>JARHVA010006794.1:820000-829733 GCA_037957365.1 Torreya grandis
CTAATCACCAGAGTTTGAAATATTTCCTAGAAAAATGGGTCTTCTCTCCATCACAATAGAAATGGGTCAGTAAAATCATGGGTTATGATTACTAAATAACTTATAAGAAGGATAAGGACAATATTGTGGTTGATGCTCTATCTCACACATTTGTGGACCAAGATTCTATTTCAACTATTTCCATGCCAATTCCAAATTGGTTGGACATTGTATAACAAGGGTATTTTAATGACTCTTCATTACCTTAAATAATTCAATAGTTATCCACTAACCCCTCTAATATAACACATTATTCTTGGGATGGTGATTCTCTATGATACAAGGATCATTTAATGCTTCCCCAAAGCACAAATATTTAGTAGGATGTATTTATAAACTCCATGCTTCTCCACCTACATGGCACTCAAGGTTTGTCAAAAAATATGAGTGGGCATAATGATAATTCTTTTGGAAGGGAATGAAAAATACAATTTAATGAATGGTGGTTGAATGTGATACCTACCAATGCAAGAAGGGTGAAACAACACTCATCTCTAGGTTGCTTTAACCCTTGTCCATCCCTACCAAGATTTGGAATGATATTTATATGGATTTCATTGAGGGACTCCATAAATATGGATGAAAAATAGTGATCTTGGTTATGGTTTATCATCTCTCCAAATATAGTAATTTTTGTGCCCTCGGCCATCCCTATAGCACATCCATAATTGTACAAATTTTCTTGGACTAAATTTTCTATCTTTATGGCATTCTTTCATCCATTATCTCTAATCATGATGAAACCTTCACCAAATTTTATTGGATGGAACTATTTCATCATACTGGTACTCAACTAAAGATGAGTTCTGAGTATCATCCCCAAATACATGGGCAAACTAAAATTATCAACAAATGCTTAGATATTTTCATTCATTACTTCACCTCAGAACAACAATATCAGTGGGCAAAGTGGCTCCCCCTTGTTGAATATTGGTACGATACCTCTTACCACACTTCAATGAAAATAAATCCATATAAATTAGTTTATGGTCAAGCACCACCAATGCTCCTTTTGTACACCCCCATTAGTTCATCAGTTCAAGTGGTTGACATGATTCTCTAAACCTAGGATCAGATCCTTAGCACCCTATTAGACAATAATCATATGAAACAAAATTTAATGAAACAACAAGCTGATCAGCACCATTTTGAGTGCACTTTTCAAGTAGGTGATATATTTTTTATTCACCTATAACCATATAAGTGATCCTACCTAAAACTCAAAGGGTGTCATAAGTTGGATCCCAAGTTATATGGGCCTTATAAGGTTCTCCACAAGATTGGGTTGGTTTCTTGTTATTTGGATCTCCCACATTCTTCTCAAGTTTACCCAATATTTCATGTCTATTGTCTAAAGAAGGTTAATGGCAAAAACATCAAAGTACAAACTATTTTACCAAAAATTTATAATCAAGTATCCATCTTTATTGAGTCAGAGGCAATCCTAGATAGGCACACATGTCAAATACACTCTCAATCCATCACAAAGGTTTTAATTTAATGGCACATAATGCAACTAGAGGATGTAACTTAGGAACCATTATTTCAGATTCAAAACCAATTCCCACATCTGAATATTTGAGGAAAAATATTTTTATAAGAGGGAAGGGATGTTGTTAACCCGAGCTTCCCATTCTCTTTATTTTGTTAGTGTAATGGTTGTTATGGATGCATATGCTTTGTAAGTCATTTAGTGAGCATTTTTTTTATCCTGCATTCATGGGAAGTAGTAGTTGCCTAGATTAGATTTAGTATATAAGTTAGCATTGAGGCCAATGAAGGCATCCATGAATTCATTGTATTGATCTTGCTCAAAGGATGTTTCCCCCTTAAAGTGGCCTATGATCAATATAATCATTTTAGTGCTTCTACTAATTTTATAAATCTATTATTTCATGCATTTTTATCATTTTTTTGTAGGAGGATCCTCTCAATTTCCCATATGACCTTGATCCCAATGGTGGATAAAAGATATATGATTAAAAAATAAGGAGATATGATATTAAAAAATGGGGAATAATGATGCCAAATGTGTGAAGGGGTAACTATTGAACAATTATCTAAAACATTTAATCCACTCTGAAATCAAAATTTACTCAATATATCCTAATCCAAATACAAACGGATTCTCCCATATGGATTTTCTTCCTATCGACCTCAATATCACCTATCATTACTCATCCCCATTAATTGTATAATCACACATCCACATGTCCATACTAATTTCATCATTAGAGAAGGGTCATTAAATACCCCTCCTCTTTGATGTATAATACATTTTGTAAAAGATTACATAGAATCTTTAAAAAAATGATCTAGTTTCTAGGATTATAATATACCTAGTTTGATCCAATATCAATCACCTACAATCACTATAATATACCTAATTTTCTCCTTTAAATATTATTGGTCATTTTTATATATTATATCACTTTGTAAATATTGATTTTCTTGTAAAAAGTCATTTTTACCTATTAAAGCATCCTATAAATATTTAAATTTGGATTGATTTGTCTTATTCCATCTTATCTTGCTTGAGACAATGTTTTTAGGTATGTTTGTAAATAGGTTATTTTATCTTCTATCCAAAATAAGGTCCTTTTATTAGTCATTTCAAGTCATATTTCTTGCATCATTATTTTTTTGTAAATATTCGTTCCACATAACTATTTTTTGTTGAATCCTTCTAGGTCATCATTATCATGATTTTGTGAATATTTATTCTATAGACTTTAGTTTGTCAATGTTTATAGTCACTCCATTCATGTTTTTAGGACATTTTGTGAAAATTTATCAAAGCTTGCATAATAGGTTGAGTTTGTAAAAAATTTCATTTTTCTCTTTATCTCTATACTAAGTTGTCTTATAAGTAGTTCAATAAAAATCCTTTTAAGTCATTGATGATTACAATGGTAATAATTATCTACATATTGGTTATTATATTCACACAAATCATTTTGTAAATATTTATTTTATGTTATCTTTTTATGTCTTTTTTAATCATTTTTAAATATTCATGAAATCATTTTTCCTTTTTTATTCACAACAAGTCATTTTGTGAATATGTAATTCATTTATATACTTATCTTTTTGGTAACTTTTTATTTACACATTATAGATCCTTTTCATCATTATAATCTTGTCTTACATTAGGTAGGTGTATAAATACTTTTTATGTCAATTTTTTAAAAGTAAAGTCTTTTATAAATATTTGGTTTTTGTCTTATTTATTCCTTAGAGAAAGGATGAAAACAAATTACTACCCATTATTATTTGGAATGTCACTAATGGAGTTCCCTCTTAAAGTCTCTACACACTATAAATCAATGTGACCTAAACTATCTAAAAGTGATAGGTACATTTTTGAATAATTACAAAAGTAAAATTGTATCGATAAAATTTATGTGGCTTCAAGACATCATAAAAACATACCCACTAATAATTAGACTATCCCATATAACCTCCTTAACCTACTATTTATGCCATTTAACTCCCTGGTATAGGAGGATTACCCATTATCATTTCATGAGACATAAAATTATATTGACAGAGGACAATCTATTAAAATCTTAGCACATGTCAAACATTATGAAAAATATTATTGTCACATCATCCATTACATTTCATTATAACATCACATTACATCCTTTTTATTGTCTAATGTAAAATTAAATCATAACATCACATCATCTATCCAAATCTAGGTCATCCATTACTATACCATATCTACCCAAAATATATCATCACATCATCCTATACATCAAATTAAAAAACATTCATAAGACATATAATCATAAAACATTTCAATTCATGTAAGTATATCCCAATAATTATTACATCCAAAATACATCAATTAAAGATATCTAATTATTTCATATATGTAGTCAATAATCTAATTGCTAAGATATCAAACACATCACAAATTACATAAGAAAAATTGATAAACATGCTATATAACATGATAAATCACTTAATAATATAAATTTCAAAGAGTCTTATAATTAATCATATACAAATATTAGCATCGTGGACATACATTTGATAATAATGAAATATACATGTCCAATATATAGTCAATGCCTTATAGTTCAAATTATGGTGATCTTCGTGGTCTCTTAAGTGGCTAATGAATGGAATGAGAAGAGGTGTTGGCCTTTTATGAGGGTGATATTTAATCAATAGATACCACACCCTCATAAAGGCTCCTATAATATTGGGCCTCTATATTCAACCTTGATGTATGTTGATTCACATCACCCAAGCCCTATCTCTATAGTAGAATTACCTCCTCATCCCTAGCTTGCTCTGCTACCTATAAGTCAAAATCCCATTTGATAATTTTGGCTTATAATTGATATATCTAAGCTTGTAAAGTTGTTATATATGTATCCCTATCCCTTATCTACCCCCAATAAGGTGGTGAAGTGAGCCAATACTAGACCCTTCTAAATAACTCGATGAGCTATCTACCTATGTAAATCCATAGCCTATTACCGATATTTATCTCTCTATGGTGATCTTAGATATCTCATCCACCCTAGATTTCACCTATTACTCTAATATTTCTATCCATATCTAATATAAATATTTAATATATTTTCTAAAGGGCCCTACAATGTTAGGACCTATCCCTAGTACTCATTAATCACCCCCTGTACCTCCATCCATCACCATCAATGTTTCACTAGCCCCATCATCCAACCATCCCCACCATTCACCCATTATTATGGCTATTTCCCCTATGCTCAACATCTCCTCAAACATTCCTAATCTTAAAAAATCCTCTAAACTAGATGTCTCCTCCTAGCCCCCTAAATCAATCTCAAAAGTATCCTCAGTTGCCTTTGTCACCACCATCATATGTAGGTTATGATAACCTTGGGATATGACATCAATGTCTAAAATACCCACACAATAAGAAAAATACTATCATAGTCCACATGAGATAATTATATATCCACTATATGGCCCCCGTATCACCTCTCTTTGTCAATATGAGAAAATAGGTGATCTTCTCCATGAACATCTTGTTGTCACCCAAACTGGTGGTGTACTCTAACTAGCTGGTATCTCTCTATAATATAATCATGGTTCCCTATCAATGAAAATTCCATCAACATATAACTAATATACTTTGCATGCTCTGACCATTCCCACTTTGCTAATCTCTATGGCATCTAACTAATATAATCATATATCAAACTATCGAATGTCTGTTTGTAAAACATCATGTCACTGGCATGTGCTCTTTGAACTCCTAGGATGATATACCATCCAAATACTAATAGCTGGTTAGGATCATGATCTAATTAGTACTTAGTATCCTCTCAATCACCACATGCTCCCAAGACTTTATTTTTAACAATAGTGATGGTCCAAAACACATTTATCCTCTATAGGCTCCCATATGTAACTCCCTCTATAAGTGATCTAACATAATCAGTCCCCAAGAAAATACCATGTAATCATGTACCATGTCAACAACCACATCACCAAACCTCAACTAAAACCACTATCTACTCTTGTCTCATAATAATATTCTAGTAACAAGAGATATTATCACCAAAGTTAATATGTATATGGTCCCATCTCTAAATGCTCTATCAATATTAATTCATGAGTCAAACCCCTTGACCTATAATTTACCACATAATTGATGTACATTCACACTCAATTATAAAAATCTATAATAGACTATAAATCATTTAATTTTTAGTCAAAATATCTATGACACATCCTCTATGGTCACTATCATCTCCCCCATGACAAAGTGTAAGGTGTTCATCTTCAAGTCCCACCTCTCCACTAATGTCATGAAAAGGACTCAATCTATCCTAATAGATAGAATTGTGGAAATAGAATAAAGCCATATCATTTATAAAACCCCAAAATTGAGTGGTCTTAGGTAATGCATCTCATATAACACCATGTTTCTTCATAATTTAGATGTTATAACACCTAAATCCTCTTGCACCAAAAACCCTATTAGTCACTTATCACTACAAACCTATACCCTAATCAAGATTTTTCCTATCCTATCCCTAACCTATTTACCTAGTTACCTATTCCCTTACTTACCCCTTTACCCAATTAACCATATAAATAACCCTAAGCAAAAAATTTATTAGCTCTTATCCCTAAACTAAGATTTTGGAAAATTGCTAGTCACTTCTTGAAGTTTTGTAAAATGGAAAGTCCTTTTTAAGATAAAATTTTATTTAATCGATGGTTAAATGTGTGATCATGAAATTTGTGTCACCAACCCCTAAAGACTAGGTAAGTAAATAGGGATGAACTCCACATTATGTTTTACCATACAAAAAAAAAATGTAACATAACAAACAAGCAAAAAAAAGTTTATTTAACTAATTATTTTGTTGTATAAGATAAAAACACAATAAAACAAAGAGATATATAAAAAATTCAAATCCTAAAGTGTAAATCATGTCCCAATCCTACAATTAAACAATTTAGTATTCTAATTTAGGACCTTGTGCTTATGTTTCCCTCAAAAGAACTATTAGTAGTCTCTAATTAGTCAAAATTGTCTCTTAATTCTTCTAAATTGCTTTTACATAGTGCACATCATTAGATTTTTCAAAACTAATTATGGAGAAGTAAAATAACTATTATCAATTCAAAACTATAACTAGGTAGTCTATAATTTTGGAGATAGTTAGCTAGTAGTAACCACATTGTTAGGAGTCAAAATCACTTGTGACTTATGCAAAATCATAACTACTAATCAAAACCATAGAACACAAGAAGTGATTTTACAAGTGGTGAGCATAATAATAAGTTTTATAATAGAATGCTAAATATATATTATTAAAAATAATTTTGTATTAGATATTTTCAAGTAAAAGGTATTATAACAAAAATTTAATTCAAAATCATAGATGATATTTTAAAATCATTTTTAACAATCGAGATCACTACTTTCAAGAAGCGGTTTTGTGTCTAAAAAAAAATAAATACACACACACACACACACACACACACACACACACACACACACACACACACACACACACACACACACACACACACACACACACACACACACACACACACACACACACACACACACACACACACACACACACACACACACACACACACACACACACACACACACACACACACACACACTCACACACACACACACACACACACACACACACACACACACACACACACACACACACACACACACACACACACACACACAAACACACACACACACACACACACACACACACACACACACACACACACACACACACACACACACACACACACACACACACACACACACACACAGGTTTATATAATATACTAAAATTAATTTTAATATGATAATATTTAAAACTATTTACAAAGCCATAACTAGACTATTTACAAATAAAAGACCAACATCTAAACTACCTATTAATGAATATTATTAAAATCACTTTTGGAACTTCAAAATTATCTATAGTAATTAAAATTACTTCTATCAAGAAGCAGTTTTATGTTCTAAAAAATTTAAATTATATTTATATAATTTTGAAAGATTATTAAATCTTATCTTATAATATTAAATTATTTACAAAAAATAGAATTTTTACAACTAAAGATGAAAAACTAGATTTATATGAAAACACCACTTATTATCTAACTACTATCAAAGCCACCTTTTCAAATGTCAAAATCATGATTAAGATTCATAATCACTACTAGATATAAGTGTTATTACACAATATGTTCTTTGAGGGTGATGACACAAAGTTTATACTTCCTGTAACTAGGTCATGGTTAAATAAAGAGCAATGAATCTATTAGGGAACTAGATCACAACTTTTTGGTTAGTGAGTTTGTATCTAATGAAAACTACGATTCATAGAAATTAAATTGCTGATAAGAGTTAATATCATGGAAAAGAAAAGGTATTTTTATTTATATTAAGAGATATATTTATTTTTAAGGTGGTAAATATTTTTTTATACTTGCAAGATAACAAGGTTAGTTCACAAGTATAAAAACTAGAAAGAGATAAAAAAAAAATTCTTGATATTTAACCTTATGTAACACCTAAGTAAAAATCATGATTAGTTTAAGAAAAACCATAGACAATATTTAAAATATAAAAATATCAAAAATTGATTTTGAATAAGGTCACCAAACTACTAAGGAAGCTAATAAGTAATGGTCAATTCTACATAGTTATTCAAAATCATAATTATGAATTACAAAATCATTGATGCATAATTGCTATTTGTAGAGCAAAAATTGTGACTCTCTTATAATGTGTAGTTTTTGAGATTTTTTAGCCCAATATCTTCCTAACATATCCTACAAGTTGAATTTAATACATATTACATACGAAAGTGTTAGTTTAAAGGAGGGCTCCCTCTGTGGTTACCAATGTATGCTTGTAAAATTTGAGATATAGATTTAATATACTATATTTGCTAACTTAACCCAAAATATATTAAAAAAATCAATGGGAGGGAATACAGAAGCAATCACAATTTGTAATAAGTCTCTTACCATCACCTTAATTCTCTTTTTCTTCCCTCTAAGATCTTCAAATTGATTCTCCAAAGATTATTGAATTACTTGTTAGATTACTTGACAATGGTGGATTCAAGATTTAAAATGGATGAAAGAGGGATTAATGGATTATTGAGTGCAAGGATAAAGGATGTAATGAAATTATGAAGGATATATGATATTTTTTATGAGATTCTAATTTTTAATTAGTCCAACCAAGCCCCTTGCTTGGTTATTTATAGGGTGGCAAGGAGGATTAAAAATTAATTTTAAATTCGTAAGAACCCTCTAGTTATAGTAATTATAGAGAATTAGAGAAGAATCTATATTTTAGAGGATTTTAGATTTGATTAAGGATTAATAGTGATTAGTATAGGGGGTTTAAGAAACTAGGTATGTAGGAGAATATATGAATAGGTTAGCTAGGGAGGCAAGTAGAATAATTTAAATTTTAAATTGGTAAGTGGGGAAAGTGGTTGTTAAATGAGGTGGGATTAGTAGTTAAATGGGGTTTTAGCTGGATAATCAAGGGATTAATATAGTATGGGGTGTATAGAAAGTTTAACATGACGTAAGAAATATATAGTGAGAAATATATTTAATTAGGATAATGGTTACAAAATTAATTATGATAAATAGTAAGATTAATAAAATAGTTAAGGTGAGAAGATTTATATGTATAAATTTTACCCTTATATGAAATGGAATTAAGAGTGATGAAGTAGGGAGTAATGGTATTTAAAATAAAAACCATTGCATTATAGGTTAATAAAATAAGGTTGCAGTTACTTTGTCCATTTGTGTCACACTTTTTGCCTTAGAGTTTTATTTCAAAATCATTTGTGTGTCACCTATTAAAATGGGGAATCATTACACTACCCATTTCATCTTAAAAATTCCTTGAAATTTTATCTCTAAAATCATTATTATGTCATTTTTTGAAGGAGCATCATTACACCACCTAATTATTTTTAAATCTCTTATCACTTTTGAAACCAAGTTCAAAACCATTTTTATATCTCTCTTATTTAAAATGTATGTTTACACTGCCCTTTTTGGTCTAGCTCTTTTGCCTTAAAACATCTGATCCTTTTTACATTAAATCTAAATCTCAACCTTTGTAAGTGAAAATCCTAAAATAATTAAGTTTATGCTAAAT
>JARHVA010006795.1:0-330000 GCA_037957365.1 Torreya grandis
TTAGGTTAGGTTCTAACATATCACCTTTATTTAAAACCTATAGATGTGCATTTTTTATGTCAAAAGAGGGTCTTGTAGGTTGTTTTTTAGGTCAAAAACTTATACTCCAATCCTTGTTGATGCTCTTTGAAACACAAATGTCTTTCTCACATTCATAAAACCACTTATCATGAATGATATGCTCCTGTTATGACACTTTGGGATGTAAAGCTACTTGAGACTTTAAAAACTATAGAAAATAATGAAAAGTTGCAGTGAAGAAATATCAAGAATAGAGACCTCTTATTATCATGTTCTTTTATTCAAAACAACCACTCTATTTTGAAAGGCTCTACCCCTATATGAAAGCTAAAACATAGGACCATTAAAAATCACATAGGTTCCATGTTACCTCATCATATGGTAGCATAAAAATCACACAAGGCTCTATTTCAGAGCTTTTAAGGAAACCTATCCCTAAACTAAGTTTCTATATATTCAAAAACCTTCAAGTCTGACTGCCAATATAAGGTTTCCAACATGGTTCTCATGGCATTTTATAACTCCACAAACTTCATGAAGGTATCTAACACATTCAAAATCCCTATGCAACATCCTCAGGCTTTTGTGAGAGCCACTTGTAGGTGTGCATATAGTTATAGACAAGGAAATGAAGGTAAGATAGTCAATATGTATGGTATATGGGCCTGCAACTAGTTCCAAACCCTCTCAAAGGGTTTTAAATGGGTTACTTCCATGACGAAAAAAATCAAACCTTTTCATATGATGCATTTCAACATGCTTGACTTTCCATGGAAAATCTATAGATGCACATCCATGGTGTAAGACTATGCATATAGTTGAACTAGTTGTCATAGTCAATAACATGGTATTCGAGAGGTTTATCTTGTTTGTGCATGCTCTAAGAATATTTCCAATATCTTTAGACTTCTCATTGCAACTCCATGACCATGATCAAATATTCACACACAATGACTATATGTGGATGTTTGTAGGGAGTTGATTGTGTGTTATACTCTTTGATTTCAACTTAATGAATATTAACATTTGAGACTGAACCTTTATAAGGAAGGTGATTAATATGACTTGGGAATCATAAAATACATCAATATACCTCTTCTAAAAACCAATACAAGAAATGAGAACTTTACAAATCGTGGACATATATTCAACCTCACTAGCATACTCCACCTATAACTTAAGAGGTTTGAACTCATAAAATCAAATCCAAACATTAAACTCAATATGGGATCCATGAAATAAGGAATTCCACATCTTAGGAAGCAATTTCACCATTTGGATTGTATGGACAAGCTCATACAGAAGCAAAACTTGCAGGGTTTGGGGATTAGTATGCAAAACAAGATAGTCAACTTCCTAAGAATGGTTCATAAAGCATATGTAACCATTCTTCTAACTCTTACCATGAATGTGAAGTAGACTAAGTTTACTATTCACCACCAAGATATTTTGACCTAAAACTTCCCAAACTAGTAATACCATTAAAAGACCTATTGACCAATTTTGTATGCCAAGTGGAGTGATGGAGAAGAGAAATGGTTTTAGTCCATTTTTGGAACTTTCAAGTTATATCAAGTTTTGAAATTGAGTTAGCTAAGTTTAAAAACCATTCCATAAACTTTTACCACATGCCACTCTCCTTTATAGGTCATACAACTACCAAAACTCCTTTTTCACTTATTTTCTTAGTTTCAATTAGGAACCTACAAGTTTCAGTTAGTAATGGCATTCCTAACAAGTAATATGACATATTTTACATTGTAATAGAGTTTATAACACTTGTCTCCATGGTAAAACTGTACCACCTTCATTAATGACCCATATATTACCTTTAAATGATATAAATTGACACAAGGACTAAATTAGACTATGATAAATCTAGAAACACATTATATGACATAAAATTAACCATGACACACCCTATAACATGATAATATACCCCTATATCCAATATTTGGACTATATGGGGGTTGACCTATTTTGACTTATTGTCAAAATAGTTAACAGTACCTATTTTGTAATTTTTGTCTAATTTGATGAATGAATATTTTGATGTATTTGATGTAACTTGATATTAGATACTCTCAAAATTAGGTTTAGAGTATTATTTATTTTCCTTATAGGATTCATGGGTTGATGAACTCTGATTGGAATAATCAGGGACATTGATATTATGCTTTTTGAGCATCTTAGTCAGTTAGTCAAACTACTTTAAACATTTGCTTTCATCATGATTTCATGAGTAAAACCCATATTAAATCCTATATTTCTTAGGATTAACACTAGAATAAGAGGTATCATGGTTAATAAAAGGGAAAAAAGAATGGTAAGGAGAAATCAAATGGCAAGGCCATAGTTACAGTTGTACCTCTGAATCTTACATGGGTCATTAACTCTTGTGTTTCACATCACATGGCCTATTCATATATAAGGTTTAATTCCTTGGAATTGTGTGACATGTCCTCTATAAAAATAGATGATGATAATTATAAAAAAGTTTTTCAAGAGAGGGCCTATTTAAGTGAGTGGTGGAACATTTAATAATGTTCTAAGTGTTCCCTCACTTTTAACTAATATCTTATCAATTTATGAGATCACTCACCTTAGTATAGGTATGCGAGTTGAGTTCACTCCAGATTTAATGTATGTTATATATTTGCATAGTGATAATATATTGACAATGGGAATAGTTGATCATCAGACTTGACTATATAACTTCTCACACTTTTCTCTAGACTCTCCTTCATATTCTTCTTCTTTAGACTCACCTAAACTTGATGACATTTTTAAGGATGAGCACATATTTGATGTTGATGTCTCTTATTCTAGTGAATATGACTATAGTAGTGAATGAGACACACTTACACCATATCCTTATCCCCTTCTATATATTGAAGATTAATTTATTAATCAATCTACCTTTGGTCCACTTTAAACATTACAGAGAATAGGTATACTATTCTAGGACACATCAGACATCAGGATGTCTATTCCATAATTTTAAGGAATTTAACAATCCTTCTCAACCTCTGATCTCACTACACCTTCATTGCCTAGAGTAGTTGGCCCTCCTACCTTGCATGATGAGAGTAGTTCCTTGTATAAGAATCACACCTTGGTTTAAGATCCATCAGGCACTTGGCAGACACATTCACTATTCCAGGGTGATCCGCTCTTTACTACATCTACTTATAATCCAAAGTCACACCAAATAAGTCTGGTACAAGATACAAGATGGCTGAAGGTAGTTGTAGAATTTAGTGGGGTTTTTTAGCCCTCTTATCTTCTTCATTCTCTTTTTGGGTAGGATTTTTGTCCTATGGGTTTTCTTCTTTTTTTTGCTTTATGGTAGTTGCATTGTGCTTAGGTACCTCATCAAGCCTCATCAATGGAACCCAATTTTTATACCCACCTAAGCTGCGCTTCATGGGGGGTGTTAGTGTAGGATTTTTCCTTATTACAGTTTTACCAACACAATTTTTACTCAATTTGCTTAGGGTTATTAAGTTCATTATGGGAAAATATACTTAATATATTTTATAATTGTGAGTTGAATGATTACCTTTTTGGTGACCTAATCTCTCACTATATAATTTACCTTATTTGTAAATTTTAGATAATTTTATGAATGAATCTTTTGATGCAACTTATGTGATGGAAAATTTTCTCTCACCTAATCCTTGTGCAATCTTGGATGTTCAGATATCTTGGAGTAATCCAATAGTATCATTATTTTAAAATAGTATCATTTTTTCATATCTCTTGTGGGAAAGAGAGGATGATGGAGGAATGGAAGAAATTTTAGAGAGAAGAGGGATTTTATTATTTTAATATTATTTCCATACCATCATTCTGGTCTATAATTGAGAATTTTCCTTATTAGCTATTTGTTCTATCCATGTAAAATCAAACCTACTTTATATTGTAATCCCATAAGCCAATTTTTAAAATTATTACCTCAACCTTAATCAAAATGGAGGAGCTATGATTATTACAAAATCAATCGTCATACCTTTTCACACTCTTTCTCAATTAAAAAAACTTTTATTCCATGTAATGGAAAATCGTTTTTCCTTTCTAAAGAAGATTCAATTAAATTAAAAAAGATTACATGAGTTTCACATTTGATTTTTTTTTGTTTTGAATGTTATAAAATTTATGGCCACTAACATAACTAAATTTGAGTCATTCTTCACACGTCAAGTTTCACACACATCAAATTTAATGAGTAAACAAATCAATTTATGAGATTTAGTTTTAGATAAAATGGGTTCTAGGAGATTACTCAAATTTAAGTTTTATATTTGACTTTAAAATGTATAAAACTAATTGTAAAAATTTAATGTGATTAGAAAAAATTAAATATTAAAATAAAATTTAGGGTAATGTACAATCAATGTTATGGAAACATTACCCCCAACATTAGGGGTGACATTGGGTTGATGTTCCCAACATCATCCCTAATGTTAGGTCCTAGACTCTAAAACAAAAACCAAAAAATAAAAAAATAAAAAGTCATGGGATAAAACAATATTTCCTTTTCTTTTATTTTCATTTCAATCTTTTTCAATTACTAAGAGAGGAATGGAAATTTAAGGAATTTCAGTGTGATTTTGTGGGTAGAAGACTTTGGGGCTAATTTGGGGAGTTTGTGAATGTGAGCATTAGGGATTTTTTAGGGTAGGGTTTGTGAATATGAGTTTTTGATTTTAAGATTTTGTGTGGTAGGGATTGTCAATTTGAGTGGTTGAGTATTTTATAGGATAAGGAATGAGAATATGAGTGTTGGGGATTTATTGGGCTAGAGTTTATGAGTGTTTGAATATATTTTCATTTTGAGTTTGTGTGGGTAGAGGTTAGTTTTTAAAACTCCAAAATTAAATAATATGAGTGAAAGAACCATGAAGATGGATGAAATAGTAAAAATACACCACCCAGACTGCAGTAAGTAGAGGAAGAAGATGTTGATAACAAGGTAAACTTCAAAAACCCTAGATTTTATTTATTTCTATAAAACATAAATTGAAAAAAATTAAATATATAAATTTAAATGTATATTATATTTACTATTTAGGAAAAAATCAAATAAAATAGAAATTGAAAAAAAGCATACACAAAAGTTTAGGAAAATCGTAAAACTATTAAAAATCAAAAGAAATTTTAAAAAATAGGGAAATTAATGCAAAATTGAAAAGTCAAGAACATTCAAAAAATAAGGGAAATGATCTCTAATGTTCCAAACAACAAAAAAATTAGTTATATAATCTCTCATAACTAATATAAAAATAAATATAAGATCCCTTACATTATTTTTAGTGTTTTCAATAGTACTTAGTCTTAAATTAAGGTCATTTTTGATGCAGAACATCCTAAGGAAAAATGAGTTGTTATCATGTTTGAAATATTCATGATGGTCATTATTAGTTTGATTTGGGTGATATAGGTCATATAGGGTCCTATATAATTCTTAGGAATCATTAGAAGTCTTAGAATGGTGTGTTATTAGCTCTCTAGAGATTTCTCGCCAAAATGCATAATTTAAAATTTAAAATTTTGAATTAGTCCTAAAGTGATATATTGGGTTTTGAGAGAAATTTAAATGTTATTTAATGTTGGTAAATAGTCCTAGTTGGTTCTATAAGGTGTATATATGTGTTTCAACATACAACTCATGACAAGAAGTAATATGAACCAAGAAAGGCATTTGTAACTACCAACCTACATTGGGGTTGGTCTTAGAAGGGAGTTTATTGCATGATTTAGCATTGAAAAAGGTGATAAATGTAGGAGAGTGAGAGAGAGGTAGGTAAAATAAGATAATTTCAAGGTATATAGAGGTGGATAACCTCAAGAGAGATCAATACAAGATAAAGATCAAAGAAAATCTCTTTGTTCTACAAGTTTTGTATAAAACATTGTATGTGAGATAATATCAATGAATATATAATATTTTCAAAGTGTATTTGAGATTTTAAAAATATTATTGGTAGGTAATCATTTATAAATTATTTCCCCTTATTTAAATGAGTAAATTATTGCACTAACTTACAGGTTTAAGTCATCATATACAAGCTTTTGATCTCTGTTTTGGATACAATCAAGAAGTGAGAGAACAAGATAGTCTTAGAGAACAAGTAAAGTGTTTTGAAGGTTGGGAGTATAGTGAGGATTTCATGATTACTTATATAATTTTTTTAATACTTAAGATATCCATTAATAAGGTGATATTTAACTCCACTCTCATTGCTACCAATACACAATCCTCCTAGAAGCAATTTTATCATGTACACCAAGAAAGATAGGTAAATCATGTGTTGATGATGGTTATGAAATAATATTGAATTTTTTGGGATAAAAACGTTAATTAGAGAGTCTATTATTTTTAATTTTTATCATTTTGGAATTTTATGTGCTCATTGTAAGTGTCATAGTTAGAATAAACGTACACACAATCCCTTGTTATAGTCAAAATTCTATATATTTACATATCAAAAAAAATTGATGATTGATCAGGACTAAATAACCATTGGAGGAGTTGAAAAAAACTTGGATAGAACTTATTTAAGTTTTAAGAGTGTTCAAGATTCATTTTATCCCATTTTTAGAGCTCTCAGTCACCTACAAGCTTGTTAAACTAGACATAGGGTTTTGGAAAAGGGAAACTTGAATAAATACTATTTTTGCTATTAAAATTTCATGAAACTTGGTGATATATTTTTTTTTGATGTTATATAGGGGATTATATAGTTTTAAAACCTGTATAATACCATATAACATAGTATCCCGAATAGTGGGAGTGATTTAGGCCTAAAGAGAGACCTAATTGGCGAAGAGGTGAGTTAAGTTAGTTGAATTCCATTCAGAGTTGGGTCTTGAAACTTATTGTGAAGATGTAAGGGATTAATGGGTGTATATAAGTGGTTTTATTTTATTTTGAACCATAGTAATTTGTTCAAACCTAGGAGCTTGTACTAAAATAGGGCTACAAGCTAAAAGACCTTAAAGAGGAAAGTATAGTTTGGTTGAGAGTTTAATCTTGGAGATTACATATTTTGATTAGATGTGTACAAGATTTTAAATATGCAGGTGAATGTACATATTATGCCTCATGAGAATACAAAAACCAAGTAATCATGAAATAGGATTTTGGAGCTATGAATCTATATGTGAGAATGAGCAAGTATGAATCAAGAATGGAAAATAGAGTTTTGAAAAGTGAGTATGAAATGATGATGTTGACAAGGAGAAATAATACAAAGGATGGTGGATTTTAGATATATATCTAAAATAAATAAGAGTACTATGCATGAAAATAGGCTTAAGATCTTAGTGAAACAATATAATTGATCAAGGTATCAAATGACAAGTAATGTACCAGCAGGGTAAAGTAAATTAAGATATGATTGAAGGATTTAAAGGCAAAAATTAGAGTCAATTAATGAATGAGGAGGTTGTAGGCATTAGGGATCTACATCAAGTGGTATCAAACCAGGTAAGCTCTTGGTATAGTTCATGATTTTGAATGTGATAGGTTGCTACTTGAGGTTGTTGAAGGTTTCTATGTGAGATTGCATGAAGCTAAGTTGTAGTAATGAGTTAGAGAGGTAGAAAAAGGTAAGATTTTCTGGAAGAGTATACCTAAGAAGAGAGCTATAAGAATCTCAAAAGAGATAATAGAGACTTCAAGTGAGAGTTGTAGTTACAAGATGAAAAATACTTGGACAAGAGTGTCAATAGACTAGGTAGAGGTCATTACACCAAAGCAAGGTGAAAAATACTTGCTTAAGAGAAGATAAATATAGAGAATATAAATTATAGGAAGGGCTTGGATGAGTTAGAGTACCAAAATGAGATAAAGAGGAAAGAAGACCTAAATAGAAAAGGGTTAGATGTTGAAGAATAGATGAGTGAGATATACAAAAGGTTATAGAGGATAAATCTCTTAGTGGAGCTCATACAAGAGTAAGAGAGCCAATGGTATGGTTAGATAATGAAGAAAAAGAGAGTTAAGCGGCCTATAAGGCTACTCATGGAGAGAAGAAGAAAGATGGTCATGAGAGACCATGAGAAGCAAATGAGATTGCTATATAGGTAGATCAAGGAGGAGTTGAAGAAGTTTATGATGGATGAACAATTATAATGTGAGCAACAACTTGTGAAGAAGAATCTATTCATGGAGACAAAGCAACCTAAGAAGGAGAAGATGGAGGTGAGAAAGCCTCAAAATTTACATCTAAATATTTCTTGTCATGTGTGTATATAGGTAATAAAGTGCAGATGGAAGAAGTTTATGTTGAGGACATAAATCTTGAAAACATGAAAGAGAGAAAGCATGAATGTCATTCTTATGATGAATAAGAATCTAATTGGGCAACAATCTATGGAAGCATAGTGATATGTTACTTGGAAAAAGGAGAGATGCTTGGAGAAGAGGATATTCAAGAAAATGAATGCCTTGTGGAAGGCATACAAGAGATAAAGTTGAATCAAGAGGATGGAGACAAGAGGTATGAAGTTCAAAATTATGAATTTGTATTACCTACATAAATCAAAGAGGTAGAATATATTGTAGGTGATGGAGAGTTGTTAAGTGAGAAACAAGATCAACTATATATATATATATATATATATATATATATATATATATGAAAGTTAGGATAAATTATAGGCAGAATTGGCAAATTTGGATTATGTAATAAATCATGGAGGAAATGACAAAGTTTGTCCTAGAATAACAGATGAAGAGTTAAGCATTTAACATGAGTCAATGGGGTCTCAAGAGAGAGATATTGATGGGTATATGATTTGATTTGTAGCATAAGGGAGTGTCTAGCTTGACACAAAATAGGATGGAGTTCAATTAGAATATATGGAACAAGCTATGCAAGAGCATAATGAGTAAGAGGATTTGATATGGATAACATTGATGCAAGAGGCTGAAGTTAATCTATGGGAGTTCTTAAGTTGAAGAGAAAAGAAGATGTAACTATCACAAATGAGCTAGAGGCAGAATGTTAAGATCAAGAAAGACAAATTTCAAAATCAAGGAGCATGTTTCCCATGAAAATGATTCAAGAGGATGAAATTATAGGTCATATATGGGTATAAAATCATAAACAAGGCATGAATTACAGCCAAGAAGATAGACAAACATTAAAACAAGGTGAGTCAAACCAAGTTGTAAGCCAAGGTATGCAAGGAATAGAATTACTTGAGTTGGCTCAAGAACAAGAAATGGAATCCAATGGTGCTAATAAAGAGAATAAATGGAAACATAAAGAACTTAAAAACATGAGAGAGAATCCTAGAGAGGCATGGAATAAACATGAAAGAACAAGATAGGATGGAAAGGACCATGAGGTTCGTGAAGAGACTATCAAGTCTCATGAATGCAATTGGATATGTAATACCTGCATGGTGGTATAGGTATGAACATGAGAGAGAAGGAGTAAATCCACTATTACATAGAGAAGAGAAGTAATGAGACATTAGAGCTCATGATAGAGATAAAAAAAGAGGAGGACAACCATGATCCTCACAAAGGAGTTGATTGGAGGGCCTAAGGTAATCCAAGGAAGGAGTAAGACTATGATAGTATTAAAAGATCAAAGATAAGGAATCTTTATCCCAAGGATAAATCTAAGTAGCATTCTAAGATTTGAAGAGTAAAGACTCATGGAAAGAGATCTACATCAAGAATCAAGTGATCAAGAGAATAAAATAATTAATAAAGAACAAGGTAAGAAGTTAATTTTTTTAAGTGTTAATGTTGAAGTTGATTTAGTTAAAGTTATGTATGATGTTAATAAAGTGATAAGTTTCCAAGTAGAGTTGTGGCGTGATGAACCTAAATTGGTCAATGAGATGCCATTACAAGATGAGAAAGGCAATAAGAAGACTCACCATGAAAAGGTGAAGTGTCATGAAGAGACAACCAAATAAGATATCAAGGAGAGTATCACAAGGGTGAAGATGCCTAAGAATCCATTAGAATGTGAGAATTAAGGAGGAAGCATTATTGAGAAGATAGACTAGTAAAGAGTATGTGAACCAAGCATGACAAGTGTAGAAGGAAGGTATGGAGTAGAGATAGGAGTGAATAATGAGGATCATTCCTGGGAGGGAGAGCATGATAGATAAAATATGAGGTAGACAAGGAGTTATAACAGGTCATACACCTCATGGAGATAAAATATGTGCGTGCAAAGATATTGGACAAGGCAAGAAGATAAATATGCAAGAACAAACTGAGACAAAAATAAAAAGACAAGAGGAATAATAGAAAGAGGAGCTCAAAATGTCTTAAGTGGAAGAATTGGAAAGCAAGAAAGAAATTAGACAAATACATTTGAGCATGAGCTCAAATTTTTCCCACTTGGGGAGTATGATGTAGAGCATCTTAAGGAAAAATGAGGTGTTAGCATATTTGAAATCTTCATTATGGTATTTATTAGTTTGATATGAGTGAGAGAGGTCATATAAGATCCTTTAGAATGTTTGGGAGTCATTATAAATCTTTAAATGGTGTGTTATTAGATCTCTAAAGATTTATTGCCAAAATGCATAATTTAAAATTTTGAATTTTAAACTATTCCTACAGTGATTTAGTCTTGGGTTTATGAGATAAACTATCATGAAATATTCTTACCCTAAATGGAAATATATATTTTGGATCAATATTTAGTTATAGAATATATACAAAGACTTTTTAATAATAATATTTGATTATATATTTGTATATTTTAATTATTAAAAAGCTTTTAAGACAAAGTTCTTATTACTTCAATCATTTTTAATAATGATTTTCATTGTGTATATGTATGAGGTAAATTTTCTAGGTTAATTCGTATTTGTTCAAACAATTGAAAACCCAAGTTATGTAGGATCAACTAATGAACAATTTAGTATGCATTCATTAAACATGTTTTTTTAAATTTCTTAAATTACTCCTATTAATAGGTACTAAAACCATATCACAACACTTGTTTAGATAAATAAAATGGTAAAAACCTTGGTTTTATTCTTTTATAAAATCTTATATAGGCCAAATACCATGGAACTTTTGAAGAAGGGAGGCCAATCCCCCACAATAGTTTTTTTTGTTTTTGTTTTTATTTCTTTTTTAAAAATAAGAGGGCTTTCAATGTACTTGTGATTAATAACTCCATCTCTAAGGATAAGTTTTTTGATACTTTGCTAAGCCTACCTTGTATGTGGTTGAGAGATTCCCATGTTGTTGTTTTCTATCTCTTTTGATGCAAATTGTGTTATGGTAATTTTTCTCTCACCTAATCCTCATGCAATATTGGATGTTCAAAGATCTTGGAGTAATCTAATAGTATCAGTATGTTGATCTAGTACCATTTTTTTATAGCTTTTGTGGGAAATAGAGAATGATGGAGGAATGGAAGAAAGTTTAGAAGGAAGAGAGATTTTATTATTTTAATGTTATTTCCATACCATCATTCTGGTCTATAATTGAGAATTTCACTTATTAGTTATTTGTTGTATCCATGTAAAAACAAACCTAATTTAGATTGTAATCCCATAAACCAATTTTAAAAATTATTACCTTAACCTTAATTAGAATGGAGGAGCTATGATTATTACAAAATCAATCCTTCTACCTTTTCACATTCTTTCTCAATTAAGAAAACTTTTATTCCATGTAATGGAAAATTGTTTTTTCTGTAAGGAAGATTTTATTAAATTAGAAAAGATTACATGAGTTTCACATTTGATGTTTTGGTTTTGAATGTTATAAAAGTTATGGCCACTAACATAGCTAAATTTGAGTCATTCTTCACATGTCAAGTTTCACACACATCAAATTCAATGAATAAATAAATCAATTTATGGCATTTAGTTTTTGATAAAATGGGTTCTAAGAGATGATTCAAATTTAAGTTTTATATTTGAATTTAAAACCTAGAAAAGTAATTGCAAAAACTTAATGTGATTAAAAAAACATTAAATATTAAAATAAAATTTTAGGGTAATGTACAATCAATGTTATGGAAATATTACACCCAAAATTAGGGGTGACATTGCATTGATGTTCCCAACATTATCCCTAATTTTAGGTCTTGGACTTTAAAACAAAAAACAAGTCATGGGATAAAACAACCTTTCCTTTTATTTTATTTTCATTTCAGTCTTTTTCAATTACTAAGAGAGGAATTGAAATTTAAGGAATTTCAGTGTGATTTTTTAGGGTATAAGACTTTGGGGCTAATTTGGGGAGTTTGTGAATGTGAGCATTGGGGATTTTATAGGGTAGGGTTTGTGAATATGATTTTTTAATTTTGAGATTTTGTGTGGTAGGGAATGCCAATTTGAGTGGTTGAGTTGAGTATTTAATAGGATAAGGAATGTGAATATGAGTGTTGGGGATTTATTAGGCTAGGGTTTGTAAGTGTTTGACTAGATTTTCATTTTGAGTTTATGTGGGTAGAGGTTAATTTAAGAAACCTCAAAAATTAAAGAATACGAGTGGAAGAACCATGAATATGGATGAAATAGTAAAAATACACCACTCAGACTGCAACAAGTAGATGATGAAGAAGTTGATAACAAGCTAAACTTAAAAAACCCTAAATTTTATTTATTTCTATAAAACATAAATTGAAAAAAATTAAATATATAAATTTGAATGCATATTATATTTACTATTTATAAAAAATCAAATAAAATAGAAATTGAAAAGAAAAAACAATTGAATAAAAGTTTAGGAAAATCGTAAAACTATGAAAAATCAAAAGAAATTTTTAAAAATAGGGAAATTATTGCAAAATTTAAAAGTCAAGAACATTCCAAAAATAAGGGTAATGATATCAAATGTTACAAACAATAAAAAAAATAAGGTATATAATCTCACATAACTAATACAATATATATATATATATATATATATATATATATATATATATATATATTATATATATATATATATATATATATATATATGTATATATATATATATGTATATATATATATGTATATATATATATGTATATATATATATATATATATATATATATATATATATATATATATATATATATATATATATATATCCCTTGCATTATTTATAGTGTTTTTGATAGTATTCAATCTTAAATTAAAGTCATTTTTTGATGCAAAGCATCCTAAGGAAAAATGATGTGTCAAAATGTTTGAAATATTCATTATGGTCATTATTATTTTGATATGGGTGATATAGGTCATAAAAGGTCCTATATAATGCTTGGGAGTCATTAAAAGTCTTAGAATGGTGTGTTATTAGCTATCTAGAGATTTCTCGACAAAATGCATAATTTTAAATTTTAAATTTTGAACTAGTCCTAGAGTGATGTCTTGGGTTTTAAAATAAATGTAAATGTTATTGAATGTTGTTAAATGGTCCTAGTTGTTTCTATAAGGTGTGTATATGTGTTTCAATGTAAAACTCATGGTAAGAAGCATATGAACCAAGAAAGGCATTTATAACTTCCAACCTACATTGGGGTTGGTCTTGGAAGGGAGTTTCTTGCATGATTTAGCATTGAGAAAGTTGAAAAATGCAGAAGAGTGAGATATAAGTAGGTAAAAGAATATAATTTCAATGTATACATAGGTGGATAACCTCAAGAGAGATCAATACAAGATAAAGATTCAAGGAAAATCTCTTTGTTTTGCAAGTTTTGTATAAGACTATTATATGTGAGATAATATCAATGAATAGATAATGTTTTCAAAGTGTATTTGAGAGTTTAAAAATATTATTGGTTGGTAATAATTTATCTATTAATGTCCCTCATTAAAGTGAGTAAATTATTTCACTAAATTAGAGGTTTAAGTCACCATACACAAGCTTTAAAACTATGTTTTGGACACAATCAAGAAGTGAGAGAACAAGAGTCTTAGAGAATAAGTATTATGTTTTGAAGTTTGGTAGTATAGTGAGGAGTTCATGATTAATTATATAATTTGTTTAATACTTAATATATCCCTTAATAAGGTGATATTCAACTCCACTTGCATTGCTACCAATACACAATCCTTTTAGAAGCAATTATGTCATGTACAACCAAGAAAGATAGGTAAATCATGTGTTGAAGATGGTTATAAAATAATATAAATTTTTTGGGATAAAAACCTTAAGTAGAGAGTCTATTATTGTTAAGTCTGATAATTTTGTAAGTTCAAATGCTCATTGGAAGTGTCATAGTTAGAATAAACCTACACACAGTCCCTTGTTATATTCAAAATTCTATATATTTGCATATTAAAAACTTTTGATGATTGATCAGGACTAAATAACCATTGGATGAGTTAAAAAAAACTTTTATATACATTATTTAAGTGTCATAAGTGTTTGAAAGTTTTTAATATTCATTTTAGCCCATTTTTAGAGCTCTCGACCACCTACAGGCTTGCTAAACTAGACCTAGGGTTTTGGAAAAGGGAAACCTGAATAAATACTATTTCCACTACTAAAAAATCATGAAACTTGGTGATCCATTATGTTTTTATGTTATATAGAGGATTCAAGAGTTTTAAAACCCATAAAAGACCATATAGTACAATATCCCTAGCTATGGGAGTGATCTAGGCGTAAAGAGTGACATAATTGGTGAAGAGGTGAGTTGAGTTAGTTGAATTACCTTAAGAGTTGGGTATTGAAACTTCTTTTGAAGATTTAATGGATTAATGGGTATATACAAGTAAATTTTTTTTGAACCACAATATCTTGTTCAAACCCAGGATCTTTATACTAAAACAGGGCTACAAGCTAAGAGACTTTAAAGATGAAAGTATAGTTTGGTTGAGAGGTTAAGATTGGAGATTGCATATTATGAATGGATGAAATATTTGAAACATAAATTTTAATGGAAATATAATCATTCATGATAATTCAAAAACCAATTAATCATGAAATAGGATTTTGGAGCTATTAATCTATATGTGAGAATGAGCAAGTATGAATCAAGAATGCAGAATAAAGTTTTGAAAATTGAGTATGAAATGATGATGTTGACAAAGAGAGAGAATGAAAAGGATGGTGGAGTGAAGATATATCTTAATAATAAATAAGAGTGCTATGCATGAAAATAGGAATAGGAGCTTAGTGAAACAAGATAATTGATCAAGGTGTCAAATGACAAACAATGTACCAAAATGGTAAAACAAAGTAAGAGATGATTTAAGGATTTAAAGGCAAAAATTAGAGTCAAGGAATGAATGAGGAGGTTATAGGCATTAGAGATCTCCATCAAGTGGTATTAGAACAAGTAAGCTCTTGGTATAGTTCATGATTTTGAATGTGATAGGTTGTTATTTGATGTTTTTGAAGGTTGTTATGTGAGATTGCATGAAGCTAAGTTACAATAATGAGTTAGAGAGGTATAAAAAGGTAAGAGTTTGTGGTAGAGCAACCCTAATAAGAGAGCTAGCATAATCTCAAAAGAGAGAAGAGAGACTCCAAGTGAGATTTGTAGTTCCAAGGTGAAAAAGACTTGGACAAGAGTGTTAATAGACCAAGTAGAGGTTAAGACACCAAAACAAGGTGAAAAAGACTTGCTTAAGAGAAGATGGAGATAAAGAAGTCAAATTAGAGGAAGGGATTGGTTGAGTTAGAGTACCACAATGAGATAAAGAGGAAAGAAAACCCAAAAATAAAAGGATTGTTTGTTAAAGAAGAGATGAGTGAGATAGGCAAGAGGTTAGAGAGGATAAATCTCTTAGTGGAGCTCATACAAGAATAAAAGAGACAATGGTTTTTTTGGATTAGGAAGAAAAAGAGAGTTAAGTGGCTTACAAGGCTCCTCACGGAAAGAATAAGAAAGATGGTCATGAGAGACCATGAGAAGAAAATGAGATTGGTCTGTAGGCAGGTCAAGGAGGAGATGAAGAAGTTTATGATGGATGAACAAGAGGAATGTGAGTATCACCTTATGAATAAGAATATATTCATGGAGACAAAGCAACCTGAGAAGGAAAAGATGGAGGTAAACAAGCCTCAAGATTTTACATCTAAATATTTCTTGTCATGTATGTATGTAGGTAAGAAAGTGAAGAAGGAAGAATTCCATGTTAAGGACATAAAGCTTGCAAACATGAAGGAGAAAAATCATGAACAACATGCTTATGATGAAGAAGAAGCTATTTGGGAAACAATCTATAGAGGCATAGTGATATGTTACTTGGAAAGAGGAGAGATGCTTGGAGAAGAGGATCTTCAATAAGATGGATGCCTCATATAAGGCATACAAAAGACAATGTTGAATCAAGGGGATGGAGACAAGAGGTATGCAGCTCAAAATTCTAAATTTGTATTACCTAAATCAATCAAAAAGATAAAAGATATTGTAGGTGATGGAGAGTTGTTAAGTGAGCAACAAGATCAACCATTCATATATGAAAGTTATGATAAATTACAAGTAGAATTGGCATCTTTGGAGCATGCAATAAATAATGGAGAAAAGGACAAAGTATATTCTATAAAAAAAATGAAGAGTTAAGCATTTGACATGAGTCATGGGGTCTCAAGAGAGAGATATTGATGGATATACAATTTGATTTGTAGCATAAGGGATTGTCTACCTTGACATAATATGGAGATGGAGTTAAAGTAGAAGATAGGGCATAATCTATGTAAGAGAATAATGAATAAGGTGAGTTGATATGGAGAAAATTGATGCAATAGGATCAATTTAATCTATTGGAGTTCCTAAGTCAAAGAGAAAAGAAGATGGAGCTATCATAAATGAGCTAGAGGCATAATTTCAAGATGAAGAAAGGAAAATTTCAAATTCAAGGAGCATGTTTCCTATGAAAACACTTCAAGAGGATGAAATTATAGGTCATATAGGGGTATAAAATTATAATCAAGTCATGAATTTCAACTAAGAAGATAGAGAAACATTAACAAGAGGTGAGTCAAACCAATTTGCAAGCCAAGGTATGTGAGGAATAAAATTATGTGATTTGGTTAAAGAACAAGAAATGGCTGCCAATGATGTAAGTAAAAGTCATAAATGGCATGATAAAGAACTCAAAAAGATGAGAGATAATCCTAGAGAGGCATGGAATAAGAATTAAATAACAAGAGATGATGGAAAGGATCATGGGGAAATTAAAGAGACTATCAAGTCTCATGAATGCAATTGAATATGTAATATTTGCATGGTGGTACAAACATGAAGATGAGATAGAATGAGTAAATCCATGATCATATGGAGAAGATAAGAAATAAGGCATTAGAGATCATGATAGAGCTAAAGAAAGAGGAGGAAAACCATTATCCTCACAAAGGAATTGATTGGAGGAGCAATACATGTTGAGAGGAGGACAAGATCAGTCCTAAGGTAATCCAAGGAGTGAGTAAGAGTATGATAGTATTAAGAGAGAAAAGATAAGGCAACCTTATCCCAAAGATTAGTCTAAGTAGCATGCCATGATATGAAGAGTAAAGACTCATGGAAAGAGATCTACATCAAGAAGTAAGTGGGAAAGAGAAAAAACTAATGAAGAAAGAGAAAGGTAAGAAGTTAATTTGTTCAAGTTAATGTTGCATATGAGTTAGTTGAATGTATGCATGATGTTAGTAAGGTGAGAAGTTTCCAATTAGTGTTGTGGCATGATGAATCTAAATTGGACAATGAGATGCCATTACAAGCTGAGCAAGGCAGTGAGGAGACTCACCACGAGAAGGCGAAGTGTCATGAAGAGGTAGCCAAAGAAGATATCAAAGAGAGTATAATAAGGATGAATATGCTTAAGAATCCATTAGAACATGAGAATGAAGGAGGAAACGTTATTGATAAGATACACCAACAAAGAGTATGTGAACCAAGCATAATAAGTGTAGAAGGAATCTATGGAGAGAGATAGGCATGAAGAGTGAGGATCAGCGTTAGGAGGGAGAGGATGATAAAGAGAATTCAGATATGGAGGAGATAGAATATGAGGTAGACAAGGAGTTATAACAGGTCATACACCTCATGGAGATAAAAGATGAGTGTGCAAAGAGACTGGATAAGACAAAAAGATAAAGATGTAAAAACCAATTTAGAAGAAAAGAAAAATACAAGAACATTAGCAAGAAGAGCTCAAAATATCCTACGACGAAGAATTGGAAAGAAATAAATAAGTTAGACAAATGCATTTGAACAGGAGCTCAATTTTTTCCCACTTAGGGAGTATGATGCAGAGCATCCTAAGGCAAAATGAGGTGTTAGCATATTTGAAATCTTCATGATGGTCTTTCTTAGTTTTATATGGGTGAGAGAGGTCACATAAGGTCCTCTAGAATGCTTGGGAGTCATTAAAAGTCTTCGAATGGTGTGTTATTAGCTCTCTAGAGATTTCTCACCAAAATGCATAATTTTAAATTTTGAATCTTGAACTAGTCCTAGAGTGATGTCTTGGGTTTATGAGATAAACTATCATGAAATATTCTAACCCTAAATGGAAATATATATTGTGAATCAATATTCGGTTATACAATATATATAAAGATTTTTTAATAATAATATTCGAGTATATATTTGTATAATTTAATTATTAAAAATATTTTAAGATAACATTCTCATTACTTCAATCATTTTTAATTATGATTTTAATTGTTCATATGTACAAGTTATATTGTTTATGTTAATTCCTTGTTCAAACAACTGAAAAATCAAGTTACCTAGGAGTAGCTAATGAACAATTTAGTATGCATTCATTAAACATTTTTTCTTAAATTTCTTAAATTACTCCTAGTAGTAGGTACTAAAACTGTATCATGACACTTGTTTAGATAAATAAAAGGGTAAAAACCCTGGTTTTCTTGTTTTGTAAAATATTATTTAGGCCAACTACCATGGAACTTTTGAAGAAGGGAGACTAATCCCCCACAATGGTTTTTTTTATTTTTGTTTTTATTTCTTTTTTAAAAATAAGAGGGATTTCAATGTACTTGTGATCAGTAAATCCATCACTAGAGATAAGTTGTTTGATACTTTGCTAAGCCTACCTTGTATGTGGTTGAGAGATTCCCATGTTGTTTTCTATCTCTTTTGATGCATTTGATGCAACTTGTGTTGTGGCAATTTTTCTCTCACCTAATCCTCATACAATCTTGGATGTTCAGAGATATTGGAGTAATCCAATAGTATCGGTATTTTGATCTAGTACCATTTTTTCATAGCTCTTGTGGGAAAGAGAGAGTGATGGAGGAATGGAAGAAAGTTTAGAAGGAAGAAGGATTTTATTATTTTAATGTTATTTTTATACCATCATTCTTGTCTATAATTGAGAATTTTCCTTATTACTATTTGTTGTATCCATGTAAAATCAAACCTACTTTAGATTGTAATCCCATAAACCAATTTTAAATAATTATTACCTTAACCTTAATTAGAATGGAGGAGATATGATTATTAAAAAATAAATCCTCATACCTTTTCACACTCTTTCTCAATGAAGAAAACTTTTATTCCATGTAATGGAAACTTGTTTTTTCGATATAAGGAAGATTCAATTATATTAGAAAATATTACATGAGTTTTGAATTTGATTGTTTTGGTTTTGAATGTTATAAAAGTTATGGCCACTAACATAGCTAAATTTAAGTCGTTCTTCACATGTCAATTTTCACACACACCAAATTCAATGAATAAATAAATCAATTTATGAGACTTTGGGGCTAATTTGGGGAGTTTTTGAATGTGAGCATTGGGGATTTTTAGGGTAGGGTTTGTGAATACGATTTTTTGATTTTGAGATTTTGTGTGGTAGGGAATGTCAATTTGAGTGGCTAAGATGAGTATTTTACAGGATAAGGAATGTGAATATGAGTGTTGGGGATTTATTGGGCTAGGGTTTGTGAGTGTTTGACTAAATTTTCATTTTGAGTTTGTGTGGGTAGAGGTTAATTTAAAAAACCTCCAAAATCAAAGAATACGAGTGGAATAACCATGAAGATGGATGAAATAGTAAAAATACACCACCCAGACTACAATAAGTAGAAGAAGATGTTGATAACAAGGTAAACTTAAAAAACCATAGTATATATATATATATATATATATATATATATATATATATATATATATATATATATTTGAATGCATATTATATTTACTGTTTAGAAAAAATCAAATAAAATTGAAATTGAAAAAAAATTGTACAAAAGTTTAGGAAAATCATAAAACTATGAAAATCAAAATAACTTTTTTTAAAAATAGGGAAATTAATGCAAAATTGAAAAGTCAAAAACATTCCAAAAATAAGGGCAATCTGCATCTTGCACTATCTGTCATAGGGCCCTCTATTAGGACACTGGACATGAGTCTGGCTGTGGGGGAGTTATCACCCTATTTGTGTCGAAATTGTCTCAAAATACAATTTCTTTAGGTTATGACCCCACCCACTAGGTAGTTTAGACTCTTTTTTGACTTTGATAATTGCATCATTGGCTTAGTCAATTTGTATTCCTCTAATGATGTTATGGAAATCCCACTGCTCCAGAGATGGTTGGCCGATTTCCTCCCAGATGCACATTGTATTCTTTGTGGTGATTTTAACATGATTGAATCTATAGATGATAAAGAAGGTCACCTTTCCATTAGATGGTGTGCAGGAGAAAAAGAAGCTTGGTTTTACATGCAAAATAAACTTGGGGTCTTCAAGCCAAATCATAGCAGAAGATGAGATTCAATTTCCCCATGTTTCACATGGTCCAACTTCCATCAAGGAGAAGATTGAGTCCTCAAACATCTTGACCATGCCTTACTTGTTGAGTAAGACATAATATTCTTTTCTCTTGTTCATGGGTGACCCGTGTCTTTCATTCCAGACTATTTATTTTCTAACCACCACCCCGTCTATTTATGCACAGAATGGACCTCTCCTCAAGTTAAACCCAAGGGTTTCTAGTTCTTCCTCAACATTGCCCATCTCAAGCATGAACAGATTGTGGAGCATATCACCATGATTTGGAAACTGGCTCCTAAACCCATAGGGGACACTGGTTGGATTGAGTGGTGGTCTAATGCTATATCCTACACCACTTCCTTTGGATCTATGGCTAACAAGTGACTATTTTAAGGCAATGCCTTCACAATGCTATAAATAATGAATACCTTATGGTTTTATAAGAATTAAAATTTGCACATTTGAACTCACATCTAAAGATTTAGGCCACCATGTGGAGACATAAACTCTAGGTTATGGAAGCTTATAAGCCCAGAGGAGCTTAACTCCGAGCAAGGATGCATTGGTTGAGTGTTGGAGACAAAGTGACAAAAGAATTTTTTGCTCTCCTTTAGTCAAGGCAAGCTACTGGTAAAATCAAAGTCATTAGAAGTGCTTCAGAAAGGTTTATTAGATTTACAAATATCCTCCAAGCCTTTGTGCATCACTACCATGGTGTTTTTGTGGCACAACCTTCGTCTCTTGTTTGTGAGGTTGCCCTCTCTCAATGTTTTATTATGGTCCCTGATAAACTCTTTGAAACTCAAAGAGTTATTTGTGATAGATCTCTCAGTGTCAATGACTTTAAGGAAGCTCTTATGCAGATGGCCTCTAATAAATCCCCAAGTATTCATGGCTTTCCTGTGAATTATATCAAACTATGTGGGATATTATTGGACCTCATCTCCATAGAGTTTATTATGAAGTAGTCCTGACTAATTATTTAGGTCATCTCATCGATCAGGGTAACATCAAGTTGATCCCCAAGGCAGGGGATCCTAAGGGAATTACCAACTGGAGACCCATCACTTTGTTGAATGTGTCCTACAAATTCATAACCAAAGCATTAGCTCTTAGAATCAAACACTTTCTTCCCTTAATTATGCGAAGTGAGAAAATTGGTTTCATTCAACATAGATATATTATGGACAATGTTATTATTGTATGGGAAGGTATGAAATGGGATAGAATATCTAACCATAAGGCATTGTTCATCAAGATTGATTTTGAGAAAGCCAATGATTGGATAAAGTGGCCTTTTATTATAGCTATGTTACAGGCTCTTGGGTTTGGCCCCAAGTTTGTTCATAGTATCAATATGTTGTTTTATAATGTTTTTTCTTGTATCACCATCAATGGCTCCAAATCTCAACCCTTTGAACTCCACAGATCCATCAAACAAGGTTGTCTCCTATCCCCTAGCTTTATGCATTCGTTGTTGAAGGTTTTAGTTATCTATTGCCCAGTTATGCTTCTAAGGGTCTAGACAAAGGGATCTCTTTGCCTAATTCATACCACCAGTTAATTAATGGGCACTTTGCTAATGATTCCTTCCTCACTCTTTAGGAGGATGAAGACTCTGTCAAGCATGCCATGGAATGTTTAGATATTTTTTGCCTTGCTTCTGGGTCATCCATCTAATGGTGTACAACCTAGTGCTACCACCAATATTTATCACCCAAACCTCCTTGGATAGAGGGATATATGTGGCAATGGATCCTTCTAGGGGTTTAGTTTAAATTTTTAGGCATTGCATTTGCTTTTAGAGCCTCTCTTGCAGAATTGTGGTCCTATGTGGTTCAAAGAGTGGAGAAAAAAAATCTCTTTATGGATCACTAAGCCAAAGTTCTAGATTTATTCTAAGGTGATCATTGTAACTCAATTTTACTATTCATCTTGTTGGGCCCCTTCATATGCTTCCTGTGCGAAGTTTGAAAAGATTCTATGAGACTTTTTATGGGCCAATTTTGAAGGGCACCAGGGTTTTCATTAAATCTCCTGGGCCATTTATTGTCATCCTAAAGAAGCTGGTGGGTTGGGGCTTATTGTCATCAAGCTTTAGAGGACCGCTCTTGGGGTTAAATAGATCATCAAAATCTTGGAAGGTGATGAAGCCAGGAAAATTTTGTTGAAGCATTATATTTCTCAAGGTTGCCCGTTCGATAGAAAAGCATGGCAAGGCATAAGCTTTCACAATGTGCTTATATCACCAATGTCTGTCAAAGTAAGGGGCACTTTTGTCATGCAAAGTATTTAGAAGGATTGAGAATATCTCAAACCTCACCTTATTTGGGTGGGGGATGGGTTTAGAAGTAGTCTTTCTTTAAACTCCCAGTCACTATGGGAGTTTCCTCAGATGACCTTCCATAATGTCCCTTTTGCCATGGTCCCCTGGATCAAAAGCTTGAGGTTAATTAAGAACGGTATTATCACGATTAGTGATCTATTTTGTAAGGCCTCTAGGGACTAATTTCCTTAGATTATGATAAAGGCCAAATTCCATCTTAATAAATAAAATGGAGAGTCAATTTCTGAATAATAGAGTTCCATACCTAATGAATACTTACACAAAATTGGAGTTTCCTCTCTCATGTTGTGGTGGAAGGACTGGTCATGGCTTATGGCCATGCCATTCCATCGATATTATCCTCATTTGGGTTACAATTTGTTAGCCCTTCAACATATTGACACAAAGGTTGTTAACCATCGATGGTCTCTCCAATCCCTTGATCGGGTTTGGCTTAGAGATTTGATAACATTTGGGTGGTTTGTATTGAGCCCAAAAAAGCACTTCTTTTGGTGTATGCTTTACCAGGGATTGCCCATGGAAAATAGGCTCAAGCACATGGGGGTGTTAAATCTCACTTGCCCGTCTTGTCATCACCTCAAAACCATCAAGTGTCTCTTTTGGTTTTGCCCTCATGCCTAGTCAACCTGGAGATGATTCATACCCTTTTCAAACCCTTCAGGTCTGAAATGTTCACTTGGAAAATGGCTCTTTTGGGGGGTTTTGTCTTATTGCCTACAAGATATACTAGATTTTCGTAGATTTTTTATACTAATTTTTTGCTTAAGATTTGGAAATCTAGAAATCAAGTGTTGGGAAAATACTACCGGAAGCACACAATTGATGACCTTTGTCTGAGCAACTAAACACGGAATTTAACCAGAATGCACAAGTAACTAAAATTCAGAAATAACACAGAATATGAGAGACAATACCTAATTGTATTAATACTCTTCAAAAAAAAATTACAAGTGAAGAGACGCCACACTCTTCCACACCTTACAGGCTTCCCACACCAAGTGTTCAGTAATCCACCTTCAAGAGTTATCTCTCTCAATACAGGTCACAACAAATGGCTAACACAGAGCTGTTGTTCACCTCAACCAGTCAGTGCAATACTGCCAGTACAACCGAGTACGATCCGTACTCCAAGTAGATCTCACTTGATCTTGCTCTTTGATGTATTGTTGTACAAGATATACTAGATTTTCGTAGATTTTTTATACTAATTTTTTGCTTAAGATTTGGAAATCTAGAAATCAAGTGTTGGGAAAATACTACCGGAAGCACACAATTGATGACCTTTGTCTGAGCAACTAAACACGGAATTTAACCAGAATGCACAAGTAACTAAAATTCAGAAATAACACAGAATATGAGAGACAATACCTAATTGTATTAATACTCTTCAAAAAAGAATTACAAGTGAAGAGACGCCACACTCTTCCACACCTTACAGGCTTCCCACACCAAGTGTTCAGTAATCCACCTTCAAGAGTTATCTCTCTCAATACAGGTCACAACAAATGGCTAACACAGAGCTGTTGTTCACCTCAACCAGTCAGTGCAATACTGCCAGTACAACCGAGTACGATCCGTACTCCAAGTAGATCTCACTTGATCTTGCTCTTTGATGTATTGTTGTCACCTTTGATCTTGCTACCCCGTAGATCTACCTTTGACCTCGCATACACACACCCCTGCAGATCAACCGACCTTACTTACCCATGTAGATCTCCTAACCTGGGCTTGCACACCTGCAGACCAAGATCATACATACCTGGAAGAACCCTTGTGATTCCACCACCGGAAGAACTCTCCTAGTTCTACGCTTTACAATACCGTCCCATGGGTCTATTATATAGATCCCATGCATACAATAATTAGACAAGCGGCTCAAGACTCGAATTAGTCTTTACATGCAAACAACCGGTTCAACAAACTAACTGTTCGGGAAACTAACAGTTCTGGAACTGCACATGCGACCGACGTCGGTCCCTGTCCGTCTGGAGGTGACCGACGTCGGCCGACTCCTGACCGATGTCGGTTTCTTTCTGTCGACCCCTGACCGATGTCGGTTTGGCCTACCGACGTCGGCGACTGTGACACTCAGCAACCTCCTCCATGTTTGCATCCGGGTGAAGCTTTTAGCTCCACAACCTAACATCAAGCATGTTTTAATAATGTGATTATGGAAAAAAGTTCTTCTATAACTAATAAAGTTATTGTGATTACAAATTTTACCCTTCAGATTCAGAGTCAAACAAATAAGGTCCAACTCAAGTTTCATCATCTGTAGTTCCTCCTGGACCATTGGGGAATGCACCATGTGTAGGTAGTTGTAAGCCACCCGATCCCTTGCCTCGCCATTCTCCTTCTAGGGGTCGTGGGTGTAGGGAGAGGCGCCACTGCTCTCGTAGTTGGAGGTCTCGAAGTTGGAGGAGTTCCTCTCCTTGCTCTTGGTGGCCATCTCCTTCAAGAGGATCTGACAAAGGCAAAGATAGTGGTGGTGAAGGGGGTGGAGGCCCCCATCGTAGGTCAAGTTCTCACCATTGGAGCTAGCCATCTCTCCTCTCCACTACGATTCGTAGATGCAACATGATTTTGAAACTAACCAACAACACGCTGATGATGGGACCCCCTCCTTGTGGATGAAGATCCCCCAGCCCAAGATCTCGGGAGGGAAGCCTCAGGGCCCTCCGCCTTCGCTTCCTCCATCAACCACCATATTCGTAGCTATTGCTTAGTGTTTTCTTTGTTCGTATTATTTCATTATCTTCTTTTATTGATGTGCATTTAAATTAAATTAACTATAATTATTGATCAAATTGTGACTTGTTATTTTAGACTTTGATTTTTTTTCAAAATTCTCTTTACTCAATTTAACTTTAAAATATGACTTTTCCGTCCCTTTTTTATATAAATAACATTATACTATAATTTTTTTAAATTAATAAAAATACGCTTCTCAATTCAAAAAATAAAAGGACTTTCAGTGTACTTGTGATCAATAAATAACTCCACCGAGATGAGCTTTTTTTTTGATACTTTGCTTTGTATGTGGGTTAGAGATTCCCCCGTCGTCGTTTTCTTTTTTTTTAAGGTCAAACTAAGCCTGCCTATCCTTGTCGTTTTAAATACTGTCTTCCACGAAATTGCACGGCTCTAAATCCACGCGTATTCTTGTGAAGAAAACTGGAGCAACCATACATTCGTGTTTACATGGGAACTGATGTTTGCAATCAGATATCCGATCGTGCTCTACTTTTGATTTGTTCCCAAATAGGTAACTGACTCCTCTTTGGTTTTTCTTTGTTTTTTTTAAACCCTCCTGATTTGGTAACATGGGAGTGAAACGCGAAACCTGGTCGGCTGGATGAATAGCCGCTTGTTTTTCCCTTCTATTTTCTAGCCTGATTGAAGGAGGCCGGGTATATCAAAAAGATGAGTAACTTGACTACTTTGAATAACACTATGAGTCGCAATCCTTCTCTGATCGCTGCCACTGGACCTTCCGACTTGTCTCTGAATCAACTCATACACTACATGGACAATGTTTTATCTGCTATTACTAACAAGGTACACTCACTATATTTTATTTACTTCCTTCTGCTACTTTACCCTTTACGCGCTCTGTCTGTTAGATTTTAATAGATCTAAAAGTTTTATGTGTTCAGGACGTGCTTGACAGTGGAACAAAGCTAAGGGATTTAGTGCAGCCTGTTTCCTCAGACCTTTCAAAATTGTTTGAAGGCATTTCACAGGGTGCAAAGATGCTCTCACATCAGGTAACTCTTGATTTTTTAATTTTTTTTTTCGGGGAGGGGGTGAATTAGGAACTGAAGATTATTATTTATTTTTCATGTTTAAAATGGGTTTTTTGTTTTTTGGGGGTTTGAATTAGAAATTCTCGACGTCGAAGCTGTCTACAGAAGCACAAACAGTGGCGTTGGACGTATTGAGAGGAGTGGGGAATGCCCATTGGGCTGCAATCGGGCTTTTAGTAATTGCCAACGTTTTAGACAGAGTCGAAAAGATTTCTGCAAACGACAGAGAATGCATAGACCTTCTCAAAGCTATGCTTAGTTTGGCTAAATATATGAAGCAGCTTAAAGATAACCATTTTGATTTGCATAGAGAAATTTTAGAAAAAATGTCGGAAGCTGTTCAATTGATAGTTCGTGGAGCGATTTTGTGTCATTCTTTTATCACATCAAACAAAATATCCAAGTGAGTGATTATTAAAACTTTTTTAAAAATCTATTTATTTGAATTACTTATTGCTCAATGAAGAAAAACAATAGATCTATTATATTGATAGTTGTCTGGTAATATTATAGATTCCTGTTGACTACGAAGATACGTGAAGAGCTTCTTTATGTGCGGGTTAAAGTAGATAGTATGAAATCCGATCTGATTCTTCAAATGCAAGTTCTCATCATGTCTACACTTACCTTCTACATTTCAAGGAATCATACAGGTTTGGATGCTCATTACCAAACGTATCTTCCAATTTTCATAAAATTTCAGCTGATTAATTTGAGCTGCTGATTTGATATAACCAGGTGGGATGGACGGGATTAATTTCCTTAGGGTAACAGAACAATTTTCTTCCCAGCAATCGGATGATATTTATGGTAGGATTAATTCATTGATCTCGATACGAATCTTTAGTAGTTCGATTTAGCTTTTATCGCTTAGAAGTGTTAAATTTACATTATCAGGTCAAATGTAACAGATATCAGTGGATCACAGTCAGAAACTGGCTTTTCTAGTAGACAAGATAACTGTAATGAGAGAAATGGGCACCGAAAACTAAAAGTGGCACCACGCACTTTTCTTGCTCCTACTAGATTTCTAAACAAAATTCTTCCCGGTATGTTTCGAAGACGGCAAAAGGCTTTCCCTTATATGGAAAAAGAAATCGAAATATTGGTGAAGAAGATCCAACCAACTGCAATTGAGTTCACAAGGAAAGAATTGCTGAGAGCAACAAAAAAGTTTCGAAAAGTATTAGGCAAAGGGGGTTTTGGCACCGTTTTCTTTGTAAGTTCCTTTGCAACTCAAACAAATGTATTTGAAAATATTAGGATTAAATAATTGATGGTTCATTGTGTATAAACACTTATTCTTTTTCGGTCTGTCAAGGGAACTTTGTACGATGGAAGAAAAGTGGCAGTGAAGAAAAGTGGCATTGAAGTGTGGCCGTGGGCGAACGAGATGGAGGTTCTGACAATGACAGACCATCCCAATATCATGAATCTTATGGGATATTGCTTTAAAGATGATTTGATGCTAGTCTATGAGTATATGGACGAAGGAAATCTGTCAGATTTTCTGGGTAAGTATCCTGCCCTGTTCTGTGGTTCTCTGTTTAAACATGAAACGAGGTTTATTAAAACTCTAATCGGTTTCAAACAACAGGTGCAGAAAGTAAGCAGATCATTGACTGGCCAGCAAGACTGAGGATTATATTGGACGTAATAAGAGGACTCGTATATCTTCATGAGGGCGCGGATGCATGTGTAGTGCACAGAGACATTAAGCCCACCAACATTCTTCTAGACAAGAATTTTAATGCCAAGATTTCAGATTTTGGAATTTCTAAAATACTGACGAACGGGGCTCAATATGCTCAAGAACAGACTTGGACAGACGGTGGAATTTCTAGAATGCTGACGAATGAAACCCAATATGCCAAAGAGGTGACCTTTTCGTCAACGACAAGAGTTGCAGGAACATTGTACGATCACTAATTAGATTAATTTTCTCTCACAGGAAACTTCTCATGTTGCCCAACTGCATGCATTTTCCTTGAACCTTGTTTGGCTCTGCAGTGGTTACACGGCCCCCGAATATGTAGAGTCTGGTAAGCTGACTAAGAAAGCAGACATTTACAGCTTTGGAGTGCTGTTGTTACATGTCGTATCTGGAAAAAGAGCTGTATACCACACAGATGAGATGCTGGAACTTCTTTCTGACCATGTGAGAATTATATTGTATGGTTATATAGAAATGGTCTATGAGATCTCATAATTTAATTTATGGTTTCGCATATGGATGCAGGCGTGGAGGCTACATAGAGATGATCGCCTCAATGAGCTAATAGATCCGCGATTAGTAAACGGCAATGGCTCTAATTCAACCAGCATGTTAAGAACAAGCAATGACTTTAATTTAATTAGCATCCTAAGAACAATCACCATAGCCTTATGGTGTATTCAAAAAGATCCCGCAGTACGTCCATCAGCGTCACGAGTGTTGGCCATGCTTTCATCTGAAGACGAGACTCCCCCGCCACCAGTTGACTTGCTTTCATCTGTAGACGAGATTCCCCTGCCACCAGTTGAATCCCATTTTGATGACGATCATTTGTACAAGGAGGATGACTATTTGTCGGCATGTGATGAGGAAGTTGGGGAAATTGAAGAACTTACCGCTCACTTTTAAACCGTGCATCTCTTAAAGCGAACATTGCGTAGGCTTAGGGCCAGATCCCATGGAGGGGGCAAACTGCTTTTTTCTGCAATTTTTTAATTTAGTATGAGAGTTCCATGCAATTTTTTAATTCTCAGCAGAAGAAAAATTGAAGTTTTTTACAGCAAGACTGTCCTATAAAGTTCAAAAAAATAATTACAACAGTAAATAATTAGAAATTAACTTCATCACTACCAAATAAATAAATAAATAAAAATACAGTGGTAGAGTAAGCAAGAATTTATTTCATCAGTAAATATTCTATTTTATTCATACTGTTTGGTTTGCTTAGTTGAAAGTCGGCATGGAAGTCAGTAAAAACACAAATTGCAGATGGCGATAACTTCATTTTTGCGACTTTTTGATTCCTTATTCACTGAATCTGCTTCTGCAACAAAATCTTGCATATTATCCAAAGGGAAAGTTTCGTTGACCATTTCAGTATCAAGCAACTTCACCTCAATAAAAAATTTGGATCAAAATCAGCTTAGCCCAGAGATTTCCCAGCCTTCTCACAAACCTTCTCTGCGAACAAGTGATTCAAACACATTTTTCAGCACATAGCACTCAGGAAGAAAAAATAAAAGGAAAACAACAGGGAAAAAGTAGACCTTCATTTGTGGGCGTCTGTCTCCATTGAACTTTTTGACTTCATATTGTATTTTTTGGGAAAACAACGTCGTTCTTCGCTTCTTTTCATATCCAAGATCGGGAACCACATTAATCTTTCCTGCTCCAATCACCACCAATTTTTGGAGGAAAGGAACTCCAATTTTGCCCAACTGCAACTTGCCACGGGACAGAAAAAATATTTGTAGGTAGGGAGACGCAGCTCCCCCCCCACCGTTAACTAGGACATAAACGGACCTCCCTAAATAGTTGTTGCTCCTCATTTTCAGGGGAATCATTTACTTTCTGCAATTGCCAAATTGGAAAATCAACATAGAACTAACTGTTCCAAAAAATATGATGCAATTATAGTCTTCTTAGCCCACTTTGTTCACACCATTGATTCCGTGAAACTTTTTAGGGATGCATTGTATTAATTGCACTTGATGTGACACCCTTCAGGTGGATAGACCCTTTATTTATGGCTTCTCTACGCTCTACTACATCTGTTGATGCAGGAGTCAGAGCTAATGGCACCCAAGCAAGCTTGGAAGTTTGTTTTGAAGGTCTATGATGAGGTAATTCCTCAGCCCCCCTCCACTCTAGAGGTAAGCATTCCTGCTACTACTGTTGAACAATGTTACAAGTGGTATGAAAATTATTCTGTTATTATTTTTTTTGTTGGCCATATCCCCTTAGAAGATTACCTCTATAACTAGTTCTGCAACACTAGGAGCCTCTTGAGCATCCATGTCTCTAGAATCTAAAACATTACCAAAGGTTTTTTCTTGTTTACCTTTAAGGAACCCTCTAAGACAACTTATCCTTATGAAGTCTAATGTTTGGTTCCTTCGCAACCAATTTATGATTCTATCTCCCTGGTCCCATGATTTTAATTTTTTTGACAACATCACATTTTGTGTCCCTGTTTAGGTTGAGTTTATCAATCTACTAGTTCACCTTTGGGCTTTCATACTCCAAGTCATCACTCTCATAGGAATTCTTGTTATGATTAAAACATATAGGTGGTTTTCCCCTCACCATAATAAGTGAGTCTATGTGGAGGTTAACCTCTTCAAGGAGTTGAAGGAGTTCATAGAAATCCATGTCAAGAAGATCTAGTGGTCACAAAAGTTTGTTTACTTTAACCTTCCCAACACTTGCTTCTACTGCGAGGTTTCAGACCACCACATTAATTATTATCCTCGTATGGGTCATCTTGAGCCTTCTTAGTCACCTCCTTAGACTGAGAAGCCCAAATCAATAGACCAAGGTGATGGTTGGACTATAGTGCCCCCTAAATGGTCGTAGAGCCTTAAGCCATAAAGCCCACTCCAGCTGCCACCTCAGGATGATTCTTTTCCAATTATCAAACACTCTCAAGGGATTTGTACACCATTCCTTACCATTTTGGTTCCTTCCAACCTACAGAGCATTTATCTCATTTCTTAGAACACTAGGATGACTGTGGCTGAGGTCCTCTCAACCAGTGGTTCATTCTCTCAATAGTCTCACAGCCCATCTTACAAGGGCATAGACTCTCCTTGAGAGGAACATGGAGCCAATTGAATTTCATGCCCTCACCAACATAATAGCTTTGTAGCATTGGTGGATTTTAAGAATGGGCAAGGGGAGATTCAAATGAATGACCTTTCCCTATGAATGTGTTATCATGGAATTTTAGGGGTCTTATAGAGTCTACTCATAAATACTCTATGTGTGTTGCTTGTTAGCAGATTAGTTTTACATATATTTTCTATCTATAGGAAGTTAAAGTGTTTGTCCTTCTTCTTTAGATGTCCTTACAAAGCATTTACCTTGATGTCATCCATATCTCCACCTTACATGAGTTGGGATGTGGCGATGCATGTATTTTAGTTACCCCTAAGGTTTCCCCTAAAATTATTACCATGGGGGAAAACTCATCACATTGGGTAGTCTGGATTATTCTTAACATAGATGGCCATCCATTTGGGATCTCAACATCTATGCTTCCAATGATGGCCCTGACCATTCCTTGCTTTAACGATATTTGGCAGATGGGCTACTTGCTTCCACGTGGCTTGTGTGTGGAGGTTTCAATATTATTAAACACCCCCAAAACAAGGTTTGGGCCCTCCCCATGCATTAGTGTGTTGGTGAATGTGAGGTTTGGTATTATTTCAAAAATAAATGGAGTCTAGCTAACCCTCTCCTTTGGTGGTGAACATTTAACCCCACGTCTTGGTTTACATGGTCTAACTACTAATCTAGGGATCACTGCATGATCAAATGACTCGACTGCTTTATGATGTTAGAGCAAAATATTTTTTATTTTTTCTAGAATTGATGATCAATATATCAACATCCACTTAGGTATTATTTTATTAAGAAGTACAATGTGCCACATGATAAATTTATTATCAATACTTCTATGTTGAGCCACATTGGAAAAATCTAACTCATTGAGTGGATCTATAACCTTGCCCTACATCTCCCATATGTTGCTATTTAGATTGAGTGGTGGAATGAGGCCATTCTACACACCAACTCCTTCTTTCACCACCATGGCAAACAAGTCACCCAAATCTAAAAATGCTTAGAGGAGGCCATGCTCAATGACTTCAAATAGGTCTTTAACTCCCTTGAGATTGATATTTTTAATGTGAAGTTGTAGTAGCATGTAGCCTCTCTCAAACACCACCTTAAGGTGGTAGATAGCCATGTAGCCAGATGTGCCCAACTCCATGGTTGGCTACTCTAGCTTAAAATTGATGACAAATCCTCCAAAGATATCTTTAAAGCGCTGAAAGCCAAGCAATATCACAAAAGAATTAAAGCCATTCAAGTGGCTTAATTCTGGTTTACCTCTCTATATGATATCTCTTTGGCTTTCCTTGAACATTACAAGCTAGTTTTCCAAGCTCAACCTTTCATGGCTAAGCATTCCTAGGTACTTCAAAAGTGTCTCGATGTGGTGCCTCGCAAGCTCAAGCCAACCAATTATCAACTTTGTGATTCCTTGCTCACATTTTAGAAGATCTTAAAGGCTTTGAAATACATGATCATTGATAAATCCTCCAACCTCAATGATTTCCCATGAAAATTTTACAAATCCACCTAAGAGTTTACTAGACCTGATTTACTGCAAGTCTACAAAGAAGCCTTACAAAATTAGTCTCTTGGACCCATGATCAATCAAGGTAATATAAAATTCATTCCCAAAGGTAGAGACCCTGAGATACTTACCAATTGGAGGTTGATAAACTTGTTCAATATTTCTTAGAAGATTCTTGCCAAATCCCTCACCAACTAAATTTAACTAATCCTACCTACCATTGTTAGACCATAGAAAACAAGATTCATTATAGGATGCTATATTTTGGACAATATTATTTTGGTCTCGGAAAGTATGGCTTTGGCTCATTTCTCTCTTGAGAGAACTGTTTTTATGAAATTGGACTTTGAAAAATCCTATGATAAGATCGAGTGGCAATTTATTCTTTCCATGCTTAAGGCTCTCGACTTTGGCCCCTACTTTATTTATGTAGTGTAGACATTACTTCATGATGTCTTGGCCTAACTCATTATTAATGGGAAAAAAACTAAGGGGATTGATCTCCAATAGTCTATTCACCATGGTTGTCCCCTTGCTCTGACACTTAATGTGTTATCTACTGAAGCTCTAGGTTACCTCCTAGATTCTAGAGCTTCTCAAGGGTTTGTTCATGGCATTATCTTTCCCAAACACACCTCCCAAATCATCAATGGATGATTTTCAAATGAAACCTTCCTCACACTTGAAGAACAAGAGGCCACTTTGAATGAAGTTATCTAATGCCTTGACATTTTTTATCTGGCTTCGAACTTTGGCCTTCAAAGGAGGAAAATCTTGTGTTTTCATGAAAGTATGATGCCTATGCCTGAGTGGATTTGTAAGTATAATTGGTAATGGATTGATTAGAGGGAAAAATTCAAGATCTTGGGTATCCCATTTAATTTTGACATTTTATCAATTGAGCTCTGACAGTATGTCATCAACAAGATTAAAAGGAAGATTTTGTATTGGATCATTAAGTCCCTTTTTCTAGCAAGCAAGTTCTAGATTTATACCAAGATCTTGGCCGCAACACATGTGTACTATTATTCCTACTAGACTCCCTCTAAAACCTCTTATGATATTCTATCCAAGCTCCTCAAAGATTTCCTCTAGGCCAATTCTAATCGATATTGGGGTTTTCATCAAGTAGCATGGGACATTTGTTGCCTCCATCATGATAAAGGTGGCATGGGCATCATTGACACCTATCGACAAAGTATGGCCCTATGTGAAAAGTGTGTTGTTTAGGATATTGAGGACAATGAGTCTTGGAAAATTATTCTAAGACATTGTATCTCTTCAGGCTCTCCCTATGGTAAAACTAGTTGGAAAAATATTGGCTTCCAATCCCTCCTCACCACTACTATTCCTATCAAGATTATTAGATCCTTTGTGGTTAAAAGTATAAGGAAGGATTTTTAAGCAATGAAACCCTACTTGAAGTGGGTGGTGGATGGTTTTTGCATAGGGATATCTTTTAATGACCATAACTTTTGGTGGTCCCCTATACTTACTACTTCTTCCATTCCCCTAGTAAGATTACTTGGTACAAAAGCTTTGTGATTATTGTAAAAAGGGATTCACACTATTTGTGTCTTGGTTACCTCTAGAGATTGGATTCCTTGTCTTGAATTAAAATTTAGGTTTAAATTAAAGAATGTGGACTTACCTTCTATTCTTTGCATTCAGGAATTACTACTTGATGTTATGTTTCTTAAGCTTGGTCTTCAGCCTCCTAGGGCCTAGTTGAAAAAATGGAAGTGGAACTATGATAGACAATTTAAAATCTAGTCTATCAAGTTTTTTTATTAGGTGATGAGCCTATTCTCTCTAACTTTATACAAGATCAATAGGTGTTAGGGCCTCTAATCCTCTCTTAGGACTTGGCTCACCCATCTGGATTATGTGTGGTACCCTAGTCTAGAGTGCAATCTGGCTCATTTCTTATGGCGTTTAATTTACCAAGGATTCCTCCTCAATGAGATGCTGCTCCACCTCTACATGACCCAATGCTTTGTCTATCTTATAATTGTGTAGAATCTTGTAAACACATATTTCTAGTTTTGTCCAAAAGATCAGTCCATCTGACTTGGATCCATTTTTTATTTCAACCTTATCACCCTAAGCCTATCTCTTGGCATCAAATACTCTTTGGGGAATTTCATAATTGGCCTACCTTTATTGCCTTTCTTTGGAAATTATTTTGTGCTATAATTCTCTTTCATCTATGGAAATCTAGGAACAATGTTATTTTTAATCATGAGGTCTATGTAATTCATTTTTTGTTAATGAAAAGGTTACTATTATTTTATCAAATTATTTATTAGATTCAAGCCCAAGTGGAGAAGATAGATCTATACCTCCACCTCCTGTAGGAGTTCCTCAACCACTGGGGGAGTGCACCTTGCACCATGAACAAAGTTTTGCCTGATAGCTTGCCCCATGATCCACCACACCTCCTCCCAAGAGGCATAAAAGTAAAAGTCAATCTAGAATCAAGGGTCACTTTTCCCCTCACCCTCCCCTGGGGTGTGGCTAGAGTTCTCATGGAAAGTATGATACTGGTCCTTCACAGCGGTCTCCAACAAGCATTGTTGTTCCCGCATAACCCACTAATGGTTGGTCTATAACTATTCATTATGACCCCTTGGATGGTTGGAATGATCTAGATATTCTTGATGTGGAATCACTTGCTTGGTCAATGCTTCCCAAGGATGATCCTCTTCGTCCACCTCCTATGGTGGTAGCCTGTGCATAATTTTCTGCTTTCTAGTTATTTGTAGCTGTTTGAGCCATGACTTGACTGGTTATTTTTTGAGTCAGAATTCTCCTCTGGCAAGGAGTTTGAGTTGTGATTTATCCAACTAATTTACTTTTTAACCTTCTATAATTATATTTTTTTGTTAATATAAAGTGAAGCATTCCAAAATTAAAAAATGTATTTAGCCAATCGTCTAGCTAAAGAATGTCATCCACCACCTCTAAAGATTGAGATTGAGGAGGTAGCTTTAAATATAACGTACAAACAACCCATCAATAAAGTGATAATTATATCATATGACATCATAATATTGGGATCATAAATGACTTCATACATCTTACATCCCAAGCTTTGTTTTATAAATTATTGTGCCCTACTCTCACATATGAAACAAGTTAAAAAGTAATCATTACCTCCTCTTCCCACACATAAGATTACAAAACAATGTATTATTTTTATACTTATGTTTAAAAAGGTAGTGTCATGTACAAGATTTTTTTTTTAATTGTTTTAATGATGAGATTTGACATGCTCAACAATCAATCCCATAATTTTTAATACAAAGATTTTTCATAATAAATGTTTATGATGTAAGCAAAAAATATTCCTAAATATCATCTGAGGAATATGACATTATTTATATGATTTTTTTAAAGAAAAACTTTGTAATTATTAAAATCATATGTATTTTTTAAAAATTGATTGGCTTGGAGCAAAAAAATAATTTGCCCAAGTGGAACCATTAGTAGTACACAAAATAATATTTAAGATTTTATAAATCTTTATGTTTATGGAAAATAATTAAATAATAGAAGTGTAAACTTTAGCTTTTTATTTTTGATAAGACATCTATTTTTCTCTAATTTATTAATGTTAAATGTTTGAATTCTCTAAATAAATTGTCGTGTTATTGACCACAAACAAATAAAAATGTATAACAATATATTTTTTTTCAAATTTTCTATTTTCAAAAATACAATGTATTTTAGAAATTTAATATTCAAACTTTAGAAAATTTGAAAATATTTCCATTTCATAGTTTTCAATGTAAATTAATGGGTTGAGGTGATTATAATAGTACATGTTGTAGCATGTACTAATAATTTATATATTTATTATAATCCTTTCTAATTTTCTTATGTTGTATTTTAATTAGATATTAGTTTTTGTAGAACTTTTATTTGTATATGTTTTTAGTTATTATCCAAATGAACTTCACGAATAGTCATTATCTAAATGATAATTTTTTTCATGTATTTGAATGTGAGTATAGCTTATAGTAGAAGATAGAAACATTGTGTGTGTGTGTGTGTGTGTGTGTGTACACACACACATACTATAATGTTTTTCAAATTTTTATCAAAAAAATAGATTGTATTTTGAATATTATTTTTTGTGAGATTTTTAATCATGTATGTTTATAGTTATTACGCAAAGGACCTCCATGACTAGTTATTAATCAAATGATATTTTTCCTTATGTATTATTGGTAATAATCACAAGGCAAGGGGACCCACTTTAGCACATAGCCAACATAGGTATTTAAGTCACATATTAAGTCAGAGACAATGCACTAGGTAGATAATTAGGGTATATCAAGCTTCTTAAACACAATCATGACAACTTGGTGTCATTTCAAACTTGATATTCTTTAATTGAATGCCTTGTACAAAGGATCTATCCATTGGTTGTATAGGGCACTCAATTAGGGAATATCGAGCCCCCTAAACTTAATTGTGATAATTCAATGTAATTTTAAACTTGATATATCCTATTTGAGTGCCCCATTCAACCAATCGATCCATTGGTTGCATAGGGCACACATTTAGGGCATATTGAGCCCCCTCAACCTAATTGTAACAACTTGATGTAATTTCATACTTAATATGCCCTAATTGAGTGCCATATGTAACTAATCGCTTGATTGGTTTTATGGATTACATAATTATGGCATACCTAACCCCTTAAACCTAATTTTAATAACATAATATTATTTCAGACTCAATAGACCCTATTCGATTGCCCCATGCAACCATTTGATTTATTGATTACATGGGACACATAATTAGTGGCATATCAAGCCCCATAAACCTAATTGTGATAACCTAATCTCATTTCAAAACTAATATGCCATAATTGAGTTTCCCTATGTAAACACTTACTCTTTTGGCTGCATGGGACACATAATTAGGAAATATCGATCCCCCTAAACACTATTATAATAAACTAATGTCATTTCAGACTCACTATACCCTATTTTTGTGCCCCATGCAACCAATCATTCAATTGGTTACATGGGACACATAATCACAACATATCTCACCCATTAAATATAATTATGACAACCTAATGTAATTTTAGATTGAAAATTCCCTAGTTGAGTGCCCATACAACCAATCATTTGATTAGCTACATGGGCCATGTAGCTCGAAGAATCTAAATAAAACCACTAGTGTTTGGCATGGGGGTACATAGGGTACTTAAACAAACCACTAAGAGGCTAGAAGGCTCAAGGCCTTTATGGGCTATAGGAGATCTATAGTGGCTATTCAGTTTTCTGACTTGCACCAAGATATAGATAGACTTATAAATTAGGTTAGGGCTAGCATGATCAAGTGCACAAAGGATGTAGGTATCTCTAGTGGATCTAACCATAGTAAATCAAGTAGTTAAGACTGGACAACTGATTTCATATGAATTATAGAAACAATAATGCCAAGTAAAGAGAGATAATAGATGATATGTAAATCTAGAGGCTAAGGTACTTTTAGGGAAAATGAAAGATGTTTTAAGCAATAAATATTTTTTCCAGCAAGGGTTCAAGAGCAGGCTTAGTCTAGGTTTGAGCTATCTTTCACTTTCAACACTATTGTTTACTAACAATGCAATTTCTAGTTTAGTAGGAGAGAGAGATTATTTGAGCAAGTTGTATAGTTTGTCTTGAGCATATATAATCCTACCATGTAATGATAAAAAATTTCCAATGTAAGCATAACATATAATGGAAAATATTTCAAGTAATGAAGAAATCTTTTACCCACATATAAATGCATAAAATTCAAAAACTATTCTAAACAATTCACAAAAAAACTAAATCACTAAAACAAATCAAAACCTAGAATGTATACTACTAAAAATAAATAAAGAGTTTCACTTTGCAAAGAAAAGTGACCTCATATCAAATTCAAATAAGATGTGCAGACTTTATACCAACCAACTATCCAATCTAGGAAGCAAGAGAGGAAGAGGATCAATCTGTGTGTATGTATATATATATGTATGTATATGTGTGTGTGTGTGTGTGTGTGTGTGTGTGTGTGTGTGTGTGTGTGTGTGTGTGTGTGTGTGTGTGTGTGTGTGTGTGTGTGTGTGTGTGTGTGTGTGTGTGTGTGTCTATATAGTAGTATAATAAAATATTATAATATTAAATATATTATTGTAATATATATTTGTTTAATATATATTTAATATTAATAATATAATATAGTGTATAGTAATATTATTGATATATTATGTATTATATTATTATTATAACATAACATTAATTTGTAATATTTGATTATATTATAATAATATTTTTTTCTTATTTTATAAAACTTATTATTTATTATTATTTTATAGTATACTAATTTTATTTATAGGTGAAAAAGGAAGGTGAACCATACATTTTTGTAGTAAGAATCATAATGGTCCCACATAAATAGGTTAATGCTTGAATGCCACACCATAAACATTTGTCAAGTTATTTTCACAATACATGTTGAGTTGATTATCCTGACACGTATTATAATCTAAGGAAAAGGAAAACAATAAACAAATGAGATGAGAAATAGATTGCAATGTTGAAGCGGAGAATGCCCAGCCTATTACCACCTCCTCATTTGAAAAAATCTCCCAAGAGACACATTGATGATGACGACGACGATGATGATGATGATGATGATGATGATGATGATGATGATGATGATGATTACACCAACTCTGCCAGCACCAGTTGTTAGGATGCCTAACCCACAAAGGGGATACTATCATATTTATCTTCATGATGTAGTTGTTGAGATGTCATAGTTATAGAAATTAGGTTAAATGCTTGACTGAAAGGAGAGGTGCAACTAACATAAAATTACTCACATAGAAACCAAGGATATAATCAGGGATCATTCATGTCATTGTTCTTTTTAGTATCAAACTCAACTGTAAGAAAATGTTATGGACATCCATCAAAGCATAATCAAAAGTGGATTTTGGTATATTTTAATATATTGTAATATTATATTTTAATATATACGTATTATATTATACAATATGTTTTTAAATATATTTTTGAATAATTATTATAGTATTTATTTATATAATATATATTTTAATATTAAATTATGTAATATATATTTTAATATTATATGATATTATATAATAATATGTATTTTAATACTATATTTGATATATATATATTAATAAATTATATTATGTTATATTATAGTAAAATTGTAAGTGATTATTTTTGTGAAAACAATGTATCATGCAGATTTTTTTATATATTAAATGTTAATTATAATATATATAGTTATACATAATATACATATAATTATATATAATATTATGGTGGATGATATATGTAATATTTATATATAATTTATTATAGTATGTCCTAATTATCAAATTGATCTGGGAGGGTGTGGGTTTGAAGCCAGTTTGACTTTGAAATAGTCAGGCAGGGATCCTACCAGATTATTCAACACAAAGTTTATGTGGGTGAACATGTGTTGAGCATGAATTTATTTCATGAAGGCATCTCCCAAATTTTTAGATGAATTATCTCACATATATTTCTACCCACTTTGTAATCTTTCAACACTTGTAAGTTATGCAGGGCCTTTCACTTTATTCCATGGATATGTGTATGGTGTTTCATATGTTCTTAACCATAATGTAATTTCTTTGGGTGTCAATATATTGGTAGAATATATGAAGATAATTTATAATATAGACATTGGAACCTCAATGTCTTCTCTCCACATCAATGGCATCATGGTGCTAATTTGAGTCGTACATTAGATGTGGAGGCTTCATGTAATCAAATCAACCTCACATCATCCTCATCTTTATTTGACGATAAAAAACATACAATCAAAGAACCTTCCACATTACAAGATGTGTACCCCTTTGCAATGAGTGCAAGTCATGTAAATTCAACAATTGACCTAAACTGGGTCTGGTGTTTAATATGAGACATTTTGTACACAATATTATTGGAAATACTTTGTCATTATCCCTCACCATCACTACTCATCTCAACATGCATCATTTCACATTATTTTTATTCTCCTCATTGATGTAATTTAAATAACACATTAGATGTGGAGCTATGCTATGAATGGATATAATATTAATATTATATATAATATGTAGGATATATAATAATTTAAAATTGAATTATGTAAGTTTAGCATTGGAACATTTTAGTCTTCCACATATCAATCATAGGTTGAGGTTGCCTAGTCATAGGTCTAGATGGTGGCCTTATACTCAATATCAACCCATATTATTTATCCCTCTTCCATGTCAAACAATTAGATTGGTGACAAGTGGGCATTATGATGGAATTATGGTAGGGTTTATTAACATTAAACCCCTAAGATTTCATTTCATTTCATTTGGATATTTAAAATTTATTTCTTGTTCAAGCATCTGCAATTTTGTTCTAGCTTTATTATTTTGATTCTTTGCCATTTTACATTCTTAGTAAGCCTATTCTAGATATGATATTTCTTAGGTTAGATTTTTTAGGGTTTTATAGTAAGCCTATTCTAGATATGATATTTCTTAGGTTAGATTTTTTAGGGTTTTATTGGGATATGATGATGTTTTGTAATTGTCTAGATTCACTAGGCTAGAAAAATTATAGATATTGAAATGGATTTAAAATAATAGAGAACCATAATCTTCATTACTATATGGTCTATGTGTTGGCTTGTAAGGCTCTCTCTCAAGGTGGCTTATACTTTTTACAATATGATGACATTGCCCTCACCAAGAACAACCACATTTGGTACTTCTACCTCTTGTTTGTATATGATATTTATACTAGTGAGAATGGAGTCTTCATCTGGTACTCCAATTTAATATTCCAAGACCATTAAAAAAATAAAATGTCACCCTATGGGCACCCCTCATATTATTTTGTTAACTTTGAAAATAATATTTTGTTAGTCCACACATGCTTGCATATATTGATTGTGGATAATCATATTATAATGAATATATCCTCATGTAGAGGTGGTGGCATTTTTATCCAATATGCTAATATAATATGATAAATATGTCTATAAAATACACAACTAGGGTTTCTAGAGGGATCAAAGTTTGTAGACAAAACCTCAGACACATGGTCCATCAGCTAGATAAATTAATGGTTTTATGTTTTTTAATATATCAATTGGGGTTGTGCTTAACTAATGACAAATGAGTATGAGATATGATATATCTTTTTTTTTGTTTAAATTTACATTATATTGGGTTTATTGATATGGTAGTTTGCACTGATGAAGCCTAAGAGAATGTAATTCGGTTATCTAAGATGGAGAATGATCCATGGATTGACACTTTTGGGCAACTATTAATGTTAGGCTAACCTATTTACTTTTTAGTTATTTTCATTTATTAAATACTTCACTAGATAATACATTGGTATTAGATGCTAGTCATCACTTTATGTTTGGCTAACAATGATCAATTACCACTTAAATATTATAGCAGAGGTTAATGCTAACAATACTGATGTGATGGGATTAGCATTTGAGAAGATCTGTGGATGAATCTTAGCCCAGCTCTTCTCAGTATAAATGCCTCTAGTGTAATTAAGTATGTGTGTGTGTGAAAAATGTCCCTATCATATTTATTCTTCTTAGCTAAGGTGGGCTATTTGAGGCAGCTCTACAAATAAGATAGGGACAAACATTTATCCAATGCCAAATGAGAGATCCATATTCTATTTGAGTTAATGCTATGAACTCAACTTATAACATTTTCTACAATTTCCTTTACTTTATGAAGAGATCTCATTAGTCCCATCCTAGCTCACATCATGTTAAATTGTAAGGGATATATTTTTATGTATAATACTTACTCTGCCTAGATATATTTTTATGTTTATATATAATACAATTTCCATTTTTTTAGTGTTTTCTTTGTTGTTTGCTTCTTCTCTTTCTTGGTGTGCTCTTTTTTTGAGAAGTGGAGGCTTGTGTTTGTTTTTATGTTGTTCTTATCTTTTTTGTTTTAGGGAATTGGCTCTTGATTGTGTCCCATACCGATTCATAATGCTAGTCAAAATGTTTTACCTCATCAAATAAAAAATGAAAAAAATACTACAACATTAAATTTGGAACCCCCTTTACTTAAATATTTTTATTCTTATAGTGGTAACATGGGCATTTTAACAAATGTGGGGTGATAAATATTTTACCCTATTATATGGATTCTCTTATAATTGAGTGTGCCCTAATTAATTACTTAAAATAATAGTTTTATTTCTTTAATGTTATTTAATTACATTTATACATTTAGACTATGATTAATTAAGGTAAGAAACCCATATTTTATTAATCCATGCTAAGGTAGGGAAATATACGAATCATTTGAGCATATTTTTTTAAATTCTAGCTAATCATTTTTTTATAAGACATTACTTTCACCATTCCAATGTTTAACAATCAAATATTTACAAAAATTCCCTCATATATTATTTCAAAATATTCCTTTCACAAAATTTTAATATTATTTTAAATGACATATATACAATGTATGAATTAATAAAATTTAATATTTAGAATCAATAATTATTATGAAAGTGACTCGTATGCTAAGTATTAAATGAAATTATTGCACACAAATATTACATTTATTTTTGTTATAGGTAAATATCTAAAGAGGGTACACCAAATATTTATGGAATGGTCACCTCGTTCTATTTTCATAAATGTATTACAATTATAAGAGATTGTGTCAATTTGTTAACTATTTTTTGTGATGAGCAAAAAATTAGCTATAAATTATAGTGTGGGAATTTGATTTGTGACATCAATTTTGTCAATGAGAAAAAAATTAGTTATGCAAAAAAATACATAGTAAATTACATCATCTGTTGAGGCAACTAATGTAAATTTTAGTATTTTGATTTATACGATGGATTTTGAATTTGATTTATATAAAATATTTCATGTTCTATTAGTTTTTGATAAATTATGATTGAATTTGAATTTATAAAAGTCATTTTGGATTATTTGTTTGACTAAGTTTTTTTCAAACTTTATCTTTGTATAATCATCCCTTAATTCTTCAATATATTTTTCCTTCTAAACTCTAAAGTTTTTAAGGGTTATTATTCTATGTAAGAAGGCTTTTGGATTATTAAGGAAATTAATTAGACACCCATCACTAAATTATATTTTGATTTGCTAACATGATTTATTTTATATGTGGTTGTTGTAGAGTGCCCTATCATAAAAGGGGTGGATTCCGATTCCCAATTAATAAACACTCATACTTCAATCTAATTCTATCACCAAAGTTGGTGAATTAGGAGACATCCATGCATTTTCCATCTACGTCTCTAAAATTGGTTGGTATCCAATGGTGTGTAGTTGGGGACAATATTAGCAAAACAACTAATTGAATGAGCAAAGCCTCTCCTTTCAAATCACCTTTAGTTATGGGAAGATAATGACTTCTTATAATGTGGTTCCTAACAACTGATGATTCAATCAAACTTTTAGTAGTGCTCAGATACACTAATCTTTGTTTTTCAGTGCTTAGAGCCCATATCTTCTTAATATTTTATAATGTTTCACTCAAACCATTATAAAATCACTAAGACATAAATTTTAGCATACCTATGTGATCCTGTAGTTACATAATTTTCATTGTCTGTACCTTGCCAAAATTCAATGTTGCTGGTCATTTAAAACATAAAAACATATTCAAGGCATAATTGCTTTCATCACTCTATAAACTATTTATATCATTGTTATACCTGAGTCTTGATGTAGCACATGTTTTATTTGATTTGGACTATCCTGCATTTCATTTCCCCACTGCTCCCACTCTTCATTACATTAACAATGTTATTTTATTTTATTATTATTTCTTTATTGATCTATATTGTTTTAGAAACCAAAAAAAACATAAAATTTGATAAATTATAACATTAATGTAATTATACTGATGGAAATTATTTATTAATTATGTGAAATTCTTATGCAAATATTGTTACATTTACAATATTATGAGTTACATGATTTATTTATTAGAAACATTTTTTAGTATAATTGACCAAAATATATCATATGTCAATAACATTAGCTTCTCTATATCATTCTCATAATTTCATAACAAATTATTTATTTTTTCCTCTTACTAATTTATTATATAAAATAATGTTATTATACAGTCATTGAAACAAAATGCATGTGATTATTTCACATAAATTTTTCATTCTAAATCATATTTGCATTTTGATAGGGAGAATAAATTTTGTCAAATTTAAATGTATATTTCATGCCTTTTCAATTCATTTACAAGAAATGTAGCATTCTAATTGAAACCCTTCAACTACCACACAATGCAACTCTACATTGCACCTCTTGTCAAGAAGAAAGTTCTTATACCTATATCTATTGCCTTATTTTCAATCTTAAAACTCTTAAAATTACAAATCTACAATGCTTGCTTTTAGGGATGCTATTGAAAACATTACTATCTAAATTAACACAAATTTCAAATGAAGATTACATAAATGATAAAGTTGTTACTATCTTCATCCTCCATGAATTCTTTGTTGAAGCCAAATTTGCATTCAACCACCACAAAGACATTATAGATACCAAAAAAAAAAATTATAATAATTGTATCTCAAAACATCACCTACCCACCTCAAACCACTATTTATTTATTTAAATATTTCAAAATGTATGCATAAAATTCATATATCCACACCACACTAATACTTACAATTTATTTCTTTCATTTTGTAATGTGTTTCTAAATGCTTCATCTATGTAACATATTTCACAATTACTTTGACATCACATCATAACATGGCTAACATACAATTACAAAACCAATGACTCTAATCAAATTGAAAATCAGTTCCATGACTAATTTTAGTTTGGTTTTGTGCCAATTAAGAATTGATATCCACTTATTGTAATATTATGTATTGAACAACTAAATGAATTTATACATATAAATGGCATTTGTTACCACATATGAATATCAAATATCATGATGTTAGTGGCAATTTCATCTAATTGCATTTGAACATATAAATGACTTTTATTACTACATCTGAATATCAAATATCATGATGTTAGCAACAAGTAATTTATATAGGTTAATAATTATTCTTAAAAATGTTATGGAGATATAGTATTTCAATGAAGCACTATAATACTTTCTTTTCAATGCTTATCAATTTGACAATCTATACTACTATAAATGTGATTCAATGCCACTTCATTACATTATTTAGATATCATGCAATACATTCAACATGAATATCCAATCAAACCATGGACATTATCATAGCAAATTGAATAGACTTCTTTCAACAATAATATATTCTCCATTTAGGAATAAAACATCACCACCTTCTTCCACTTTATCTAGTAATTGATTCACCAATTTCCTTATTGAAAGACTAGTAATAGATTCAAACAATATCATAAATTCATAATGATACTATTACTAAAGGTAGGGACTAGCTGTTACATGGCCCTTACTTTTTAGTCAATTCATTTGACCTTATTTTAGACAAAGTAGGAATTTTGTGTAATAATGTTTGAAATTTATCTAAATGCCTTTTATTCATGTTTACTATGGTAGATGAACATTTAAGATATTTATTTTTATTTTTTCCTATCAACATCCCTAACTATGTGTATCAATATCGTGTAAACACGTATAATGTAAATAGGTGACATATTCTCTTTATAAATTTTTATTATATATTTATGTATCTTCGATACTTGTTCACAATTATGTAAATGCATATTTGTCTAGTAGTATGCATTTATTTATATATATTTTTAATTATATTTATGATAGAGAAAAGCTTTATTCAATGGGATATGTGGATGACTACATTTAATAGTGGTATTATAGACAAAGTTGGAGATTTATTTATTTTTTATTGAAACATTGTTTTTACATAGATTAGGTGTATAAAATGCTTCTTCAGCTTAGTGTCAAGGGTTAAGGGGTATCCATTCCACCAAATTTGCCCAGGACATGATCCTAGCCTCATCCATTTTTTGGTATCTGTTGGGATTTGTACCTTAGTGGAAGGCTAAGCAACACCTTTTACACCATCATCCTCACCATGAGACTAAAAGGTTTATTTTTATATTAAATGGGCTTAATCAAAGGAATTAACAAGTAGGATTTATGCTTGTAGAAATTATAAAGTGAGGTCCTCAATTTTTTTTGGTAATATCCAATAGGCACACTCTTCACTTTTGCGTCCTTGGCCATTTTTTATTACAAATTAATTATTTTGTGATAAAATTAGTCACTCACTTTAATAAATTTTAAAATGTTTGGTTATTAATTTTGAAGTTTTAAATCTTTAAATTTATTAATATTATTATTACTTTTGTTTTTGGTCCTATCATGTGTTTAATTATTATAATATGATCTTTATCCGTAATAATAATTAATACTCAAGCAATAGATAATAATCTTGCTTATATAATAGGGGTGATAGTGCATAATTCTTGACCATGTAAAAATTTAAAGCACCTTGAGAGATAACTATATATTATTGATGCTAGCAAACATAGGCAAAAAAGTGATAATCAAATTAAAATTAAAATAAAAAGTAACACAATATTAAATTTGTATTTTCAATTTCAAATTATTAAATTAAACATACATTTCAAAATTACATATAAATTCAAGCTCAAATAATTATCAATATAAAGGCAAGGACTAGTCACTACATGACCCTTGTTATAATATTAACTCAACAAATTAGGGTTGTTGAATATGTGAGAAGAAGCTTCTGGAGTCAAGAGCACCCATAAAATATATTGTCATTTGGTAAATGCAAGACATTTGATGAGATCATATCTATGAACATTGAAGCCTAAAAATCAAAGCATATGGATTGTTTGATGTCCCTATATCTTTTCTTTTATCATGTTATTGATACTTTTATATAACTATAGTTAGGTAATACTTATATAACTTATGGGTGTTGTGAAAGTTACTTATTGAGTCAAATTTAGTATTGTTTTCTCTATGGTGTTTTATAGGTTTGATTTGTTTTCTTTAGTAGGAGCTATAATGGGAAACTTGTAATCAATTTAACTAGCATACTTTCATGTGTCTTCACTTTTTTGTGATTGGTTAAAAATTTCAACCCTATCTGGATTTAAGGTTTAATCCCACTGAAATACCCCATAATTTTTATGTTTATTGTCTCAAATTACTAATTGATTAGCTAATGTGTGGAACTAATTTGTATAATCATGCACAATCTCATATACTATTTAAAACTAATACCATTCAATATAATAACCATCATAATGATTGAGTAGATAAAGTCAAAACAAAGAACATTCAAATATTCACTCCAATTGTTTAATGGCTCTTCTTATTTTTATTAATGCACCCGACAATAAGAATCCCACCAATGTAATTTGTATAAGTTTCAAAGTAGTGAACTTAACTTATCATTGATTGGATTATTAAAAAATTAGTATGATTCTAACTATTAAACAAAGATGCCTAAGGAATTTGCAGTAATTTTTCCTTTAAAGTGGGAAACATAGATATTGACCTAGACTTTGAATGAATCATCATCACCACTAAACATTAACTACCTGATATTGAGGGCCATGTTGAATAATTAACACATTATAAGATTTACACAAAATAGTCATGCAATTTTACTCTATATATACAATGTGTTCTCATCCATATAACAAACATGATCAATTGTATTTACTATTTGAGACTATGTAATGCTAAAACAAAGGTATATGGAAAGATTGTGGGTAGGAATCTCATACTTATTATACTCTAAATATTATTTGGAAAGACATTCAAATATTTGATTTCATCCAGTCCTAAGAAATAACTAGTGGACCACATGACAAATTAGAATGCCCCATGTTATAAGAATGATATATATTGAACTCTCTATGTTATTGGAATGCTATCTAGTAAAATTAAATTGAATATTTTAAAGTGTATAGAATACTACAAAAAAAATATGAATAATAAGTTATTAGAAATTATATTTCATTACTATAAATCTCAGAAGAATAATGATATCCTCTTGAGTGTTTAAAGATCCCCAAAAGAGGCTAGATTAAGTACATTCCATTTTTTCATATCTTAAATAGGATTGAGATTAAGTATAAAAAATGATTCAAAAGTTGACTATGGATTCTAACATGGTGACAAAATGATATCTTAACACTGACTACATGATTTTTAGGGGTGGCAAAACTTAACCCTATTGTAAACGGTCTTTTACACTTATACAATGAATAGAATTGCCATGCTATGATAGTAATGCATTATTATAGTCTTTGGTGTGAATACAAAATAACTTATCTAGTCTCAAACTTGGGATGTGAAAGGCAAGTCTAATAAATATTTCTTATTGGTGGTGGTTTATTCATTGGGACATTTATAAATGAACCCTGCCTATTACAACCAACTTGACAAGATTGGTGGACAATCTCCTCCACCATGAATAGAACATAGTAAGTGTGATAGATGTATTATATGACATACCATGGTTATACTAGTAAACCATATCCAAATTATAGATTGTGCAAAAATTTAAAACTACTTATGGACAAGATGGTCTGAGTGTGATGGAATCAAGCTAGGATACCCTAGGGATTCTTCATCATTCTGGTAACTCTGTATAACTACACCATGAAATAAATTATAGGAAAAATACTAGGGTTAGGTTTTTTAATTATAATTTCAATTGATTCTTATTTTTAGATAAGTCCAACCATGGAAATTAAAGTACCTCTGGGCAAGGTAGCCTTTGCAGGCTCATTGAGAATTAATATGATTGTTATGATAATACTATAATCTTAGTATGCACTTGAAATGAACTAACTCACATACCTATTTAGTGCATTGGATCTCACCACACACTCATATAAATCCATTTTTCATAAAAAAATTGACATCCTAAAGAAAGTATGCCTAACCAAATGTATTACTATGCCAGAGCACATGCAAGTATCAAATTTTATGATAAAGTAACCCACATTCCTTTGATCTAACTAAAGTAGAAGTATCAAAAATCCTTATCTTACACTACTCATAGAAGTTATGTTTCTTGAAAGTGTCTCTCTCAACAATGAAATTCAAGTTAGATGTATCCAAAGCTCACTCATTAGATGTACAACATATGTTAGTACATAACAACTAAACTAGACTCACCTATTATTCATCCATATATGCTACAAAGTTAGTAGACAAAAAATAATGTTAAACTTATAAGTAAGGACACCCTAAGGTTAGTGAAAAAAACTCATATTAAGGAAAGACAACCTAAAGTTTAGTATTTAGCTCCCATGTTAGGAAAAACACCATAAGGGTTAGTAGTTAGTACATATGCTAGGAAATTACCCTAAGGGTTAGTTGTCAGTGTTTGCACTCATCTTTTGAGTTGCTTACATATTTTTTATAACCATTTTCATATTCATAATCAAGGTTGGTTTTAGTTCACCCATTACCAAAATGAGTTTTAGATATGTAATGAAGCCAACTGACTTTCATCACTTAGCCTTGAAACTAAGGTTAACATAACTACCCTTATGGTTAACACTAAAACCAATAATTGGGTTTTAAATAGTTAGGTACTTCCAAGAATTAATATAATATACTTTGGTATGTAGAAAAAATGTTTTTATAACTATTTAAGTCTGACATAAAGCAATAATATTTCAACTCACTCTATTGTTCACTCGTAGCCTCATAGAAGCAACTAATCCAATATCCAAAAGGGGTCACATTGAGGGTATTTTATTTGAATTAGGGTTTTAAAATTCATTTATATACTAAAAAGAGTGTATAATAGTTTAAAACTAATTTACAAGAGACCAAACGCCACCATGATTAAGATACTAGCCTTAATGCATTTATTCTTGGTTAGGGAAAAGACAAGAGAAATGATGTTTAAAACCTTAACCTAAAAAGGCTATTAGATTACATAAATGGTCTAAATTATAATTAATATAAAAATAAGAAGAAGTCACCAATGCATTGTACCCAATAAGGGAACACTTATAGATCACGACGGAAAGATAATGGTTCAGAACAAAAAACTTAACTCTAGTTTTAGGTTTATGAAAAGGGTTCAAAAAAGTAATAAAATAAATATATGAAATAAAAAATAAACATTGTAATAATTTTCATGTGTTTAATAAGCTAAAGGAAGTATATTTATAGCCTTAGATAATTCTTATGCATGATTCAATTGAATATTTACCTATCATACTGAAGTGGTTCTAACAAGCAAAAAGTTTCCTAGAAAATTTATCTTTGTGGAGTTGATTTAAAAACTATCTAAAATTAATTGTAATATATAAGAATAAAATCATTTATTTATTTAACTAGTAAATTTTAGCCATTTTAAATTTATTTCAATTATTAGGTTTGATAAATTTAACGTCTGGACATTTAATTATTTTGGATTCCAAATCAAATTTAGAGACAAAGAAAAGTAATAAAATTTGTTTAAGAAAAAACCTTCTAGAACTGGGCCAAAATAATAGTTACCATTGAAAATCAGAATTAACTAATTATTGTAATGACATTACACATCCAAAATAAATCTATTCCATGTCTCAGATTTGAACTTTTTAAATTTTAGGCATCTATTTTCTTTAAGTTTCAAACAGGGTTCATTAGTTTGTTTTAAAAATAAAATATTTTTTTATTAACTACTTTTATTCAAAACTATGAAATTTATCTAAATAATTGTCTGGATAACCACAGGATCCACACTTAGTATATTAAATTTAACATCTAGTTTCAAGAGGATTATGCAACCATGATGTGCACTATAATGTCCTTAAAATCCACCAATAGTGAAAATCATAGAAATCAAGGATCCTCCCCTAACACTTACACAACAGTCAAGGAAGGCCTAAACACAGTCAACCACAATGAAGGCAAGCATGTAGCAGTTAAGTATCAAGCATAGTTAGTCATTAAGGAAGTTAAATAGTTACCATTTTTATTAAACAATTTTCCATAGAAGGAGCTCTACCAATTATGAAGCAAATCACCCTTGATGGAATGCATACAACAACAATTAATTTTTTATCAATTAATTAACTAGTCATTAAACATTCATTTGATGAAAGGTCACGATCCTTGGCAAAGACATGTCATTTAGATGGGAAGCAATGAGGGTATTTATATTTAAAAATTTGATGAAAAAGAGATAATTAAATTATGAAGTCACATATTTAATCATGTATAAGCAACCACCTACAAGTGCATTTAAGGATGAAATCCCTTAAATTGCATAATCCATATACAAGGACATAAACCCTTATAATTGAACCCAAGGATGAAACCCCTTATGGTGTAACTTTATAATGTTTTAAATCTATATTAAAAAATAAACAATTAATCCAATTTGAATTTATTACTATTTAAATTATTATTTTATAAAATATTATTTTATAAAATATTATTTAAAGGCATTCTATAAAATCCAAATTAATATGAAATATTTTGATTTGGAATATTACAGTGGTATCGAAGTTGTTTTTCTTGCCAGACTATGAACCATGGGGTCACTGCGTAAGGAAATTATGGACAATTACGAGTCATACAACATCCTTTTAGCAGAGATTTGAAAATAAATATCTTTTATAGACTTTTTGGATTCAAAAGATTCATGGAATGGAAATAGGCATTATGAGGAAGATGAGTTTGTGAATCATAGTTATGGCAATGTTGAATATGAAGAGAAATTCAATTTTTAATAGGTCCTAAAAGAAAGGAAGATGAAAAATTCCAAGACTGACTTCCTTATCTAGGAGCAAACAAATGAGACATCCAACATTGAACTAAGGGAATGCCCAAACATACTTATCCAAGAAGAAGTTGATATTTATGGAGACTCATCTATTGGGAAGAATGACAAAAAATCTGGATATTAGATATGAACATGATTTATCTATCCAAAACACTAATGATGATGTTGATATTTGTTATCTACATTAGATTGAAGATAAAATTTAGTGTGTAAAAGAGAAAGGTCTTGAGGATTTTTCCATGAACACAGGTTATAAGTTAAATAAACTAATTGATTGTCTAATTAATACACACTATCAACAAGATATCATGGGATACAGTCTTAAAAATAAAAAAGATGGAGAGCGAACCAAAATAATTGATAGAATATGGGAAAATCAATAGTCAAAGTCACTGAATAATAGAGCAAAAAAAATTATGGAGGAGCTTAATAAAAAGCTTAATTTTAGTCATGGTTCTTAGCTATCCATAAAAAAAGATGAATTAGAGGAGTTTAACTTATCTTTTAATAAATTGGAGACTATACGCAATAATGTTGTTGACTTAATGCCATTGAAACCCTTGAAAGTGGCAAGCAATAAACTAATGGGGTTGTCTCTTAGTCTATCAAGTCTATCAAGCATGACAATCATTGATGTATCAAATAATCTACCCCCAGTCACTTTACAAATGCAAAATTTGGATCAATTAGAATTAACTTAAGTAAACATGTATTTTGAGTAAGACGAAATACATGTCTACTGTAAATATATATGGAAATGGAATCTACCTTTCAATTGATATAAGTTATTCATATTTTTATTGTTACTCTTTGCTATTAAGTAAAAATGAGAAAACTATAGATTATAGAGTGTTGGTTATTTTTAAGATCTTCTCATGTAAAAGTATACAAAACCTTCTAAAATTTTTATGGTTCCCACTACAACTATTTTTTTCTTATGATATTTGATCACATTTGTGAGATGGTAAACAATAGATACAATGTTGAAAGGAGCATTAATTATTAAACTCCTCAATTTACTATTACATGAGGATAAGCAATTTGAGGAAGGGAGGTCTATAATGTACTTTAAATCCACCAAAAGTATAATCAAATCAATAAAGGATCCTCCCCTAAAAATTACATAGTAGTGAAAGAAGGCCTAAACATAGCTATTCATAATGAAGGCGCATGCAACAGTTAAGGATCAAGAGCAATCAGTCATCAAGGAAGTTAAATCACTACCATTTTTATTAAATAATTTGCCATGGAATGAGCATTGCCAATTATGAATCAAATTTCCCTTGATAGAATGCATACAACATCAATTATTATTTATCAATTAATTAATTAATTAGTCATTAAACATTCATCTGATGAAAGGTCACAATCCTTGGCAAAGACATGTCATTTGGATGTAAAGCAATGAGGGTATTTATATTCAACAACTTGATGAGAAATAGATCATCAAATTATGAATTCAAATATTTAAACATGTATAATTATCTACTTAAAATTACATTTAAGGATGAAACCCCTTAAACTACATAATTTAGATACAAGGATGGAAACCCTTGTAATCGACCCCAATGACAAAACCCCTTGTGGTGTAACTTTGTAATATTTAAAATATATATTTAGAAATAAACAATTAATCCAATTTGACTTTATTATTATTTTATAAAGTATTAGCTAAAGGAGTTCTATAAAATAAAAATTAATGTAAAATATTTCGATTTGGAATATTACATGCACGCCACTTTCACATTATAAGAAAAGGGTTCAAGGTCAAAACTATTATGTATAATAGTCATGCATTCACAAAGTTAACTAGTTTATAATTATAAGCTTCCATGATTAATTAAAATCCAACATACTGGGTTTATTATATATTTTCTCAAATGGTGGATTAAACTTACTTTGCATAGAAAATGGCATTTTCCATTTTTAAGATTTGAACTCAATTTGATTAAGTTGTAAATGTAAGATTATGCCAAAGAAACATGCTAGGTACTTGGCATGGCACTTACGAGTTTATATTTATTGGAGACTCTCTCAAGTAAAATTTAAATCTTGCTTGGCATATAACATGTCAATTTATCTTCAGTGGGAAATGGGCTTATATCAAATTATACATCACCCAAACCACTATGTATTATATTTAAAATTTTGACCCCTATGCTTTGGCCTATAAATTTCCATTTTATTATTTTAATGTAGACTTAAAATTTATGAAACAATTGATTCAATAACCATCCAAATTCCCCATCAAAATTCATATTATATTTGTGTAACATTCATTATACATTTTCTTTAATCATTCTAATGGACTTTTAGCATTATCAAGGCCTTCAACCTTTATATAACATGTGTGATCCTAAAAATTACTTAGACTATTGATTTGCATAGATAAAAAAATTAAATAAAATAGAATATCTATTTAAATTTGGCAAAATTTGGCATGCCTTCAGTATGAAGACCCAATTTTCCAATATAACAATTACTTTGTTTCAATTATTGCATGATGGAAGTTCATACCCTATTCCAAAGTTCCCAATTTGGAACAAGTTATAAGTTGTGGATTTTGGCTTTAAACTCTCCAATTGCATTTTCTTGAATCACATTTCATCAAGGTGTTTTCACAACTAATCCAATGGTTTATGTATGCTTCCATATTTCCCATACACACCTACTAGGAACTTGAAACTAAAACATCTTGGCAAAATACATTTTTTTAGTTGTGTGTGTGTGTGTGTGTGTGTGTGTGTGTGTGTGTGTGTGTGTAAAATAAAGTGGGTCCTACCCACCACTAGTAAAGTGGTAGCCTACTAAAAAGGGTTGGGGGTTGGGATGGTCCAACCTTTCCCTTATTTTAAAAAAAGGGATGAGGGTTTCGGCTTAGCTTGTCAACCATACTCCCTTATACATAATTCATATGATTCAACTAAGGATTGAATTACACACACACACACACACACACACACACACACACACACACACACACACACACACACACACACACACACACACACACACACACACACACACACACACACACACACACACACACACACACACACACACACACACACACACACACACACACACACACACACACACACACACCCACACCCACACACACACACACACACACACACACACACACACACCTACCTTATGGAATTATTCTTCTCTCTCTCTCTCTCTCTCTCACACACACACACACACACACACACACACACACACACACACACACACACACACACACACACACACACACACACACACACACACACACACACACACACACACACACACACACACACACACACACATGTATACACACATATATAATCACATCTTATTAGCAAATTTAAGTAAATTCACTAGTTTTATATTAAGACTAATCATTTTGTAATGTAAAATAAATACTGATTTTAAAAAAAAATTATTCAAAATGTTAATTATTAAATTTTATGTTTATTGGAGCATTTGTAACATAAATATTCAGTAAATAAAAGTAACCAAATGACATGGAGAAAGATGAGAAATCCATATTAAATAAGGCTCAAGGTAAAATTGAAAAGCCATGTATTGATCCAAATAAGAAGGCATAAAATAATCAAATGAATACACATGCTGAGAAGGAAGATAAGAAACATGACAACATGTCAGGGTCAGCCTTTGTTCCATGGGAAGGATCATTAGAAGAAACTATCCTAAACAATAAAGTAAGTGAAGGTAAATATTTTTAAGAGATTGAAAGCATCAAGTGGAAACCAGAATGTTCATTGCATGAGATAAATTTTAAGGATCAAAGAATCGAGGGAGATTCAAAGAAAATAACATAAAATTTATCTTATTTACATCTAAATAAAATTGAGGTAGTTACATAGCTCCCACATGGATGAATATAGAGGTCTCCATTGGTGGGATCTCTGACTAGGTCAAAATTAGATATGTTGTATCAAGTAATCCTTATAGATATGGATTATGTTGAGCCAAAAAATGAGGTGAATTTACCATGGGATGTTTATTATACTATAAGTGGTGATTTAGCTGCACACATGTTGAACTAGGCAAGAGGGGACCATGAAGTAAGGTCTATGAGGATGGTCCATGATATAGAAAGACAATTACCCTAGTACTTTGAAATTCAATATTTAACATAGTCTATCTTCATAATAGAATAACATGTCACCAATATATATAAAATAATTAGTTTTCTAAACTATTTAATCAAAGGAGTAGGTACGATGTGGTGGGTAGTTCATTAAAAAAATCAACTATATTCAGAAGAAGCTTCTAAAATATTGAGAGCTAGATTTCAATCTGTGACTTATATATTATATAGTTGGTCATTATTTCAAGAAGGTCCATGCCCCAAGATTCACATTCATCTATGGTCATCATATGGGGTAAAACCAAAGTATCAAGTACATGTATTTCAGCATATCTTAGCACCTTTTCCAAGTGCCTAGAACATGTATTAGGAATGCATATAGGAAAGCAAAAATTGGCCAAAGGTGAAACAAGAATTTATATATACATTTTTATTTGAGGATGAGAATCATATGGTGCACAAATCCTTAATAAATTTGAATATGTTTCTATGTCATGGAAGAGAGAAGGGCATAATTATGTCACAAAATCAAGTTCACAAGAAGAAGATAATATAGATATGAAAAAATCTACTAAGAGTTATAGATATATAAAGGCAAAATAAGAATATATGTTAAAATATCACAACAATATTATTGACAACACAGAGTAAGCTAAGTCTTATGATAATGAAGAGGATCTATATTTGAAAGGTTTCTTTGAACCTGAGTGTGAGATGGAGGATCATGAGCCTAATATCACAAATAAAATATAAGATAAACAATTTTGAAATATCAACATTCAATAGTAAGGAAGGGAAAATCAAATAAAGATATTCTATTCTAGAGGGGCCTAGTAAAATATATCAAGAACTTGTTGGCTAAATTTGATCTACATATGTCATGTCCCCTTTTTCATGGACATTGACAGACTTGATGGTTAGCCTATTATATGACCTTCGTAGGCTAATAGGATGGATAGAGGGTCATAATGGAGCTCGGCTTGACTTTGATTCATAGAATTTCTACATTTGGTTTTCATTCGAGCTCTTTCGGACACATTTGGCCTGAGCTCCTACTTTTTAGGGATATTTGATATGCAGCGGAGCGCCTTTATTTTGGTATGGTCATGTGCGGAATCACTCCCTGATTCACTAGCTTTGATCGGTTCGAGGATCCGACATGTATTGAGGGAGATATTAATATTTGATTGATTTAATCAAATATTAATTATTTAGCCTATTTTTAATTAGAAACCCTAATTCTAATTTAAGAAACCCTAATTAGGGCAAGCATATCTTTTGAGGGTATAAGGGTTTCTCATGGAGGCCATTATTGATAATGCATTGATTATTGATATTGATTTTGAAGAAATTCTTCTGTGAAGACTGAGCCAAGGGTTCCAGGATTCCATTGCAGTGGAGAACGTCAACTCTTCATTGTGTGTCATTTAGAGGCTGTGAAATATCAGCTGATCTATTGCCAAATTGAGAGATAACTTCATACATAAGTTATCACAGAGGTATACAGATTTGAGAGATAGCTTCACTCAGAAGTTATCACAGTATTATAGAGATTTCTTTATTTAGTTTTTGATCCAATAAGTTATACAGATATAGATCTTCTATGTTAGAATCGTATATTCTTGAGATCAGGTTGTTCAGCTATCAGGGGTTGAAAATAGGGAAGTTGTGCTTAATTGGCAGCCGTACTAAGTCCGTACAGGGCCGTACAGATCCACTCAGACACCGACCTCGGCAGACAACGATTCCCAGTGACCGACATCGACCGACTAGAGACCGACGTCAACAGAGAAGGGCCTACAGAGACCGACGTTGGCAGTATATCGATCAACGCCGACGACTGTGTGTTTGACACAACAGGCCGAGACGAGACATAATTCAGTATTCATTCCAAAATTTGTAAAAACTTAGGGTTTTAAGACAAAATATTTCATATTATTTTATTTGTATGACAGAGACTCAATTGTGTAATTGTCCAGAAGAACAAGTGATGAGATCTTTGATTTGTTATTAAGAGATTATATTGTGATTTATTTATGCATATTTGAATCTATTCTGCAAATTTGTATCTATGTTCAGAACTGTTTGTGTTTCTATATTCCCTATTTGAAGGGGATATCATAGTGGTATTAGAGCATTTATAGGAGAAAAGGAGCCCCTAAGTAAGGGACATCACAGTGGTATCAGAGCTTTTGTCTTTGGTATCATAGTTTTGTGTCTTTCATATATCCCTATTGGTTGGGGACATCACAGTGGTATCAGAGCCAAATTCCTGCCATCCTGTTGGATAGTTTGGGCAAATAAGAGCTTTTGGCATTTTATATTCTCTATTAGAAGGGGATATCACAGTGGTATCAGAGCTAATGTCTTGCCATCTTGTTGGGTAGTTTGGGTATCAGTATGGCTTTAACAGGTGTCACAGATTTGGAAGAAATAGTGCATAATGCAAAGAAGAAGTTAGAAAATCCATTGCAGCAAGCAGATGACATTCTAAAAACTTTGGAGGAGTTAGAAATTTATTTAAGCAAGGTTGAGCAGTCAAATTCTTATGAGATGCAAACAACGTTATCTCCAGTGTTTGATTCGTTGGTGAAGCCCCGATTATTGAGACATCATGATGAGGTGGTAAGACTTGCAACTCTCTCTTGTATTAGTGAAATCATGAGGATAATAGTTGGCTTTAATTTTTATGATGATCGGATTATGAGAGAGGTACTTCATGCCATGGTAAAAAGCTTCGAAAATTTGGATGATATTAGAGACCCTCATTTCTCAAAGAGGGCGAGATTACTTGAAACATTTGCAAGGTATGGATTTGAAAACATTATGATGTTAGTAGGTTGTATTGGTGGCATTCGTAAGATGTTTAACATATTTTGGAATATTTTAGATGAGTTTCATTCCAGTGATGTATTAGCATCAATGCACTCTATCATGTTCACAATCTTGTTTGAGGAGGAGGATAAGATTTCTAAACTTTTGGTAGAAGATTTATGGTATGTCTGGACAAAAGAGAAAAATGTCTCACCTAGAGCCGGTATGTGGTTAAAGAGTTTAATTGATAGGCCTAAGGATCGTAGTACTTTCCCTATGACATGCAAAATTTTGGATGATGAGTTTGACAGACATGCTGATCCAGTACATGGAGACATTAACACATCTTTAGATAATGATTTATCTGCATTATCTTCACAGGTAGGAGCAGTTGAGGATGTTGTGGATGAGCTTTGTCTTAAGGTGAGTTTAGCTCAGGTGTTAGATAGTGGGGATGATTTTGATGCTTGCATTCAGAGTGTGGAGGTATACTCAGAGGTTAGTACATTGAGTGTTGATTGTGAGTATATTCCTACAGTTATAGCTGAGGAACATGTTGTTGGTACTGACACACATGTTCAAGATTTAGGAGTTCTTGGTCCTAATGAGTTTGGCATACCAGTGGAGTCGAATCTCCAGATTGATTCTTCTCACACAAATGATAGTGTGGTACAGTTGGTTGTGTCACATTTACAGAGGGATCAGTTATGGGATGGATTGACACCATCTTTTGTAGATGGGATTGACAGTTTGTCAGTGCATGACTTAGAGCAGGAGTTGATCAGATATGTTGACCACAATAGGGGTACAGTGTGTGGATTCTCCATACTTGGCATAGATCTATTTGGGAGTTGTTGCAGAGTTAGAGCGTGCTTTCCGCATAGCATGGTGGAAGGTGTATATGATATTTGTGATCTTAGAGGTTGCTTGAGTTGCATTCGCCAATTTGATTATGGGTTCCTCTTTGTTCTACTTCTGCTGATGTTGTAGGTACTTGCATTGATTCACAGCAGTGCAGAGCATAACTATATTTGGGATCCAGGTGGATCGAGTGGTTCATTGTTCTGAGATTGCTTGGGGACAAGCAATTTCTGGAGGGGTGGATTGTCATGTCCCCTTTTTTGTGGACATTGACAGACTTGATGGTTAGCCTATTATACAACCTTTGTAGGGTAATAGGATGGATAGAGGGTCATAATGGAGCTTGGCTTGACTTTGATTCACAGAATTTCTACATTTGGTTTTCATTCAAGCTCTTTTGGACACATTTGGCTTGAGCTCCTACTTTTTAGGGATATTTGATATGCAGTAGAGCGCCTTTATTTTGGTATGGTCATGTGCAGAATCACTCCCCGATTCACTAGCTTCAATCAGTTCGAGGATCCGACATGTATTGAGTGAGATATTAATATTTGATTGATTTAATCAAATATTAATTATTTAGCCTATTTTTAATTAGAAACCCTAATTCTAATTTAAGAAACCCTAATTAGGGCAAGCATATCTTTTGAGGGTATAAGGGTTTCTCATGGAGGCCATTATTGATAATGCATTGATTATTGATATTGATTTTGAAGAAATTCTTCTGTGAAGACTGAGCCAAGGGTTCCAGGATTCCATTGCAGTGGAGAACATCAACTCTTCATTGTGTGTGATTCAGAGGCTGTGAAATATCAGCTGATCTATTGCCAAATTGAGAGATAACTTCATACAAAAGTTATCACAGAGGTATACAGACTTGAGAGATAGCTTCACTCAGAAGTTATCACAGTATTACAGGTATTTCTTTATTTAGTTTTTGATCCAATAAGTTATATAGATATAGATCTTCTGTGTTAGAATCGTATATTCTTGAGATCATGTTGTTCAGCTATCAGGGGTTGAAAATAAGGAAGTTGTGCTTAATTGGCAGCCGTACTAAGTCCGTACAGGGCCATACAGATCTGCTCAGACACCGACCTTGGCAGACAATGATTCCATGTGATCGACATCGACCGACTGGAGACCGACGTTGGCAGAGAAGGGCCTATAGAGACCGACGTCGGCAGTATATCGACCGATGCCAGTGACTGTGTGTTCGACACAGCAGGCCGAGATGAGATAGAATTCAGTATTCATTCCCAGATTTGCAAAAACTCAGGGTTTTAAGACATAATATTTCATATTATTTTATTTGTATGACATAGACTCAATTGTGTAATCATCCAGAAGAACAAGTGATGAGATCTTTGATTTGCTATTAAGAGATTATATTGTGATTTGTTTATGCATATTTGAATCTATTATGCAAATTTGTATATGTGTTCAGAACTGTTTATGTTTCTATATTCCCTATTTGAAGGGGATATCACAGTGGTATCAGAGCATTTGTAGGAGAAAAGGAGCCCCTAAGTAAGGGACATCACAGTGGTATCAGAGCTTTTGTCTTTGGTATCAGAGTTTTGTGTCTTTCATATATCCCTATTGGTTGGGGACATCATAGTGGTATCAGAGCCAAATTCATGCCATCCTGTTGGATAGTTTGGGCAAATCAGATCTTTTGACATTTTATATTCCCTATTAGAAGGGGATATCACAACATACCAAATTTTCTAGGTAAGGGATTGAAGCTAAGAAAGGTCCTATTTGAAGAGTGATCCCATGGAAGAAGGAGAAAAAAGACTTCAAATGAATATCATAAGTTCTTTTCAAATCTTTTGAAACACTTTAAGTAAGGTTAGAGTGTAAATTTAGCAATCTTAAGGGACCAGACCATCATGGCATGTCATGCAAGAAAGAGTGGGGTAAAATGGTTGTACATTTAATGGTTACACTTGATTATTCTACCAAGATAAATAATTACATGAGCATGATTTAATTTATCTCGATACCATGCTCTATAAATTTTAAATCCTAATGATCTTTCTATCTCAAGATATAAGCATCCAAAGTTGAACTTGTAAAGTAGGATGTGCGTGCAAACATCAAATTTGAGCCTAATGAAATATCCATTTGAATTCAAATGTTCCTAAAGATCCAATGGTGTGAGTTCAATCATGAATTAAATATCCAATGGCACATGGTAATTAACAAAGCTAGTGGGTCCATTAGATCTACAGTGCACATTTAATCATGTGATCGAAGATCAATGACAAGTAGTGAGTCAAAAGGTCAACAAATCCTAAGAGAAAATATGTGAGTGACAAGTGTATTAAGTGTGTTAAAATGGTAGAATATCCAAGGCTTTAATTCATTCTTATAAATGAAATAAATAGTGCAAACAAGGTCAAAAAGTTAAGAATCCCAAATATAGTTCAAATCAAACCAAATGGAGGTCAAATATAGTTCAAATCAAACCAAGATCAAATATTTCAAGGGGATTCTATGAAGGTAGACATGTTGGATAAAATATGTTTCCACCCTAAGTAGGTAGAATACATTAAGATCAAACATGATATAAGTTACTAGGAGCAAACCCTAAAAAGTTATATAATGCCATTATATCCCTATAAAAATTTTCAAGAGCTTCTAGATGTAGGTTTTACAGCGCATTCAGGTTCAAGAAAACCTAGCCTATAGGTCTGCATTTGAAATCATGACTATATAAAAACCAATAGGGTGATTGTTTTTCATCCATAATAGATCTATATTTAGGATTTAGAAGTAATGGAAGAATGGTGACTACATAAATAATGTTAGAAAAAACATCAATGAGAGATCTCAAGTAACTAATTTATAGCATGAAGAACATCAAGCATGATTAAAGAAGATAGTGAAGCATTTAGTGTTCCAAAGTCCTTAGGTATTTGTTCTTATTTGATGGATTATGACTCAACATCCTATAAATCAATGCTAATTGATCAAACATGGTTGGGCCACATTTATTAATGGCTATCTACTTAGTACCCTCTCTCTCTCCCCCTTCTCCTATATATTTCATTTTCTTTCTCATTAGAAAGGGTTGAATCTCTAATATCTTTCTTAGAGACAGAGACTCTTATGCTTTGGGTATGCCAAGTTTAACTATAACACCTATTTGATGTAATAAAGATTGAATTCATTCATTTTCAAGATGAATTGAACTATATCCATTAAATTCATTGATGTGGTTAAGTGAATGTATAATTTACTTGCCTCTATCTAAATTTCCTCACCTTCATGCAGTGTTTAATAGCTCTCATAGGTCATTTTAAGTGCATATATAGTTTGTTGATTAGTTTGAAAGTGGATAATTACCCTTCTATGATAGAATAATAGCTATTTCTTGCCTTTTAGTGGAATACTTATGTTTAAGCTTTTCAAAGAGTGAATGAAGTGATGTTTAGTAGTCTTGAAAGTGTCTCATAGTGTGTTTTGTATAGGCATAAGTGTTCAAAACATTGGTGCATCACCTCATTTACATGTTTTCATTTAATTAGTGTCCTTTTCTCTCCCTTTTCTAAGTTAGAGATTAGTTTAGGTGATAGATACAAAAGTAATCAAACCTTTTTTGGAGGCTCAACCTCACCATAGGACACCCACATCCTTAGGTTGTTCCCATTTTGTGGCTTTGTTGGAGGGAGCCTAAAGAACTCGCCCCATTGGTTTAAATTAAGACCACAATAGTTTTTGACACACACAGTGGGACACATTATCCTTGGCATAGCTAAAGTTTGGATCTGAAGAGAAGTGTTTGTAGCAAAGGAAGACATTCATCATCATTAGAAGCTAAAGATTATTCAAGTTGCAGAATTCATAGCATCATCCAATCAACACTCTCATGTTAAATATTACTACAAGGTCAACTAATAAAGGTCTTCCCTTTTAATTCATTGAGATTCCCTCTACTTCATATAAAAAATTAATATTTAAAAGGACAATACCTTATCCTTATAAGCAATATTAATCTCCTAGTCATCTTGTTGTTTAAGTAGTGCAATCCTCACTACCTAGATGGCTATCAAAAATCAAGTGTTTATCACATTTAATAGAGGTATCCCATTGAACTTATCCCATTTTGATGAGATTCCTATGTTTTCCCTTAAGATTATTCCATTATTCTCAAGAGAAGACCAAACAAATTCTATTGAGCACATCCAGGATGTTTCCAACCTTTGTTCAGTGCATAATTTTGTTTAAGATAATGTGGCTATTAGACTACTTCCTTCCTTAAAAGGAAAATCCATACAATGGTATTTAAATCTCCCACTAAATTACATAGCTACCTAGGATGAATTAGGTGTAGCCTTAATTAGATAATTTAAGGACAAATCTAATCACCTATCCTTAGTTAAACAACTGACTACCATTCAAAGATACCCCCATGATTTCATGTCAAATTTTAACCTTAGATTCTAAAATAAATGGACTATAATACATACATTAATTAGGCCATCCTTATAATATTCCTTCTTATATTATTTAAAATCCCTCAATTTTGATATTAGTGTGATGATATAGTTAATGGGTGGTATAACTTTTCCAGATGCCTATGAAGTTACCATAAGAGTAGAAACTAGCCTAATACAGGATGGTAAACTCTCTCCAAGGCCTCTAATTCCTATATTCTCATAATTTAAGCCTATGCAATTCCCTCAAGTTCTTCAAATTCCATCTATAGCCCCTATTCCATCCCCTAAAGAGAAAATTGTAGTCCCTCTTAGTCAAGATAGTGAGATTGGGGAATTGAAAAGTTTGATAAAATATTTTGGGAATGAACTTGTCCAACTTAAAAGACAAAACTACCATCCTAATATGCCTTATCAACAATAAAAATAGGCCTCTTATCATCCCTTTAGGGATTAGAGGCTTCTTTATCAAGGGTTCAGAGAAAATAGACCACCTTACCAATCATAAGGATCCATAACTCAAGCCAAACCATATGCAACCCTTGATCCCAATATGCCTTCCAATTCAAGATATATTATTCCCACACCTTCTCAAAACAACTTAATACAAGATTATATTTGGTGGCCACCTAATCCAAATGATGCTAAAAACCAAGCCTTAATGACACAAGATATTACTATGCCATAAATGACACTAAAAGAGTTTTTCCTTTAAGAAGGTCAATATCAAGAGAAAAGTTTGGTATCATAGGGAAAGATTGAAAGTTTAATTAAACCTGATGCAATTAATTTAAATTGGTATATGGAAGATCATGTGGCATTCAATCAAGTTGAGACTAGTAATATAAGTGGTCAAGTTACAGCTCTGACTAGAGATAAAAGAAGAGCCATTGATTAGGTTTAAGATGTGAATTTTTAACACTTGAAGTGATCCTAAGGCTATTCCATATAGAGATATCAAAGATAAAATTATTGTCCCTATAGTATAAAAAATTCATAATGTAGATGTTAGGAAATTTCTTCAAATACCTCTTGTCTTTGAGCAACTAGTGGTTCAAAAAGTACAACCAAAGGTTAGTGAATCATAATTCAATATAATAGATCAAATGAAGAAATATAATGTTAGAATTAACATGTGGGATTCCCTTTACATTCTAGGACAAAATTATATGCTCATTTAAGAACTTTCAACCCTTAAAGTGTCTTTAAAGCCAGTTGAGAAACAAGGTGTTGTTCTTATTAACTCAAATCAGACAACTCAAAAACAAGTAAAATAGGTACACAAGATGGAAAAAGTAGATAAATCTGAGGTAAAGATAATTAAAACCCATACTTTCTAACTCTATTTGATATTTTGGAACACTCTAGTCCACAATTATATAATAGATAGTAGAGCTAGTAACATTGTCATACCTAAGCAGATTGTAGATAAGCTTGGTCTTATTTATGAACTAAATACTAAAGGGGTTTTGTAAATAAATGGATCACCAAAAATAATAGTAAGCATCCTTAAGGATCTGAAGTTGACATTACATGCTTATCTCAATGTTATCATTCAGTAATATGTAGTAGTAGTAGTGGACTTGCCTCCCTAATTTACCATGTGTCTATCAAGAGACTTCACCTCAAAGATAGGAGGATACTTGTTAGCTGATTGGTCATGTTTGATGTTCAGAACTAGATAAAACACTAAGGTAACTATACATTTTAAACCTATTTCATGCTTTCATTTAGAGCCATATGTGCCTAGTGTTGTGAATGCTAATTGTCTCATCTCAGATGAGGTGTTAGAAAATAGTTAAGTGGAAGATGAGTCACCTTTATATGGGTTATCATATTTATTCCTTGATGAATGGGCCATAAATTTTCATGATCATGATTCTTATAAGATAATTTAAAAATAAGGACTTGGTGTTTACTACCTTCATGATAATGATACACTAATTCTAGCCTTAATGAAGGATGATGAACCTAATGATGGCCTATGGAAGTTATAATTTGATGGAGAAAGGAAAAAACATGGTACTGGGGATGAAATGATGATAATTTATCTAACCAAGCAAAGTTATTTCTCTTCCATCAATTTTTAGTTTAGATGTTCAAATAATGTTACAGAATATGAAGCATTAGTTCGTGGTTTGCAATGGGATAGAAAGATGAAAATCAACACCTTGGAAGACTTTGGTGATAGTGAACTTGTAGTTCACCATGTAAGAGGCCTTAATATATGAAAAAATCCATTGATTAATTCTTACAATCATATGGGTTGGGACTTGAAGACTTTCAAGCTTGTAATATGCAAGCCATACCAAGAGATGAGAATAAGCATGTAGATAGTTTGGCTACCATTGGGGCACAATTTAGTATCCTAATTGATATAAAGATTGAAAGGTTCAATCACACATTAAGGTGGTTGTAAGACCCTCTATTCTATACAACCATGATAATTGGAAAGTGTTTAAAGATGATAATCAAATTGTCAGGTTCTTGCAAGAAGAAGTTAAGTTTTCCTCAAAGAATCAAGAGAAGTTCTTATAGAAATATGATTATTATATTGTGTAACTAAAGAAAAATAGGTTTCCCAAGGGGTTGGTCACCTTTGAGAACATCTTAAATGGTGATGATGAGTTAAGAAAGTAAAAGACATCCTTGTCAACAAATGAGGGACATTATGTCAATGTAGAGATTGCAGCTGGTAAAAACCTAAAGTTGGGTAAGGTATGCAGCCCTATAGAAAAGGAAGCTTTAATTGATTTATGTGAAAGCTTTGTTAATAAATTTTTAGGGCAATATATTGACCTCAAAGGATTTGATCCAAGTCTATATCAACATACCATTGAGTTAGAGGATGAAACTAAGCCAGTAAGACAAAGACAAAGGCCTATTAACCCAAAGTTAGAGCCTTTAATGAGAGCTAAACTTTACAAGCTCATTGAGTAAGCCATAATATTTCCAATCAAGTACTCAACTTGGGTGGCAAACCTTGTCCCAGTATGGAAGAAGAATGGTGAGTAATATTATGTGTTGACTTCTGTCACTTGAGCAAGGCTTCTCTTAAAGACCACTATCTATTTCCATATATGAAATAGATCTTACTGATAGTTATAGGTTTAGAAAGGTTTTCCTTCTTGGATGACTATAATGGCTACAATCATATTTTGGTCAAGGAAAAAGACCAATTTAAGATAGTTTTCACCACCAAGTGGGTCGCATTTACATATAGAAATATGCCATTTGGTTTATCCAATGCTAGAGAAATTTTTCAGAGAGCCATGGATATGGAATTTTAGGGTATCCTTAACAAGCTTATACTTGTTTATCTATATTACATATCTACGTTATCAAAAAGTATAGATGAGCACTGGTTCATCTCAAGAAAGTGTTTGGAAAGTGTAGGCAATTTGGGATATCTCTAAATCCCAAAAGGTCTTTAAATCCCAAAAGGTGTGTCTTCTCAATCTATGAGGGTAAGCTTCTCAGACATGTGATTTCTAAACATGGTATGAGTATATATCTTGATAGGATAGAGTCAATTCTTTAACTTTACCTACCCAAGCATATAAATGCTTTGCAAAGCTTATTAGGTAAAATCAACTTCATAAGAATATATATCTTATATTTTTCCACTTTATCTAAGCCACTAACAACCATGCTAAATAATAATTAGAGTTTCAGCCAGTATAAAGAAGGAATAAGGAGCTTTAAATAGATTAAGAGAGCCATAACCAATGCTCTTACACTCCTGAACCTAGATTTCACAAGGGATTTCATTTGATACATTCATGCTAACATGGACACCATTTCAAGCATTTTTATGTAGTAGAACCATGAGGCCTTAAAGTAGCCAATATCCTTCTTCAATTTAGGCTTAGAATAATATGAAATAAGGTAATCTTTTGTTAAAAAGCATGCACTTTTAGTTATAAGGTATTTTAATAAGTTTAGATACTTGTTTTCTAATAACAAGATACATCTAATGGTTGCCCATCCAAGTATCAAATAATTTATCTTGAACAAGGATATAAATGAGAAAAGAGATGGTTGGATATCAATGTCACAAATCTAGTGAGAGGCAAGGGAATTTGTGAGTATATAGCCCAAGACTTAAAAGAGGATGGTTGGGTGGTTATAGTGTCAAATTATGAAGAAGTTGTAGTTGATCACACCTCATCTCCTAGTTGGTTTCAATATTTGGTAAGATATATCCAAAATGGTGTCTATCCTCCTCATTTAAGTGCCCTTAAAAGAATGTATTTCAAATTTCAATCAATCATATTTCTTATTTTTGATGGTGTCTTGTTTAAGAAAGATATTAATGGCATGTTAATAAGATGTATAGAGACAAACTAGACACAGAGGTTGCTTGAGCAGTTTCATAATGAACATGGTGGAGGGAACTATTCTACAAAAATCACATCCCTTAAGATCATTAGAATAAGCTACTATTGGCCTATCCTATTTAGTTATTATCATGTGTGGGTTAGGAAATGAAAATAGTGTGCTATGTTTATAGGGAAAGTAAAGCTTGTTCTGTTACCCCTCCAACCAATTATAGCAGACCATCCCTTTATCCAATGGGGACTGGAAATTTTTGGTCTCATTAATCCCCTTCAATTATAGGACCTAAATGTATCTTAACTGCTACAAATTACTTCACTAGATGGACAAAAGTAGTAGCATTAAATGAATAAAATGAAACCAATGTTTTATATTTTTGTGAAGGTTTGCTTAGTATGTTTGGAGTTCCTTCAACTCTTATTTTTGATAATGTTATGGCTTTTTTGGGATCTAGGATCATCTAATGGGCAGTTCAACATGGAGTCATCTCAACACTTCATCAAATTACTATCCATAAGGCAATGGCCTTATTAAGTCCACAAATAATAACCTATTGAAGATCATCAGAAGGAATATTAAATGCCATTAGAGGTCATAGCATCTCCATCTAAAGTCAGCTATGTGGGCTGATATAAGTTGGTATATGGTAAAGAATAAAGAATTCCCATTTCTCTTAAATTTACTACATTATAACTAATGCATCAACATTATCTATTAGATAATGAGCCAATGGAAATCAAATATGCTGAGAGTACAAAGCTAGAGGAGGTCTAAAATTAGTCCATGTTGGTCATGGAATCGCTTCAAGCATAAGTGAAGAGATCCTTTGACAAAAGAGATTCTTCAATAAGTTTTAATGAAGGAGATTTGGTCCTCAAGTGGGATGAGTACAGAGCTAATCTAGGAAGGCATACACATTTTTAATCTTTGGAGTGGTCCATATACAATCTACAACTTCAAATCCCATAATGCCTTATAACTTGAAAAATCAGATGGCAAGGAGCTTCCTATCCCATTTAATAAGATACCTTTGAAACATTGTTATTAAGGAAGCTAAGTTCCCTGTACATAATTAGTTCTCTTTTTTTATTCTAAGTCTTGTTCTAGCACATTGGTTTGTTTTTGCTTTGTACCCAATAAGTGCTTTCACACTTGCTTTGTTAGATTAGTTTCCCTACTTTGTGTGTTTCCTCCCTTAGAGAAGTTATTTTCTTGTTGCAAATCAATTTTTTTTTGTAGTTATAAAGTAGATTTGTCATTATTTATGAGTTGAATAATTCATAAATGATCTAAGTTCTCAAGCATAATAGGCATGCTTCCTACTTGAGTCACCAAAGATGTTGGCCAAATTTGGCCTATGTACCAAATTTTCTAGGTATGGAATTCAAATTAAGCAGGCTCCTATTTTAAGAGTGATCCCATAGAAAGAGAAAAAAGACTTGAAATGAATATCACAAGTTGTTTTAAAATATTTTGAAACACTTTAAGTAAGATTGGAGTGTAAATTTGGCAATCTTAAAGGGACTAGATTGTCATGGCACATCATGCAAGAACTAGAAGAGCAAAGTGGTTGTGTATTTAATAATTAAAATTGAGAAATATATCATATCCAAATAATTACATGAGCATGATGTACTTTTTCTCGATATTATTTAATACAAATTTCATATCCTGATGAGCTTTTTATCTCAAGATATAAACATCTAAATTTGAACTTGCATAGTGAGATGTGTGGGTAGACCTCAAATTTGAGACTTATGAAATATCCATTTAAATTCAAATGTTTTTAAAGATCCAATGATGCAAGTTTTATCATGCATCAAAGATCCAATAGAATTTGGTGACTAACAAAGCTAGTGGGTCCAATAGATCTGTGATGCATGTTTAATTGTGTGATCAAAGATCAATGGCGAGTAATGGGTCAAAAGGTCAGTACATCTTAAAAGCAAATACATGGGTGATAAGTGTCTTAAGCATGTTAAATTAGTATAATATATATGGACCATATTAATTCATACATATGAGATCAATGGTACAAGTGAGGTCAAAAAATCAAGGATCCCAAATCAAGATCAATGACCAAGATTAAAATTCAAAGCCAGGAGACTTTAAGGTCAAATATGGTTTAGGTCAAACTAATAGAAAATATTTCAAGGGGATGCCATGAAGGTAGACATGTTAGACAAAGTATTTATCTACCTCAAGTAGGTATAATTCATAAATTCAAGATCAAACATGATCTAAGTTACTAGGAGTAGACCCTACAAAGCCATCTAACACCATTGAAGTCTTGTAAAAAAAATTTAAGATCTTCTAGACGTAGGTTTTATGTCTCATTAAAATTTAAGAAAAACTAGCCTATGGATATACATTTGAAAACATGAATATATGAAAACCAATAGGGTGAATGGTTTTCATCCATAATAGATATATATTCAGGACTTAGAAGTAATGGCAGAATGGTGACTATGCAAGGAATGTCAGAAGGAACATTAATGAGTGAGCTCAAGTAACTACCTGATAGTGTGAAGAACATTAAGCATGATTGAAGAAGATAGTGGAGCATTTAGTGTTTTAAATTCCTTAAGGACTTGTTCCTATTTGATGGATTATGACTCAACATCTTGGGATCAATGCTAATTGATCAAAAGTGGTTGGGACACATTTATTAATGGCTATCTACTTAGTTCCCTCTCTCTCCTCTTCTATATATTTCATTTTCTTTCTCATTGAAAAGGGTTGAATCTTAGATATCTTTCTTAGAGACAAAGACTCTTATGCTTTGGCTACACCAAGTTTGTACTATAATACCTATTTGATGTAATAAATACTAAATTCTTCCATTTACAAGTTGAATTAAAGTGTGTCCTTTGAATTCATTGATGTGGTTAAGTGAATGTATGCTTTCCTTGCCTCTGTCTAAATTTCCTCACCTTCATGTAGTGTTTGATATCTCTCGTTGGTCATTCTAAGTGCATATATAGTACATTGATTAGTTTGGAAGTGGAAAATTGTCCTCCCATGCTAGATTCATATCTAGTTCTTACCTTTTAGTGAAATACTTATGTGGAAGCTTTTGAAAGAGTGAATGAAGTGATGTTTAATAGTATTGAAAGTGTCTTGTAGTGTGTCTTATCTAGGCATAAGTGTTTAAAACATTGGTTCATCACCTCCTTTACATGTTTTCATGTAATTAGTGTCCTTTTCTCTCCCTTTTCCAAGTTAGCGATTAGTTTAGGTGATAGATCCAAAAGGAAGCCAACCTTCTCCAAAGGCTCAACCTCATCATAAGAAACCCAAATCCTGAGGTTATTCCCATTTTGTGGCTTAGTTGGAGGGAGCTTGAAGAAATCCCCCCATGGGTGAAAATTAAGACCATAATAGAACCAATGAATAAGATGGTGTAAAATATTAGTATAGATTCTATACTAAAAGTTTTGACCATTGGGGACTAATAGATGCAACAAAATATTTATGAGGGAGTAAAATTATTATGAGCTTACCAGAATGTAATTCCCATAATTTTTTTAGAGGTCACGGGTGTAGAATTGTTGTTAGGAGAAATGCAAATTGAACTAAAGGAGTGTGCAAGACCTATAAAACATATACCATATAGGTTAAACCCAATCATGAAGGTGAAATTCAAGGTAATAATTAATTGAATAAAGGAAGAAAGGATCATATGTCATGTTGATAAATTAGATTGGGTGAGCCTTATGGTCATTCAACCAAATACATAAAGAGAAATAGAGTCTTTAGGGATTATAGAGCTATAAATTATACTAGTGTAAATGATTCATTTCATATTTTGTTTATAGATGAAGTCCTAGAATCAGTCGTAGGACATGAGGTATACTCATTCACAAATAGATTCAATGGATATCATAAAATTATGATCCTAGCTGAAGATCAAACAAATACTAATTTTGAAACTAAATAGGGGTATTTTGCATACAAGGTCATCCCTTTTGGCATAAAAAATTCTCATGCTATTTTTTCTAGAGATGTGACTGCTTTTTGATATTTAATTCATGAATTATTAGAAGTTTATTTGAATGAATGTGTTGTATTTTATTTATTCAAATATCACCTCTAAAATATGTAGCTTATGTTATAAAGGTGTAGGTATTTGTGCATAGCTTTGAATTTAAAAAATGCTTGACCTTGACACCATTTCACATTTTTTGGGGCATGTTGTCTATAGCAATAAAATACTTATGGTGTAATCAAAAAATCATAGTAATTGTCATTTTGAACCACCTCTAAACTTATCTAAAATGAATTTTTTCTTGTGTCATTTATTTTATTATCAAAATTTTATAAGGGGATATATTACGATACCAACCCCATTCAAATTTTTTTGTGAAAAGACACAAAACTTGAATAAACTTTATAATGTCAGTCAAATTTCATTGATCTAAAACAAAGGCTAGTCATAAATCCCATTTTAGTAATCAATAAATGGAAAAAGCTATTTAATGTTCATGTAGATGCCTCTAGAATAGCAGTTGGAACCATTTTAGCTTAACAAGGGATGGAAGCTTGGATCACCCATCCACTTTTCAAGTCATAAAATTTCAACTACAAAAAAGAATTATACCACCACAAAATTAGAAGCTTTAAACATGGTGTTTTGATTCCTAAAGTTTAGGAATTGTCTATTAGCTAAACCCTTTGAGTTCTTCACTAATCACTACAATACTTAGTGAATAAGCTAATGTTAAGAGGACACAATCCAGGTGGCTGATGATGTTTCAAAAGTTCCAATTCAATATCAATGTCAAGCTAGGTAGATAAAATTTAGGACCTGGTCATTTAAGTCATATTTAGAATGTGGATGACTTGTAAGAGTTACAAGATGAATCCCAAGATGCACACTTGTTTTGGGTGGATGTGATCCTAGAAAAATGGATAATATTTAACTTTTTATAGAAAAAGGCACCTTCCATACACATTAAATAGAAAATGATAAAAATAAGTTATTCCAATGAGCATTTCCATTGAATATTTTCAATAGGTTCTTGTATAAGCCTAGAAAAGATGATGTGTTGTATAGAGTTACACTAGATCATGAGAGACCATAACTATTAGAAGAAGATCACTAAGGGATCACATAGGAACATTTTTTAGGATAATGTAATGTGTGGAATGTTTTTTAAAGTGGTCGATGGTGGCCTATTTTTTTCCAAAACTCACATAGAGTCATAAAAAATTACATCTGTCAAAGGGTAGGAAAACCAAATTAGAGAAATGCCTTTGAATCTAGTTCTACTTGCATAGCCTTTTGATAAATTGGGTATTGAATTTTTAGGGCCCATTAATCATCCTTAAAATTTAATTAATTCAAGATATATAACCATTGTAAAAAATTATTTTACAAAGTGGGTGGGAGCTATTGTGACACCAAGTTGCAATGTAAAAGATACAGCCAATTTTTTGTATGAAAATATTATAAAAAGGTTTGGGTGTCCTTTAAAGCTTATTAGCAATAGAGGAATACATTTTATATAATGTGAGATAAACCTTGAGTGAAGAGGTCATCATATCACACCACAAAATCACAACCTGTCATCCTCAAGCTAACAATCAGGTAGAAGCTTCAAATAATGTTCTAGAAAAGATGATTATAAAGATATGCAAGTAAAAAGAGATGACTGGGAAAATCATGTACTTGAAATACTATAAGCTTATAGAACCAATTTAAAAATGTGTTGGGGTTCACCCCATTTTAGTTAGTGTATGGCATAGTATCAAAAATGCTAATGAAATACATAGTTCCAAGCATGCAAATTACACTAATAATGTGATTGGGAGATTATGAGTCACTTCGGGCATGTTTGATGGATTTAACCTTGATGAAAGAAATAAGAAACAAATCCAATTGGATATGATAAGTCAACAACCATAGTAAAAAATATTGGCATGGTTATAATATGTGATTAAAGGAATTTAAAATGAATCTAAAAGTTTTACTTTATGATAATATATTCAAAGTGCACCCAGGAAAACTATGCATTAGATGGAAAGGTCCACATATTATTAATGAAGTATCATAATAAGGAACTATTATACATAGATACCTTCAAATAACCATTATCTTGAAAATGGAAAATGACTATAGACTTAACCCATATCACCAATGATCTATATATAGGAACCCAAAAATGAGTGAATGTAGTGTCACATAATGTAATTCAGGAATTTTGTTTTACTTACAGTTTATTGTATTTCATATATTTTTTTAGTAGGTGTACATAGTGCAATCTATTTATCATAACTACTTAAATAATGTATCATACTAAAATTGAAAGAAAGATGAAAGGACATAACATAGATCAAAGGAAAAAAAGTTGGTCAAAGAACGGGTCAAAAAAAAAAGTCCAAAATAAGGTGATAGTAGTATGAAAATGGTAAATACCAAGGTAGTTAATGTTAGAGCACATCCAAGATGTCTCTAAAAAGGACCTACACAAAGAAGACTTAGAAAGGGAGGAGCTGGATATAGATTGAGAAGTGGTTGATATAGCTATCTTTAGGGTGAAGGTCCTAGAGAATGAAATACCTATTCCAAGGGTAGAACCTAAGATTGATGCATCAGTATAAGAAAAATCTTAGCCATTAAATGCAATTTAAATATCTTTACCCATATACTCTGAAGCTACTGATAATGGATAATAGACCAAAGTGAAAAAAAAAATCATTAAGGAAGAAGAGTAGTGGTTCAAAATTATTTTATTATGTCCCTTCGCTTAGAAGGGCCATGCCAAAGTTTAGTGGAAGATTGTTAAAAATTGTGGAAGGTGCTTAATCCACTATTTTTTACTGTTATAACTAACCCAGATGGGTTATATCATGTGGAGGATGAGCAAAATTTTGGTGGATGTTTCGTAGAAGCATCTCACGCTATAATAGGGTTTCTTATGGTAGGTTGATACCAATGTATGGTTGTTCTAGTTTTAGGTCTCTTGACATAGAGTTCTCATTTTCATGGTACCTACTTCATTACCGTTGGTAGAGGCATCCCATATGAATATGGATGCCACATATTTGTCTCCTTTGTAATAAGTTCTAGGACCTTTAAAACCTATGACCTTTATCCTATCAAATCAAAAAGGATAACTTAAAAACACTAAACCTACCATAGGCTTGAACCTTTGATTTTGTGATTGTTAATATACCATATAAATTCTACCCAAGAGACTGGAGTGCAACAACATTTTCACTTTTTTATTTTCTATTAACAATAATTTATCCATCTTGTATAGAAAATAATATTTGAATATTTTAAAAATAATATTAGTCAAATCTAAAATAATAAAATGAGTTTAACTAATATTTTAATTTCAAACTCATAAATGAAAAAAGAGAGGGTTTAGTGAAGTGTCATAATTTGTATATTATTGATTTATATGTTGACCCAATACTACTTTTTAAATTCTTAAACTCTAATGCACCAAATAATTTTCTTTGAGCAATAGCACTAGATTGTGCACCAAAAGTGCCCCACAAGAAATACTCTTGTCAAGAATTGACTACTCAAATGATTGCTTCATTCTCTTTTAGAATACTTATGAATACACAATAAACTCCTGTGAGTATTTTTTAAAGCCTATCATATTCAAATGAAATACATCACTTAATTATTTATCGATAAATTTAAAATTTAAATGTAAATAATACAAATGATTATTATATCATCCCCAAAAAAAGAGTTTATATCACCCAATTTTAACCAGATATATTCAACATAATAGATGGGATAAATTGTTTATAAATTAGAACTAATATATAAATTCTATGTGATCATTTTTACGTGTCTATATAATGAACTACATTGATATTTGTATGTGCGTGCATATCAAAATACAAAAAAGTAAAATATGAATATAAATTTTTTGTACTCCTAAAACTCTTACTACTCTAATGTTCATTTAGACCTACAAAATAAAATGTGAAAGGACAAGTTTTTAAAATAATGACCTATTGAAATTAACATAATATAAATTGGAAATGATTCACCTACTTTTGTTAAAAAATGGTAGGGTGCCCATCTCTGAGCTTCTTACATATTCAAATGTGTCAAGTAAAAAAGTCCCTTTAAAAATCCAAGTCTCCAACCCTATGCTAAATCTTGCAAACATTTAAATAAAAAAGGTTGACTTTAAATTTGATATTCATTTAATCTTCACAAGGAAATTTATCTTCTTGTGTGGAGAAGGCAATCAAAAAAACATAATATATATTGTATATGATGGAGTTTGGACCCTTTTTTTATAGAAACATTTTTTTGAGACCAACATAATAATGAAACTATAATGAGACTATATATCTCCTATCAGTGATAAATTATTAAGATAAAATTAAGGAATCATTAATCAATGAAATACCTTTTAATATAGATAAAAATAAATGACAAATCTAAGACAAATACCTCAATATTGATACATCTTGACATTTTTGATAAATATATATATATCTAAAATACTATGCTATTATTAAAACACTTCAAAGATTTTTTATATATATCCATTTCATCTATAATATTTTTCTCCATAAAATTTAATCAATTTAAGGAACACGAAAATGTCAAGCAATTTGGTAAACAAATTGTTTAACTTGTAACAAGGGAATGATACTTAACATTACCTAATGAAAAAAATTACCTACCAATGCTTCTATATCCAAGAGCATATTAATATAATTTTAACTAAATGTGCACATACAAAGATATGGGTTGGAATGGAATAGAATATTTTTAAAATTATAATGTAATTATAATTGAGAGTGGTTAATGACCATTGGGCTGTAATCAGGCTTTTAGTAATAGCCAATGTTTTAGATAGATTCAAAAATATTTATGTAAATGATAGAGAATGCATATACTTTTTAAATTATATGCCCTATTTGAGTGCACCATGAAATCATTTGATCTATTTATTGCATGGGTCACATAATTAGGGAATATCAAGCTCCATAAACCTAATTGTGACAACCTAATCTCATTTTAAAATCAATATGCCCTAATTGAGTTCCCTATGCAACCAATCACTTGATTCATTGTATGGCCAAAAAATTAGGAGATATTTAGTCCCCTAAACATAATTACAACAACCGAATGACATTTTAGACTTAATATGCCATAATTAAGTGCAATGAGCAAACAATCACTTAGTTTTTAGCATGGGGCACATAATTAGGGCATATCAGGCCCTCTAAACCTAATTAGGACATCATAATGCCATTTTAATCTCAATATTTCTTTTTTGATTTCCCCATATAACTAATTTATCAATTAGTTGCATGAAGCACATGATAAGGGCATATTGAGCCCCCTAAACATAATTTTGAGAACTTAATGTCATTTTGGACTCAATATGCCTTAATGAGTACAAAATGAAAACAATCACTCATTTGGTTGTATGGGAACATAATCGAGGCATGATATGCACCATAAACATAACTACGATAACCTAATGTCATTTTAGACTTGATATGCCTTATTTGAGTGCATCTATCACTAATCACTCAATCATTTACATGGGGATCTCAATTAGAAAATATTGAGTCCCTTAAATATAATTGGGATAACCTACTATCATTTTGGACTTAATATGCTATATTTGAGTGCCCTATGCAATCAATTTCATGATTAGTTTCACATGGAATATAATTATGTCATATCAATCCCCTTAAAAATTATTTCCATAGCCTAATGTTATTTAAAACTCAATATTCCCTAGTTGAGTCCCTCGCTGAAACAATCACTTTATTTGTTGCATGGGACACTCAATTATGGTATATCAAATCCCCTAAACCTAATTATTGTAACCTAATGTTGTTTTAAACTTGAAATTCCCTATTTGAGTTCCCCATGCAACTAATTACTTGATTGGTTGTATGGGCCACACAATCAAGGCATATCAAACCTCTTAAACATAATTTTAGTATAACATAATATCATTTTAGACTTAAAATGCATAATTTAATTCCTTGTGTAGCTAATGTTTAGGTTGGTTGCATGGGCACATAATTAGGACATATTGAGCCCCTTAAATTGAATTATGATGACCTAATGTCATTTTAGAACCAATATTCCATTATTAAGCACCTTATACAACCAATCACTTGATAGGTCTCATAGGGAATTTAATTAGAGTATAAAAATCCCCCCAAAAATAATTACATCTTAATGTCATTTCATACTTGATATAACTTATTTGGGTGTCTTGTGCAAGCGATCACTTAATTGGTTTTATAGGGAACTCAATTAGGCCATATCAATCCCCATAAACCTAATTGGGGTAACTAATGTCATTTTGGACCTAATATGTCCTATTTGTGTAACCCATGCAACCAATTACTTAATTGGTTGCATGGGGCACATAATTAGGGCATATCAAGCCCCTAAACACAATTGTGACAACCTAATGTCATATTGGACTCAATATGACTTATTTAAGTGGCCCATCAATCCAATCACTTAATTGGATGTATAAGTTACTTAATTAGGGAATATTAAGCCCCCTAAACTTAATTATGACAACATAATTTCATTTCATATTTTATATACCCTTTTTGAGTGCCTTACGCAACTAATTGCTTGATTTGTTTCATGGGGATCACAATTAAGGCATATTAAACCACCTAAACACAATTACAATAGCCTAATCTAATTTTATACTCAATATTACCTAATTGAGTGCCCATGAAATCAATCACTTGGTTGCATGAGGCACACAATAAGGGCACATCAAGACCCCAAAAGACAATTATGAAAACCTAATGTCATTTTAGACTAAATATGCCTTATTATAGTGGCATATGCAACCAATAACTATATTGGTTGTATAGTGTACCTAATTAGGGCATATCAAGCCCCTTGAACCTAATTTTAATAATTTAATCTCATTTATAACTCAATTTACAACAACCTTAATTTATGAATAGTTTATTTCTTTCCTTTTCGAAATTTATAGTGGATAATGCATGACAAGGTGGATGAGGAGTGCACAAAAATTCTAAATAAATTTGTAAATACAATTGGATCCTAGTTTGGGTATCTATTATTTTAGACTTTATCTCACTTATGGTTTTATCTACATGGTTGTTTATCAACTTTCTTATGGTTGTTAAGGTCATTATGGGAAAATAAACTTAACTTATTTTCTAATTTTGAGTTGAGTGGTTACCTTTTTGGTGACCTAATATCTCACTATAAAATGTACCTATTGTCACCAAATCTTGCACCATAGAAGAGGTTTTTCAAGTCTCTTCCATATTTGGACAACATGGGAATACTTATAAGTATGTGGGTTTACTTATAGTAGAATTATACCTCTAGGTTTAAGGGCTAGCTCCTTGAATTTACCTTGAAATGCCTATCACCTACTTAACTGATTGCTTATGGGAAAAGGGATAGAAGTTTGCATGAAAATAAATTACTCTAAGGGGGTTATACATTAGATTTTTTTCTAAAATACCATCATACTTATTTCACTAAGGAACAAGACCTATAAAATGGCTTCAAAGTCCTAATAGGTTATAACATAAGTGTTTCAATATAGAGGTGATATGTATAAGACAACTCAAGGTAATTAAACTAGAGGGTAGATTACATAATTTAAGGACAATTTTACACTTGAAAGGAGCCTAACACACTAGCTACACTCTATATGACCTATTAGAATAGGAATTATTGCATAAACATGGAAGGATAAGGAGAAGAAAGGATAGAAGATTATCACTCAACATCACCATACATCACTTTGCACACTTAAAAAAAATGTTCATGAAATAAAAAATAGGTTGAATTTATTATTCAAAGGAAAATTACAACATCAATCTATCAGGGCTTATCTATACATGGAGTGGAATTAGCTTACAAGATCTAAAATGGCTACTACTTATAGAATTTGAGAGAGAAGTGAGAAGAATGAAGTCCAAAAGTCACTAGAACATGTGTCAAACTGATAAAAAGAGTTACATCTAAAGGAAAATGAATATGGAATAGGAAATTCTAGGTCTACTTAGAAAAATGTCCCTCAAAGTCATGAAACTCCTAAAATGTGGCATATGCTTATTCATTTGCTTACCTAGAAACTGCCTTCATCATTTGGCCTCCTTGGAATGCTCCATAGTAGACTAGGGATAAGTGAGATGATTGCACTATGAGATAGGGGTTATAAAATTCTCCAACAAGCATTAGATTTTACCTTAATCATAAATATTATTTTGGCCATGAGTTATCACTACCTGTAGTCACAATAACTCCTCTTTCACTCACCCTTCACACTTGGCACTAGGATGTGCTTTAGTTTTCTAATCTAATCCATACATGGGAGTGTATGAAACATTTCAATATCCCTCATGCCTATATATTCATTAGGTAGACCTTAAAAGGTTTCCCACTTGGGGTTTTCATCTTCTCACTTGGTTGTCTACTATGCTAGTTTCCTAAGATGAAGATGTTAGCATATGCACTTGTGAACTCAGTTGATGCAATAAATGGACACGAGAGGTTATTTTAGGTCCCAATATTCCTCCCAAAGTGAATTTCATATTTTTTAACCCTTCCATACCTGCATAACACATTTTTTTAAGAAAATCCATTTTTTACCATGTCCACACAAGTAGGGTAGAACTTAAATTAGAGGGAAAGAGTTCTGGGGTGTCTTATGCAAGCTCAAAGTCATTTATTAGTCAAACTATCCCCCTTATATGATTTTCCTTCTTCATCTTCCCATCGGGTCACTATCAAGGGTTTTGGAGGGTTTAGAGATGTTTTGGCCCTTAAGGATTGTTTATACAATCCTAACATCCAACCATCTAATAAATTCCACTAGAAATTTTTTTGTGACCCTACTCAACATCTTTGAACTCCTTAGGCTCCCATGCTATGTGTTTGTAAAAATATGAGCTTCTAAACTTATCTTCTCAAACTTTTCTATTCATTTTATGTAGGCTCGAGTTAGTTTGATCCAAGACATGACTTCCCCATGTTTTCCTCTACATGTTAAAATCTTGAACACACCTGATAACCTCCTATGAGCATTTTCCAATTCATTTCAATGCTCATCTAGTATGAAAAGTGATAGTATAACCATTTAAGGGCTTTAGGCCTAGACTAGACCTAAAGGACTTGACTATATACCTTTGGGTTTAGGCCATTAGATTAGATTTATAGCACCTTTGAGTATTTACACATGTTTTTTCATTTTTGGCCTAACTCTCTACATGTTTATGTAAGGTCTCATCACCCTCTAGCTCATTCTCTCATCACTTTCATGACCCACTTGTAGGGTTTAGCCTCCTAGGAGTGTCATCTGTCTGAGACATAATAAAGGTTATCTCCCTTATTACCCTAGGTTTTTTGACTACATGAGAGGCTTAAGAAACTGATAGGGACATTCTGTAAAAAATTATAGAGCTTGGTTTCATTAATAAACCCTCCAAACATCATGAAACCCTTAAGGTAGACATCTTGAACCTTGACTATGCAAGCTTTTGCATATAGGATGTATTTTACATGAAAACCTATTCTATTTTATATTTTATTTTCTTGAGACTTTCATGAGATGGCCATTATATTTTGGGGTCCCTTTCAAACATATCATCTATTAGATATTTAGCCTTAATTTGGGTATTTTCTTATAGGTTTATCCTAAGTCTTAGTTATTTGTGAATTTATTATATTTGTATATGCATTTTATTCCTACCTTTATGAGGTGTCACTCATCTCTTCAATCCACTTTTTGGATTTATATTTAATTGAATGTAACTCTCCCTCTCCCACTTGACACACACTTCCCTCCACTCTAAGAGAATTGGTCACAAGTGTCATACACAAAGGGAGCTTGTAAGGTCATAATGGGATTCTATGTAACTCCCATTTTCGTCCTTTAGCTCTATAAAATAGTCTTATTCTCTCTCTCTCTCTCTCTCTCTCTCTCTCTCTCTCTCTCTCTCTCTCTCTCTCTCTCTCTCTCTCTCTCTCTCTCATATCTTATTCATGTTATTTTACTTGGAGTTCATTATTTTCAAGCTTCTAATAGATTGTGGGGTTTTTTTCACCATTTGATGGTTTTCCCCACTTATAAAATCTTTCATCTCATTTGTGGTTTGCTCTCCATTGAGGTAATATTATTTATATTTGCACTATTTTATTTTTTAAACTTTTAATGTTTCAATCATTCTTGTCATAAATAATAATATCAACCCTCAACTTTCTTTTCTAGCTTTTCAAGATATGGATTTCTCTTAACTAGACAAGTTTGACAGGCTATGACTATATTCCATGTTACTTGCTCCAAACTAGTATACATGTAGGTAATCATTTGCATATCATACCTTGTGTTATTTTTCCACTATCTTCTTGAGGTTTCTAATTCCATTGAAAATCATTTGGATCCATTCATACCATGTTATGTCAACACCAATAACACCATGCTCTAGCTCACGGTCAACTACAATTAGCTATAGTTGACTATTGTTAAGGTAATATAGGTCCTTTAGGTTGAATTTTAAATCCTTGAAACATATGTCACATGGTTTAGGATCTATTCAAATCTTTTAGTTTCATTTAATGAGTGAAACGTATCCATATACTACCTAGAGCTTGAGACTAATACTAAATAGTTAGGTTCTAACATATCACCTTTATTTAAAACCTATAGATGTGCATTTTTAGGTCAAAAAAGGATCCTTTAGGTTATTTTATAGGTCAAAAACTTGTACTCCAATCCTTATTGATGCTATTTGAAATACAAATATCTTTCTCACATTCATAAAACCACTTGTCATGAATGATATGCTACTGTTATGACACTTTAGGATGTAAATCTACTTGAGAGTTCAAAACTATAGAAAATAATGAAAAGTTGCAGTGAAGAAACATCAAGAATATAGGCCTCTTATTATCATGTTATTTTAGTCAAACATCCACTCTATTTTTAAAGGCTCTGACCTTATATGAAATATAAAACATAGGACCATTAAAAATCACATAGGTTCCATGTTACCTCATCATATGACAACATCAAAATCACATAGGGCTCTATGTTGGAGTTTTTAAGGAAACCTATCCCTAAACTAAGTTTCTAAATATTCATAAACCTTCAAGTCTAACTACTAATATAGGGTTTCCAACATGTTTCTCATGGCATTTTATAACTCTAAAAACTTCATGAAGGTATCTAACACATTCAAACTCCCTATGCAACATCCTCAAGCTTTTGTGAGAGCCAATTGTAGGTGTGCATACAGTTGCAGACAAGGCAATGAAGGTAAGATAGTCAATATGTATGGTATATGGGTCTGTAACTAGTTCCAAACCCTCTCAAAGGTTTTAAAATGGGTTACTTCCATGATGAAATAAATCAAACCTTTTCATATGATGCATTTCAACATGCTTTGCCTTTCGTGGAAAATCTATAGATGCACATCCATGGTGTAAGATTGTGCATATAGTTGAACTAGTTGTCATAGTCAATCCCATGGTATTTAAGAGGTTTAGATTGTTTTTTCATTCTCTAATAATATTTCCAATATCTTTAGACTTCTCGTTGAAACTCCATGACCATGATCAGATATTCACACACCATGACTGTATGTGGATGTTTGTACAGAATTGATTGTGTGTTATACACTTTGACTGTAACTCCATGAATATTAACATGTGAGACTGAAACTTTGTAAGGAAGGATATTTATATGACTTGTGAATCATAGAATACATCAATATACCTCTGCTAAAAACCAATTCAAGAAATGAGAACTTTACAAATGGTGGACATGTCTTCAACCTCACTAGCATACTCCACCTACAACTTAAGAGGTTTGAGCTCATAAAATCAACTCCAAAAATGAAAATAAATATGGGATCCATGAAATAAGGAACTCCACATTTTAGGAAGCAATTTAACCATTTGGATTGTATGGACAAGCTCATACAGAAGTAAAACTTGCAAGATGTGGGGATTAGTATGAAAAACAAGATAGTCAACTTCCTAAGAATGGTTCATAAAGCATAGGAAACCATTATTATAACCCCTACCATGAATGTGAATTAGACTAAGTTTACTATCCACTACCAAGATATTTTGACCTAAAACTTCCCAAACTGGTCATACCATTAAAAGACCTATTGACCAGTTTTGTATACCAAGTGGAGTGATGGAGAACAAAAATGGTTTTAGTCCATTTTTGGCACTTCCAAGGTAGATAAAATGTTTAAATGTATTTATGGAAGTTTAAAAACCATTCCATAAAATTTTACCACATGCCACTCTCCTTTATAAGTTGTACAACTACCAAAACTCCTTTTTCACTTTTTTCTTAGTTTCAATTAGGAACCTGTAAGTTTCATTTAGTAATGACACTCCTAAAAATTAATATGACACATTGGATATTGGAATATGGTTTATAAAATGTGCCTCCCTGGTAAAACTATACCACCTTCATTAATGACCCATATATGACCTTTAAATGACATAGAATGACACAAGGACTAAATTAGACTATGATAAATCAAGAAACACATCAAATGACATCAAATTAACCATGAGACACCATATAACATGATAATAGATCCATATATCCATTTTTTGGACTATAGGGGGGTTGACCTATTTTGACTTATTATCAAAATAGTCAACAATACCTATTTTGTACTTTTTGTCTAATTTGATGAATAAATATTTTGATCTATTTGATGTAACTTGCTATGTTGATACTCTCCAAAGTAGGTTTAGAGTATTATATATTTGCCTTAGAGGATTCATGGGTTGATGAACTCTGATTGGAACAATCACTGATTGGAACAATCAGGGACATTGATATTGTGCTTTTTGAGCATCTTAGTCAGTTAGTCAAACTACTTAAAACATTTGCTTTCATCATGCTTTCATCAGTAAAACCGATATTGCATCCTATCTTTCTTAGGATTAACACTAGAATAATAGGTTTAATGGCTAAGAAAAGGAAAATAATAATGGTAAGGGGAAAGCAAATGACAAGGCCATAGTTACAGTTGTACCTTCAAATCTCACTTGGATCATTAACTCTTGTGCTTCACATCACATGGCCTATTCATATATAGGGTTCAATTCCTTGGAATTGTGTGACATGTCCTCTATAAAAATAGGTGATGATAATTCTAAAAAATGTTTTCAAGAGAGGGCCTATTTAAGTGAGTGGTGGAACATTCAATAATGTTCTAAGTGTTCCCTCACTTTCAAATAATCACTTATCAATTTATGAGATCACTCACCTTCGTCTAAATATGCGAGTTGAGTTCACTTTGGATTTAATGTATATTATAGATTTACATAGTGATACTATATTGAAAATGGGAATGGTTGATCATTAGACTTGACTATATAACTTCTCAAACTTTTCTCCACACTCTCCTTCATATTCTTCTTCTTCAGACTCACCTAAACTTGATGACATATTTTAGGATGAGCACATCTTTGATGTTTATGTCTCTTATTCTAGTGAAGATGACTATAGTAGTGAATGAGACACACTTACACCATATCCTTATCCCCTTCTAGATATTAAAGATTTATTTATTAATCAACCTACCTTTAGTCCACTTCAAACATTATAGAGAATAGGTATACTATTCTAGGACACATCAAACATTAGGATGTCTATTCCATAATTTTAAGGAATTTAACAATCCTTCTCAACCTCTACTCTCACTACACCTTCATTTCTTAAAGTAGTTGGCCCTCCTACCTTGCATGATGAGAACAGTTCCTTATATAGGAATCACACCTGGGTTTAAGATCCATCAGGCACTTGGTAGACACATTCATTATTCTAGGGTGATCCGCTCTTCACTAAATCTACTTATAATCCAAAGTCACACCAAATAAGTCTAATACAAGATACAGGATGGTTGAAGGTAGTTGTAGAATCTAGTGGGGTTTTTTAGCCCTTTTATCTTCTTCATTCTCTTTTTGGGTAGGATTTTTGTCTTATGGGTTTTCTCCTTTTCTATGCTTTATGATAGTTACATTGTGCTTGGGTACCTCATCAAGCCTCATCAATGGAACCCAATTTTTCTACCCACCTAAGCTACGCTTCATGGGGGGTGTTAGTGTAGGATTTTTCCTTCTTACAATTTTACCAACATAGTTTTTATTCAGTTTGCTTCGGGTTATTAAGTTCATTATGGGAAAATATGCTTGATATATTTTTTAATTGTGAGTTGAATAATTACATTTTTGGTGATCTAATCTCTCACTAAATAATTTACCTTATTTATAATTTTTAGATAATTTTTTGAATGAATCTTTTGATGCAACTTATGTTATGGAAAATTTTCTCTCACCTAATCCTTGTGTAATCTTGGATGTTCAAATATCTTGGAGTAATCCAATAGTATCATTATTTTAACCTAGTATATTTTTTTCATATCTCTTGTGGGAAAAAGATAATGATGGAGGAATGGAATAAAGTTTATAAAGAAGAGGGATTTTATTATTTAATATTATTTCCATACCATCATTTTGGTCTATAATTGAGAATTTTCCTTATTATCTATTTGTTGTATCCATGTAAAATCAAACCTACTTTATATTGTAATCCCATAAAACAATTTTTAAAATTATTACCACAACCTTAATCAAAATGGAGGAGCTATGATTATTACAAAATCAATAGTCATACCTTTTCACACTCTTTCTCAATTAAAAAAACTTTTATTCCATGTAATGGAAAATTGTTTTGCCTATATAAGGAAGATTCAATTAAATTAGAAAATATTACATGAGTTTCACCTTTGATTGTTTTTGTTTTGAATGTTATAAAAGTTATGGCCACTGACATATCTAAATTTGAGTCATTCTTTACATGACAAGTTTCACACACATCAAATTTAGTGAGTAAATAAATCAATTTATGAGATTTAGTTTTAGATAAAATGGGTTCTAGGAGATGACTCAAATTTAAGTTTTATGTTTGACTTCAAAATGTAGAAAACTAATTGCAAAAATTTAATGTGATAAGAAAAATTAAATTTTAAAATAAAATTTAGGGTATTGTATAATCAATGTTATGGAAACATCACAATCAACATTAGGGGTGACATTGGGTTGATGTTCCCAACATCATCCCTAATGTTAGGTCCTAGACTCTAAAACAAAAACCAAAAAATAGAAAACAAGAAGTCATGGGATAAAACAATCTTTCCTTTTTTTAATTTTCATTTCAATCTTTTTCAATTACTAAGAGAAGAAATGAAATTTAAGGAATTTCAATGTGATTTTGTTGGGTAGAAGACTTTGGGGATAATTTGGGGAGTTTGTGAATGTGAAGATTAGGGATTTTTAGGGTAGGGTTTGTGAATATGAGTTTTTGATTTTAAGATTTTGTGTGGTGGGGAATGTCAATTTGAGTGGCTGAGTTGAGTATTTTATAGGATAAGGAATGAGAATATGAGTGTTGGGGATTTATTGGGCTAGGGTTTATGAGTGTTTGACTATATTTCATTTTGAGTTTGTGTGGGTAGAGGTTAGTTTAAAAAACCTCCAAAATTAAATCACACGAGTGAAAGAACCATGAAGATGGATGAAATAGTAAAAATACACCACCCAAACTGTAATAAGTAGAGGAAGAAGATGTTGATAACAAGGTAAACTTCAAAAACCCTAGATTTTATTTATTTCTATAAAACATAAATTGAAAAAAATTAAATACATAAATTTGAATGCATATTATATTTACTATTTATAAAAAAATCAAATAAAACAAAAATTGAAAAAAAATGTGCACAAAATTTTAAGAAAATCATAAAAATCAAAAACCAAAAGAAATTTTTAAAAATATGGAAATTAATGCAAAATTGAAAATTCAATAAAATTCAAGAAATAAGGGAAATAATCTCTAATGTTCCAAACAACAAAAAAATTTAGGTATAACAAGGTAAACTTCAAAAACCCTAGATTTTATTTATTTCTATAAAATATGAATTGAAAAAAATTAAATACATAAATTTGAATTCATATTATATTTACTATTTATAAAAAAATCAAATAAAATAAAAATTGAAAAAAAATGTGCATAAAATTTTAGGAAAATCATAAAACTTAAAAATCAAAATAAAATTTTAAAAATATGGAAATTAATGCAAAATTGAAAAGTCAAGAAAATTTAAGAAATAAGGGAAATAATCTCTAATGTTCCAAACAATAAAAAAAATTAGGTATATAATCTCACATAACTAATATAAAAATAAATATAAGATCACTTGCATTATTTTTAGTGTTTTCAATAGTACTCAATCTTAAATTAAAGTCATTTTTAATGCAGAACATCCTAAGGAAAAATGAGGTGTTAGCATGTTTGAAATATTCATGATGGTCATTATTAGTTTGATTTGGGTGATAGAGGTCATATAGGGTCGTATATAATTCTAGGGAATAATTAGAAGTCTTAGAATGGTGTGTTATTAGCTCTCTAGAGATTTCTCGACAAAATGCATAATTTAAAATTTAAAATTTTGAAGTAGTCCTAAAGTGATATCTCAGGTTTTGAGAAAAATTTAAATGTTAGTTAATTTTTCTAAATAGTCCTACTTGGTCCTATAATGTGTATATATGTGTTTCCACATACAACTCATGGCAAAAGTAATATGAGCCAAGAAAGGCATTTAAAACTACCAACCTACATTGAGGTTGGTCTTAGAAGGGAGTTTATTACATGATTTAGCATTGAAAAAGGTGAGAGTTGCAGGAGAGTGAGAGAGAGGTAGGTATATTAAGATAGTTTCAAGGTAGATAGAGGTAGATAACCTCAAGAGAGATCAATACAAGATAAATATAAAAGAAAATCTCTTTGTTCTACAAGTTTTGTATAAAACATTGAATGTGAGATAATATCAATGAATATATAATATTTTAAAAGTGTATTTGAGAGTTTAAAAATATTATTGGTAGGTAATCAGCTATACATTATTTTACCTTATTTAAAGTATTAAATTATTGCACTAAATTATAGGTTTAAGTCACCATATACAAGCTTTTGAACTCTGTTTTGGATACAATCAAGAAGAGAGAAAACAAGAGAGTCTTAGAGAACAAGTATAATTTTTTGAAGGTTGAGAGTATAGTGAGGATTTCATTCTTACTTATATAAGTTTTTGAATACTTAATATATCCATTAATAAGGTGATATTTAACTCCACTTGCATTGCTACGACTACACAATCCTCCTAGAAGCAACTTTATCATGTACAACTAAGAAAGATAAGTAACTCATGTAATGATGATGGTTATGAAATAATATTAAATTTTTTGGGATCAAAACCTTAACTATAGAGTCTATTATTTTTAAGGTTGATCATTTTGGAAGTTTAGATGCTCATTGTAAGTGTCATAGTTAGAATAAACCTACACACAGTCCCTTGTTACAGTCAAAATTCTATATATTTACATATCAAAAACTTTTGATGATTGATCGGGACTAAATAACCATTGGATGAGTTGAAAAAAACTTGGATATACCTTATTTAAGTTTCAAAAGTGTTTTAAAGTGTTTAAGATTCATTTTATTCCATTTTTAGAGCTCTCAGCCACCTACAGGCTTGTTAAACTAGACATAAGGTTTTGGAAAAGGGAAACTTGAATAAATATTATTTTTGATATTAAATATTCTTGAAAATTAGTGATCCATTATTTTTTTATGTTTTATATAATATGATAGATGTTTAAAACCTATATAATACCATATATCATAGTATCCCTAATAGTGGGAGTGATCTAGGCCTAAAGAGAGACCTAATTTGTGAAGAGGTGAGTTGAGTTAGTTGAATTCCATTCAAATTTGGGTCTTGAAACTTATTGTGAAGATGTAAGGGCTTAGTGGGTGTATATAAGTGGTTTTATTTTGTTTTGAACCATATTAATTTGTTCAAACCTAGGAGCTTTGTACTAAAATAGGGCTACAAGTTAAGAGACCTTAAAGAGGAAAGTATATTTTTGTTGAGAGTTTAAGCTTGGAGATTGCATATTTTGATTGGATGTGTACAATATTTAAACATTCAGGTGAATTTCCATATGATCCCTCATGAGAATACAAAAACTAAGTAATCATGAAATAGGATTTTGTAGCTATGAATTTATATGTGAGAATGAGCAAGTATGAATCAAGAATGGAAAATAGAGTTTTAAAAAGTGAGTATGAAATGATGATGTTGACAAGGAGAGAGAATACAAAGGATGGTGGATTGAAGATAGATCTTTAAAATAAATAAGAGTACTATGCATGAAAAGAGGCTTAGGATCCTAGTGAAACAATATAATTGAATAAGGTATCTGATGACAAGTAATGTACCAGCATGGTAAAGAAAATTAAGATATGATTGAAGGATTTAAGGCAAAAATCAGAGTTAGTTAATGAATGAGGAGGTTTTAAGTATTAGGTATCTACATCAAGTGGTATCAAAGTAGGTAAGCTCTTGGTATAGTTCATGATTTTGAATGTGATAGGTTACTACTTGAGGTTGCTAAAGGTTTCTATGTGAGATTGCATGAAGATAAGTTGAAGGAATGAGTTAGAGAGGTAGAAAAAGGTAAGAGTTTCTAGAAGAGCAGCCCTAAGAAGAGAGCTAGAAGAATCTAAAAAGAGAGAAGAGAAAATCCAAGTGAGATTTGTAGTTCCAATATGAAAAAAACTTGGACAAGAGTGTCAATAGACCAAGTAGAGGTTGATACACCAAAGCAAGGTGAAAAATACTTGCTTAAGAGAAGATAAAGATAGAGAAGACAAAGTATAGGAAGGGCTTGGCTGAGTTAGAGTATCACAATGAGATAAAGAGGAAAGAAGACCTAAATAGAAAAGGGTTATATGTTAAAGAATAGATGAGTGAGATAGACAAAAGGTTATAGAGGATAAATCTCTTGGTGGAGCTCATACAAGAGTAAGAAATCCAATGGTATGGTTAGATTATGAAGAAAAAGAGAGTTAAGTGGCCTATAAGGCTACTCATGGAGAGAAGAAGAAAGATGGTCATGAGAGACCATGAGAAGCAAACGAGATTACTATATATGTATATCAAGGAGGAGTTGAAGAAGTTTATGATGGATGAACAAGTGGAATACGAGCAACACCTTGTGAAGAATAATATAGTCATGGAGACAAAGCAACCTAAGAAGGAGAAGATGGAGGTGAGCAAGCCTCAAAATTTTACATCTAAATATTTCTTGTCATGTGTGTATGTAGGCAATAAAATGAAGAAGGAATAATTCTATGTTGAGGACATAAATATTGCAAACATGAAAGAGAGAAATCATGAATGCCATGCTTATGTTGAATAAGAATCTAATTGGGCAAAAATCTATGGAAGCACAATGATATGTTACTTGGAAAGAGGGGAGATTCTTGGAGAAGAGGGTATTCAAGAAGATGGATGCCTTATGGAAGGCATACAAGAGATAAAGTTGAATCAAGAAGATGGAGACAAGAGGTATGAAGTTCAAAATTCTTAATTTGTATTACCTAAATAAATCAAAGAGGTAGAAGATATTACAAGTGATGGAGAGTTGTTAAGGGAGAAAAAAAGAATAATGATTTATATATGAAAGGTAGGATAAATTATAGGTAGAATTGGTAGATTTAGAGTATGCAATAAATCATGGAGGAAATGAAAAATTGTGTCCCATAGTAATAGATGAAGAGTTAAGCATTTGACATAAGTCAATGGGGTCTCAAGAGAGAGATAATGATGGGTATATGATTTGATTTGTAGCATAAGGGAGTGTCTAACTTGAGATAAAATAGAGATGGAGTTCAATTAGAATATATGGAACAAGCTATGCAAGAGCACAACGAGTAAGGGGAGTTGATATGGATAACATTGATGCAAGAGGCTGAAGTTAATCTATGGGAGTTCTTAAGTCGAAGAGAAAAGAAGATGGAATTATCACAAATGAGCTACAGGTAGAATTTTAAGATCAAGAAAGGTAAATTTCAAAGTCAAGGATCATGTTTCCCATGAAAACACTTCAAGATGATGAAATTATAGGTCATATATGGGTATAAAATCATAATCAATGCATGAATTATAGCCAAGAATATAGACAAACATTAAAACAAAGTGAGTCAAACCAAGTTGTAAGCCAAGGTATGCAAGGAATAGAATTACTTGAGCTAGTTCAAGAACAAGAAATGAAAGCCAATGGTTCTAATAAAGATAATAAATTAAATCATAAATAACTCAAAAAGATGAGAGAGAAGCCTAGATAGGCATGGAATAAACATGAAAGAATAAGAGAGGATGGAAAGGACCATGAGGTTATTGAAGAGACTATCAAGTCTCATGAATGCAATTGGATATGTAATCCCTGCATGGTGGTATAGGTATGGACATGAGAGAAAAGGAGTAACTCCATCATTACATGGAGAAGAGAAGTAATGAGACATTAGAGCTCATGATAGAGATAAAGAAAGAGGAGGACAACCATGATCCTCACAAAGGAGTTGATTGGAGGGCCTAAGGTAATCCAATGAAGTAATAAGACTATGATAGTATGAAAAGATCAAAGAGAAGGAAGCCTTATCCTAAGGATTAGTCTAAGTAGCATGCTAAGAGTTGAAGAGTAAAGACTCATGGAAAGAGATCTACATCAATAATCAAATGATCAAGAGAACAAAATAATGAAAAAAGAACAAGGTAAGAAGTTAATTTGTTCAAATGTTGATGTTGAAGTTGATTTAGTTAAAGTTACGTATGATGTTAATAAGGTGATAAGTTTCCAAGTAGTGTTGTGGCATGATGAACCTAAATTGGTCAATGAGATGACATTACAAGATGAGCAAGACAATAAGAAGACTCACCATGAGAAGGTGAAGTGTCATGAAGAGACAACCAAAGAAGATATCAAGGAGAGTATAATAAGGGTGAATATTCCTAAGAATCCATTAGAACGTGAGAATGAAGGAGGAAGAATTGTTGAGAAGATAGACCAGTAAAGAGTACGTGAACCAAGCATGACAAGTGTAGAAGGATGGCATGGAGTAGAGATAGGAGTGAAGAATGAGGATCATTCTTGGGAGGGAGAGCATAATAGATAAAATATGAGGTAGAAAAGGAGTTATAATAGGTCATACACCTCATAGAGATAAAAGATGCATGTGTAAAGAGACTGGGCAAGGCAAGAAGACAAATATACAAGAACAAATTGAGAAAAAAAATAAAAAGACAAGAGGAATAGTAGAAAGAGGAGCTCGAAATGTCTTAAGTGGAATAATTGGCAAGTAAGAAAGAAATTATACAAATAAATTTGAGCATGAGCTCAAATTTTTCCCACTTAGGGAGTATGATGTAGAGCATCCTAAGGCAAAATGAGGTTTTAGCATATTTGAAAGCTTCATGATGGTATTTCTTAGTTTGAAAGGAGTGAGAGAGGTCATATAAAGTCCCCCAAAATGTTTGGGAGTCATTATAAGTCTTAAAATGATGTGTTATTATATCTCTAAAGATTTCCTACCAACATGCATAATTTAAAATTTTGAATTTTAAACTAGTCTTATAGTGATGTCTTAGGTCTATGAGACAAACTATCATGAAATGTTCTAACCCTAAATGGAAATATATATTTTTTATCAATATTTGGCTATGAAATATATACAAAGACATTTTGATAATAATATTTGATTGTATATTTGTATAATTTAATTATTAAAATTTTTTTAAGACAAATTTCTCATTACTTCAATCATTTTTAATAATGAATTTTGTTTTGTGTATGTATGAGGTAAATTGTCTAGGTTAATTCTTGTTTGTTCAAACAATTGAAAATCCAAGCTATGTAGGAGCAGCTAATGAACAATTTAGTATGCATTCATTAAACACGTTTTTTTTTTAAAAATTTCTTAAACTACTCCTATTAATAGGTACTAAAACTATATCACAACACTTGTTTAGATAAATAAAATGGTAAAAACCTTGGTTTTATTCTTTTATAAAATATTATATAGGCCGAATACCATGGAACTTTTGAAGAAGGGAGGCCAATCCCCCACAATAGTTTTTTTTTTTTTTGTTTTTATTTATTTTTTAAAAATAAGAGGGCTTTCAATGTACTTGTGATTAATAACTCCATCTCTAGACATAAATTGTTTGATACTTTTCTAAGCCTACCTTGTATGTGGTTGAGAGATTCCCATGTTGTTTTTCTCTATCTCTTTTGATGCAAATTGTGTTATGGTAGTTTTTCTCTCACCTAATCCCATGCAATATTAGATGTTCAAAGATCTTGGAGTAATCCAATAGTATCGGTATGTTGATCTAGTACCATTTTTTCTTATCTCTTGTGGGAAAGAGAGAATGATGGAGGAATGGAAGAAAGTTTAGAAAGAAGAGGGATTTTATTATTTTAATGTTATTTCCATACCATCATTTTGGTCTATAATTGAGAATTTCACTTATTATTTATTTGTTGTATCCATGTAAAAACAACCCTACTTTAGATTGTAATCCCATAAACCAATTTTAAAAATTATTACCTTAACCTTAATTAGAATGGAGGAGCTATGATTATTACAAAATCGATCCTCATACCTTTTCACATTCTTTCTCAATTAAGAAATTTTTTATTCCATGTAATGGACAATTATTTTTTCTATATAAGGAAGATTCAATTAAATTAGAAAAGATTACTTGAGTTTCACATTTGATGTTTTGGTTTTGAATGTTATAAAAGTTATGGCCACTAACATAGATAAATTTGAGTCATTCTTCACATGTCAAGTTTCACACACATCAAATTCAGTGAATAAATAAATCAATTTATGTGATTTAGTTTTTGATAAAATGGGTTCTAGGAGATGACTCAAATTTAAGTTTTATATTTGACTTTAAAACCTAGAAAACTAATTGCAAAAATTTAATGTGATTAAAACAAACATTAAATATTAAAATAAAATTTTAGGCTAATGTAAAATCAATGTTATGGAAACATTATACCCAACATTAGGGGTGACATTAGGTTGATGTTCCCAACATCATCCCTAATTTTAGGTCCTGGACTTTAAAACAAAAAAAAAGTCACGGGATAAAACAACCTTTCATTTTATTTTATTTTCATTTCAGTCTTTTTCAATTACTAAGAGAGGAATTGAAATTTAAGGAATTTCAGTGTGATTTGTTGGGTTATAAGACTTTGGAGCTAATTTGGGGAGTTTGTGAATGTGAACATTGGGGATTTTATAGGGTAGGGTTTGTGATTATGAGTTTTTGATTTTGATATTTTGTGTGGTAGGGAATGCCAATTTGAGTGGCTGAGTTGAGTATTTTATATGATAAGGAATGTGAATATGAGTGTTGGGGATTTATTAGGCTAGGGTTTATGAATGTTTGACTAGATTTTAATTTTGAGTTTATGTGGGTAGATGTTAATTTAAAAAACCTCAAAAATTAAAGAATACAAGTGGAATAACCATGAAGATGGATGAAATAGTAAAAATACACCACCCAGACTACAACAAGTAGATGAAGAAGTTGATAACAAGCTAAACTTTAAAAACCCTAAATTTTATATATTTTTATAAAATATAAATTGAAAAAAATTAAATATATAAATTTGAATGCATATTGTATTTAATATTTATAAAAAATAAAATAAAATAAAATAAAATAGAAATTGAAAAAAAAACAATTGTTTAGAAGTTTAGGAAAATCGCAAAACTATGAAAAATCAAAAGAAATTTTAAAAATAGGGAAATTAATGCAAAATCGAAAAGTCAAGAACATTCCAAAAATAAGGGAAATGATATCTAATGTTCCAAACAACAAAAAAATAGGTATATAATCTCACATAACTAATACAAAAAATATAATAAGATCCCTTACATTATTTTAGGTGTTTTCGATAGTATCTTAAATTAAAGTCGTTTTTTGATTCAGAGAATCCTAAGGAAAAATGATGTCTCAAAATGTTTGAAATATTCATTATGGCCATTCTTAGTTTGATATGGTGAGAGAGGTCATATAAGGTCCTAAATAATTCTTGGTAGTCATTAAAAGTCTTAGAATGGTGTGTTATTAGCTATCTAGAGATTTCTTGACAAAATGCATAATTTTAAATTTTAAATTTTGAACTAGTCCTAGAGTGATGTCTTGGGTTTTGAGAGAAATGTAAATGTTATTGAATGTTTTTAAAGGTCCTAATTGGTCCTATAGGGTGTGTATATGTGTTTTAACATACAACTCATGGTAAGAAGTAATATGAACCAAGAAAGGCATTTATAACTTCCAACCTACATTGGGGTTGGTCATGGAAGGGAGTTTCTTGCATGATTTAGAATTGAGAAAGTTGAAAAATGCAGGAAAGTGAGAGATAAGTAGGTACAAGAATATAATTTAAATGTATACATAGGTGGATAACCTCAAGAGAGATCAATACAAGATAAAGATTCAAAGAAAATCTCTTTGTTTTGCAAGTTTTGTAGAAGACTATTGTATATGAGATAATATCAATGAATAAATAATGTTTTCAAAGTTTATTTAAGAGTTTCAAAATATTATTGGTTAGTAATAATTTATATATTATTTTCCCTCATTAAAGTGAGTAAATTATTTCACTAACTTAGAGGTTTAAGTCACCATACACAAGCTTTTAAACTATGTTTTGGATGCAATCAAGAAGTGAGAGAACAAGAGAGTCTTAGAGAATAAGTATAATGTTTTGAAGGTTGGGAGTATAGTGAGGATTTCATGATTAATTATATATTTTTTTTTAATACTTAAGATATCCATTAATAAGGTGAGATTCAACTCCACTTGCATTGCTACCAATACACAATCCTCCTAGAAGCAATTCTGTCATGTACAACCAAGAAAGATGGGTAAATCATGTGTTGATGATGGTTATAAAATAATATTAAATTTTTGGGGATCAAAAACTTAATTATAGAGGCTATTATTGTTAATTTTGATAATTTGTTAAGTTTAAATGCTCATTGGAAGTGACATAGTTAGAATAAACCTACACATAGTCCCTTGATATAGTCAAAATTTTATATATTTGCATATTAAAAACTTTTGATGATTGATCAGGACTAAATAAAAATTATATGAGTTGAAAAAAACATGTATAGGCATTATTTAAGTTTCATAAGTGTTTGAAAGTTTTTAATATTCATTCTAGCCCATTTTTAGATCTCTCGGCCACCTACAGGCTTGCTAAACTAGACCTAGGGTTTTGGAAAAGAGAAATTTGAATAAATATTCTTTCCACTAGTCAAATTTCATGAAACTTGGTGATCCATTTTTTTTGATGTTATATAGAGGATTCAAGAGTTTTCAAACCCGTGCAAGACCATATAGTACAATATCCCTAATTGTGGGAGTGATATAGGCCTAAAGAGAGTCTTGATTGGTGAAGAGGTGAGTTAAGTTAGTTGAATTCCCTTGAGAGTTGGGTCTTAAAAATTATTGTGAAGATTTAAAGGCTTAATGGGTGTATACAAGTAGTTTTTTTTTAACAAGCTAAGAGACTTTAAAGAGGAAAGTATAGTTTGGTTGATATTTTAACATTGGAGATTGCATATTAAATTGGATGAAAGATTTTAAACATAAAGGTGAATGGACATATGATCCATCATGAGAATTCAGAAACCAATTAATCATGAAATAGGATTTTGGAGCTATGAATCTATATGTGAGAATGAACAAGTATGAATCAATAATGGAGAATAAAGTTTTGAAAATTGAGTATTGAATGATGATGTTGACAAAGAGAGAGAATGCAAAGGATGGTGGAGTGAAGATAGAACTTCAAAATAAATAAGAGTGTTATGCATGAAAAAAGGCTTAGGAGCCTAGTGAAACAAGATAATTGATCAAGGTGTCAAATGACAAATAATGTACCAACATGGTAAAATAAAGTAAGAGACAATTGAAGGATTTAAAGACAAAAATTGGAGTTAGGGAATGAATTAGGAGGTTATAGGCATTAAGGATCTGCATCAAGTGGTATCATAACAAGTAAGCTCTTGATATAGTTCATGATTTTGAATGTGATAGGTTGTTATTTGATATTTTTTCAGGTTGTTATGTGATATTGCATGAATTTAGGTTACAATAATGAGTTAGAGAGGTAGAAAAAGGTAAGAGTTTGTGGTAGAGAAACCCTAAGAAGAGAGCTAGCATAATATCAAAAGAGAGAAGAGAGACTCCAAGTGAGATTTGTAGTTCCAAAGTGAAAAAGACTTGGACAAGAGTGTCAATAGACCATGTAGAGGTTAAGACACCAAAACAAGGTGGAAAAGACTTACTTAAGAGAAGATGAAGATAAAGAAGACAAAGTAAAGGAAGGGATTGGCTGAGTTAGAGTACCACAATGAGATAAAGAAGAAATAAAACCCAAAAACAAAAGGGTTGGTTGTTGAAGAAGATATGAGTGAGATAGGCAAAAGGTTAGAGAGGATAAATCTCTTGGTGGAGCTCATACAAGAATAAAAGAGACAATGGTTTTGTTGGATTATGAAGAAGAAGAGAGTTAAGTGGCCTATAAGGCTCCTCATGGAAAGAATAAGAAATATGGTCATGAGAGACCATGAGAAGAAAATGAGATTGGTATCTAAGCAGGTCAAGGAGAAGATGAATAATTTTATGATGGATGAACAATAGGAATGTGAATAGTACCTTATGAATAAGAATATAGTCATGGAGACAAAGCAACTTGAGAAGGAAAAGATGGAGGTAAATAAGCCTCAATATTTTACATCTAAAGATTTCTTGTCATGTATGTATGTAGGTAAAAAAGTGAATAAGGAAGAAGTACATGTTAAGGACATAAAGATTGAAAACATGAAGGAGAGAAATCATGAACAACATGCTTATGATGAAGAAGTTGTTTGGGCAATAATCTACAGAGGCACAGTGATATGTTACTTGGAAAGAGGAGAGATGCTTGGATAAGAGGATCTTCAATAAGATGGATGCCTCATATAAGGCATACTAAAGACAAATTTGAATCAAGGGGATGGAGACAAGAGGTATGTAGCTCAAAATTCTGAATTTGTATTACCTAAATCAATAAAAAATGTAAAATATATTACAGGCGATGGAGAGTTGTTAAGTGAGCAAAAAGATCAACCATTTATATATAAAAGTTAGGATAAATTATAGGTAGAATTGGCATCTTTGGAGCATGCAATAAATCATGGAGAAAAGGACAAATTCTATCCTATAACAATAGATAAAGAGTTAAGAATTTAACATGAGTCAATGGGGTCTCAAGAGAGAGATATTGATGGTTATACAATTTGATTTGTAGCATAAGGGATTATCTACCTTGACACAATATGGAAATGGAGTTCAAGTAGAAGATAGGGCACAATCTATGAAAGAGAAAAATGAAGAAGAGGAGTTGACATAGAGAACATTAATGAAAGAGGCTGAATTTAATCTATTGGAGTTCCTAAGTCAAAGATAAAAGAAGATGGAGCTGTCATAAATGAACTAGCGGCATAATTTCAAGATGAAGAAAGGCAAATTTAAAATTCAAGGATCATGTTTCCCATGAAAACACTTCAAGAGGATGAAATTATAGGTCATATAGGGGTATAAAATTAGAATCAAGTGATGAATTTTAACCAAGAAGATAGAGAAACATTAACATGAGGTGAATCAAACCAAGTTGCAAGCCAAGGTATACGAGGAATAAAATTATGTGATTTGGTAATAAAACAAGAAATGGCAGTCAATGGTGCAATTAAAAATCATAAATGACATTATAAATAACTCAAAAAGATGAGAGAGAATCCTAGAGAGGCATGAAAGAAGCATTAAATAATAAGAGATGATGTAAAGGACCATGAGGAAATTGAAGAGACTATCAAGTCTCATGAATGCAATTGAATATGTAATATCTAGATGGTGGTACAAACATGGAGATGATAGAGAAGGAGTCAATCCATGATCATATGGATAAGAGAAGCAATAAGGCATTAGAGATCATAATAGAGCTAAAGAAAGAGGAGGACAACCATGATCCTCATAATGGAGTTGATTGGAGGGATAATACATTTTGGGAGGAGGACGAGATCAGTCCTAAGGTAATACAAGGAGTGAGTAAGATTATGATAGTATTAAGAGAGAAAAGAGAATTCAACCTTATCCCAAGGATCATTCTAAGTATCATGCCATGATATGAAGGGTAAAGACTCATGGAAAGAGGTCTACATCAAGAAGTAAGTGGGAAAGAGAAAAAACTAATGGATAAAGATCAAGGTAAGAAGTTAATTTATTCAAGTGAAATTTGCATATGACTTAGTTGAACATATGCATGATTTTAGTAAGGTGGAAATTTTCCAAGTAGTGTTGTGGCATGCTGAATCTAAATTGGACAATGAGATGCCATTACAAAATGAGCAAGGCAATGAGGAGACTCACCATGAGAAGGCAAAGTGTCATGAAGAGGTAGCCAAAGAATATATCAAGGAGAGTATAATAAGGATGAATATGCCTAAGAATCCATTATAATATGAGAATGAAGGAGGAAACATTGTTGAGAAGATACACTAGCAAAGAGTATGTGAACCAAGCATGATAAGTGTAGAAGGAAGCTATCGAGAGAGATAGGCATGAAGAATGAGGATCAGCCTTGGGAGGGAGAGGATGATAGAGAGAATTTAGAGATGGAGGAGATAGAAAATGAGGTATACAAGGAGTTATAATAGGTCATACACCTCATGGAGATAACATATGAGTGTGCAAAGAGACTAGATAAGGCAAAAAGACAAAGATGCAAGAATCGATTTAGAAGCAAAGAAAAATACAAGAGGAACATTAGCAAGATGAGCTCAAAATATCCTAAGAGGAAGAATTGGAAAGCAATAAAGAAGTTAGACAAATTCATTTGAGTAGGAGCTCAATTTTTTCCCACGTAGGGAGTATGATGTAGAGCATCCTAAGGAAAAATGAGGTGTTAGCATATTTGAAATCTTCACGATGGTCTTTCTTAGTTTTATATGGGTGAGAGAGGTCACATAAGGTCTTCTAGAATGCTTGGGAGTCATTAAAAGTCTTCAAATGGTGTGTTATTAGCTCTCTAGAGATTTCCTACTAAAATGCATAATTTAAAATTTTGAATCTTGAACTAGTCCTAGAGTGATGTCTTGGGTTTATGAGATAAACTATTATGAAATATTCTAACCCTAAATGGAAATATATATTTTGGATCAATATTGGTTATACAATATATATAGACTTTTTAATAATGATATTCGAGTATATATTTGTATAATTTAATTATTAAAATCTTTTAAGACAATATTATCATTACTTCAATCATTTTTAATTATGATTTTCACTATGTGTATGTACGAGGTAAATTGTTTACGTTAATTCCTATTTGTTCAAACAACTAAAAAATCAAGTTACCCAGGAGCAGCTAATGAACAATTCAATATGCATTCATTAAACATTTTTTCTTAAACTTCTTAAATTACTCCTAGTAGTAGGTACTAAAGCTGTATCATGACACTTGTTTAGATAAATAAAAGGGTAAAAACCCTAGTTTTCTTGTTTTGTAAAATCTTATTTAGGCCAACTACCATGGAACTTTTGAAGAAGGGAGACCAATCCCCCACAATGGTTTTTTTGTTTTTGTTTTTATTTATCTTTTAAAAATAAGAGGGATTTCAATGTACTTGTGACCAATAAATCCAACGTTAAAGATAATTTGTTTGATACTTTGTTAATCCTACCTTGTATGTGGTTGAGAGATTCACATGTTGTTGTCTTCTATCTCTTTTGATGCAACTTGTGTTGTGGCAATTTTTCTCTCATCTAATCCTCATGCAATCTTGGATGTTTAGAGATCTTGGAGTAATCCAATGGTATTGGTATTTTGATCTAGTACCATTTTTTCATGGCTCTTGTGGGAAAGAGAGAATGATGGAGGAATAGAAGAAAGTTTAGAAGGAAGAAGGATTGTATTATTTTAATGTTATTTTCATACCATCATTCTAGTCTATAATTGATAATTTTCCTTATTAGCTATTTGTTGTATCCATGTAAAATCAAACCTACTTTAGATTGTAATCCCATAAACCAATTTTAAATAATTATTACCTTAACCTTAATTATAACGGAGTAGATATGATTATTAAAAAATAAATCCTCATACCTTTTCACACTCTTTCTCAATTAAGAAAACTTGTATTCCATGTAATGGAAACTTGTTTTTTCGGTATAAGGAAGATTCAATTAAATTAGAAAAAATTACATGAGTTTTGAATTTGATTGTTTTGGTTTTGAATGTTATAAAAGTTATGGCCACTAACATAGCTAAATTTGAGTCATTCTTCACATGTCAAGTTTCACACACACCAAATTCAATGAATAAATAAATCAATTTATGAGACTTTGGGGCTAATTTGGGGAGTTTGTGAATGTGAGCATTGGCGATTTTTTAGGGTAGGGTTTGTGAATACGATTTTTTGATTTTGAGATTTTGTGTGGTAGGGAATGTCAATTTGAGTGGCTAAGATGAGTATTTTATAGGATGAGGATTGTGAATATGAGTGTTGGGGATTTATTGGGCCAGGGTTTGTGAGTGTTTGACTAGATTTTCATTTTGAGTTTGTGTGGGTAGAGGTTAATTTAAAAAACCTCCAAAATCAAAGAATATGAGTGGAAGAACCAAGAAGATGGATGAAATAGTAAAAATACACCACCCAGACTACAACAAGTAGAAGAAGATGTTGATAACAAGGCAAACTTAAAAAAACCATAGATTTCATTTATTTCTATAAAACATAAATTGATATCAATTTATGTTTTATAGAAATAAATAAAATCTATGGTTTTTTTAAGTTTGCCTTGTTATCAACATCTTCTTCTACTTGTTGCAATCTGGGTGGTGGTAGAAGAAGATGTTGATAACAAGGTAAACTTAAAAAACCATAGATTTTATTTATTTCTATAAAACACACACACACACACACACACACACACACACACACACACACACACACACACACACATATTTGAATTCATATTATATTTACTATTTATAAAAAATCAAATAAAATAGAAATTGAAAAAAAATTGTACAAAAGTTTAGGAAAATCATAAAACTATGAAAAATCAAAAGAAATTTTTAAAAAATAGGGAAATTAATGCAAAATTGAAAAGTCAAGAACATTCCAAAAATAAGGGCAATCTGCATCTTGCACTATCTGTCATAGGGCCCTCTATCAGACCATCGGACATGAATCTAGCCGTGGGCGAGTTATCACCCTATTGGCACCAAAATTGTCTCAAAATACCATTTCTTTAGTTTCTGACCCCACCCACTAGGTAGTTTAGACTCTTTTTTGACTTTTATAATTGCATCATTGGCTTGGTCAATTTGTATTCATCCAATGATGTTATGGAAAGCCCATTTCTCTATAGATATGGTTGGTCGATTTCCTCCAAGATGCACATTGTATTCTTTGTGGTTACTTTAACATGATTGAATCTATAGAAGACAAAGAAGGTCACCTTTCCATTAGATGGTGTGCAGGAGAAAAATAAGCTTGGTTTTACATGCAAAATAAACTTGGGGTCTTCAAGCCAAATCATAGCAGAAGAGGATACTCAATTTCCCCATGGTTCACATGGTCCAACTTCCATCAAGGAGAAGATTGAGTCCTCAAACATCTTGATCGTGCCTTACTTGTGAGCAAAACATATTCTTATTTTCTCTTGTTCATGGGTGACCTATGTCTATCATTCCAAACTATTTCTTTTCTAACCACCACCCCATCTATTTATGCATAGAATGGACCTCTCCTTAGGTCAAACCCAAGGGTTCCCAGTTCTTCCTCAACATTGCCCATCTCAAACATGAGCGAATTGTGGAGCATATCACCATGATTTGGAACCTAGATCCTAAACCCATAGGGGACACTGGTTCGATTAAGTGGTGGTCTAATGCTATATCCTACAACACTTCCTTTGGATCTATGGCTAAAAAGTGACTACTTTAAGGTAATGCCTTCACAATGCTATAAACCATGAATACCTTAGGTTTTCACAAGAATTAGAAGTTGCACCTTTGAACTCACATCTAAATATTAAGGCCACCATGTGGAGACATAAAATCCAGGTTATGGAGGCTTATAAGGCCAGAGGAGCTCAACTCCAAGCAAGGATGCATTAGTTGAAGGTTGGAGACAAAGTGACAAAAGAATTTTTTGCTCTCCTTTAGTTAAGGCAAACTACTTATAAAATCAAAGTCATTAGAAGTGCTTTAGATAGGTTTATTAGATTTACAAATATCCTCCAAGCCTTTATGCATCACTACCATGGTGTTTTTGTGGCACAACCTTCATCTCTTGTTTGTGAGGTTGCCCTCTCTCAATGTCTTGTTGTGGTCCTCTGTAAACTCTTGGAATCTCAAAGAATTGTTTGTGATAGATCTCTCAGTGTCAATGACTTTAAGGAAGCTCTTATTCAGATGGGATCCCTAGGTATTGATGGCTTTCTTGTGAATTATATCAAACTATGTGGGATATTTTTGGACCTAATCTCCATAGAGTTTATTATGAAGTAGTCCTTACCAATTATTTAGGTCATCTCATCGATCAGGGTAACATCAAGTTGATCCCCAAGGTAGGGGATCCTAAGGTAATTACCAACTGGAGACCCATCACTTTGTTGAATGTGTCCTACAAATTCATAGCCAAAGCATTAGCTCTCTAAATCAAACACTTACTTCCCTTAATTATGCGAAGTGAGCAAATTGGTTTCATTCAATATAGATATATTTTGTAAAATGTTATTATTGTATGGGAAGGTATGAAATGGGATATAATATCTAACCATAAGGCATTGTTCATCCAGATTGATTTTGAGAAAGCCAATGATTGGATAAAGTGGCATTTTATTATAGCTATGTTACAGACTCTTGGGTTTGGCCCCAAGTTTGTTCATATTATCAATATGTTGTTTAGGATGTTGTTTCTTGTATCACCATCAATGGCTCCAAATCTCAACCCTTTGAACTCCACAGATCCATCAAACAAGGTTATCTCCTAGCCACTAGATTTATGTGTTGGTTGTTGAAGGTTTTATTTATCTATTGCCTAGTTATGCTTCTAAGGGTCTGGACAAAGAGATCTCTTTTCCTAATTCATACCACCAATTAATTAATGGGCACTTTGCTAATGACTCCTTCCTCACTCTTTAGGAGGATGAAGACTCTATGAAGCATGCCATGGAATGTTTAGATATGTTTTGCCTTGCTTCTAGGTCATCCATCCACTGGTGTACAACCCAGTGCTACCACCAATCTTTATCACCCAAACCTCCTTCGCTAGAGGGATATATGTGGCAATGGATCCTTTTGGGCATTTAGTTTAAAATTTTAGGCATTTTATTTGCTTTTAGAGCCTTTCCTATAGAATTGTGGTCCTACATGGTTCAAAGAGTGGAGAAAAAAATCTCTTTCTAGATCACTAAGTTTTTGACTTTGGCCAAAAAATTCTAGATTTATTCTAAGGTGATCATTGCTACTCAATTTTACTATTCATCTTGTTGGGCCCCTTCAAATTCTTCCTATGCAAAGTTTGAAAAGATTCCATGAGACTTTTTATGGGCTAATTCTGAAGGGCACTAGGGTTTTCATTAAATCTCCTGGGCCATCAATTGTCATCCTAAAGAAGCTGGTGGGTTGGGGCTTATTATCATCAAGTTTTAGGGGACCGCTCTTGGGGTTAAATAGATCATCAAAAGCTTGAAAGGTGATGAAGCCAAGAAAATTTTGTTGAGGCACTATATTTCTCAAGGTTGCCTACTCGACAAAAAAGCCTAGCAAGGAATAAGCTTTCACAATGTGCTTATATCACCAGTGTCTATCAAAGTAAGGGGCACGTTTATCATGCAAAGTATTTAGAAGGCTTGAGAAAATCTCAAACCTCACCTTATTTGGGTGGGGGATGGGTTTAGAAGCTGTCTTTCTTTAAACTCCTAGTCATTATGGGAGTCTCCTCAGATGACCTTTCATAATGTCCCTTTTGCCATGGTCCCCTGGATCAAAAGATTATAGTTAATTAAGAAAGGTATTCTCACGATTAGTGATCTATTTTGTAAGGCCTAAGAGACTAACTTCCTTAGATTATGATAAAGACCAAATTCCATCTTAATAAAGAAGATGGAGAATCAATTTCTGAATAATAGAGTTCCATCCCTGATGAATACTTACACAAAATTAGAGTTTCCTCTCTCATGTTGTGGTGGAAGGACTGGTCTTGGCTTATGGCCATGCCATTCCATCGATATTATCCTCATTTGGGTTATAATTTGTTAGCCCCTCAACATATTGACACAAAGGCTCTTAACCATCGATGGTCTCTCTAATCCCTTGATCGGGTTTGGCTCGGAGATTTGATAACATTTGGGTTGCTTGTATTGAGCCCAAAAAAGCACACTTCTTTTGGTGTATCCTTTACTAGGGTTTGCCCATGGAAAATAGGCTCAAGCACATGGGGGTGTTAAATCTCACTTGCCCATCTTGTCATCACCTCAAAACCATCAAGCATCTCTTTTGGTTTTGCCCTCATGCCTAGTCAGCGTGGAGATGGATTCATACCCTTTTCAAACCCTTCAGGTCTGAAATGTTCACTTGGAAAATGGCTCTTTTGGGAGGCTCTGTCTTATTACCTACAAGATATAATAGATTCTTGTAGATTTTTTGTACTAATTTTTTGTTTAATATTTGGAAATCTAGAAGTCAAGCATGTTTTAATAATGAGATTATGGAAAAAAGTTTCTCTGTAACTAATAAAGTTATTGTGATTACAAATGTTACCCTTCAGATTCAGAGTCAAACAAATAAGGTCCAACTCAAGTTTCATCATCTGTAGCTCCTCCTGGACCATTGGGGAATGCACCACGTGTAGTTAGTTTTGAGCCACCCGATCCTTTGCCTCGCCATTCTCCTTCTAGGGGTCGTGCGTGCAGGGAGAGGCGCCACTGCTCTCGTAGTCGGAGGTCTCGAAGTTGGAGGAGTTCCTCTCCTTGCTCTTGGTGGCCATCTCCTTCGAGAGGATCTGACAAAGGCAAAGATAGTGGTGGTGAAGGGGGTGGAGGCCCCCATCGCAGGTCAAGTTCTCACCATTGGAGCTAGCCATCTCTCCTCTCCGCTACGATTCGTAGATGCAACATGATTTTGAAACTAACCAACAACATGCTGATGATGGGACCCCCTCCTTGTGGATGAAGATCCCCCAGCCCAAGATCTCGGGAGGGAAGCCTCAGGGCCCTCCGCCTTCGCTTCCTCCATCAACCACCATGTTCGTAACTATTGCTTAGTGTTTTCTTTGTTTGTATTATTTCATTATCTTTTTTGATCGATGTGCATTTGAATTAAATTAACTATAGTTATTGATCAAATTGTGACTTGTTATTTTAAACTTTGATTTTTTTCGAAACTCTCTTTACTCGATTTAACTTTAAAATATGACTTTTCCATCTTTTTTTATATAAATAACATTATACTATAATTTTTTAAAATTAATAAAAATACGCTTCTCAATTCAAAAAATAAAAGGACTTTCAGTGTACTTGTGATCAATAAATAACTCCACCGAGATGAGCTTTTTTTTTGATACATTGCTAAGCGTACCTTGTATGTGGCTTAGAGATTCCCACGTCGTCGTTTTTTTATTTTCTTTCTTTCTTTTTTTTTAAGGTCAAACTAAGTCTGCCTATCCTTGTCGTTTTAAATGTCTTCCACGAAATTGCACGGCTCTAAATCCACGCGTATTCTTGTGAAGAAAACTGGAGCAACCATACATTCGTGTCTACATGGGAACTGATGTTTGCAATCAGATATCCGATTGTGCTCTACTTTTGATTTGTTCCCAACAGGTAACTGACTTCTCTTTGGTTTTTCTTTGTTTTTTTTAACCCTCCTGATTTGGTAACATGGACGAGGCCTTCCCTCTAGGGGAGTGAAACGCGAAACCTGGTCGGCTGGATGAATAGCCGCTTGTTTTTCCCTTCTATTTTCTAGCCTGATTGAAGGAGGCCGGGTATATCAAAAAGATGAGTAACTTGACTACTTTGAATAACACTATGAGTCGCAATCCTTCTCTGATCGCTGCCACTGGACCTTCCAACTTGTTTCTGAATCAACTCATACACTACATGGACAATGTTTTATCTGCTATTACTAACAAGGTACACTCACTATATTTTATTTACTCCCTTCTGCTACTTTACCCTTTACGCGCTCTCTCTGTTAGATTTTAATAGATCTAAAAGTTTAATGTGTTCAGGACGTGCTTGACAGTGGAACAAAGCTAAGGGATTTAGTGCAGCCTGTTTCCTCAGACCTTTCAAAATTGTTTGAAGGCATTTCACAGGGTGCAAAGATGCTCTCAGATCAGGTAACTCTTGATTTTTTAATTTTTTTTTTCGGGGAGGGGGTGAATTAGGAACTGAAGATTATTATTTATTTTTCATGTTTAAAATGGGTTTTTGGTTTTTTGGGGGTTTGAATTAGAAATTCTCGACGTCGAAGCTGTCTACAGAAGCACAAACAGTGGCGTTGGACGTATTGAGAGGAGTGGGGAATGCCCATTGGGCTGCAATCGGGCTTTTAGTAATTGCCAACGTTTTAGACAGATTCGAAAAGATTTCTGCAAACGACAGAGAATGCATAGAACTTCTCAAAGCTATGCTTAGTTTGGCTAAATATATGAAGCGGCTTAAAGATAACCATTTTGATTTGCATAGAGAAATTTTAGAAAAAATGTCGGAAGCTGTTCAATTGATAGTTCGTGGAGCGATTTTGTGTCATTCTTTTATCACACCAAACAAAATATCTAAGTGAGTGATTATTAAAACTTTTTTAAAAATAATTTTTTTTGAATTACTTATTACTCAATGAAGAAAAACACTAATAGATCTATTATATTGATAGTTGTCTGGTAATGTTATAGATTCCTGTTGACTACGAAGATACGTGAAGAGCTTGTTTATGTGCGGGGAAAAGTAGATAGTATGAAATCCGATCTGATTCTTCAAATGCAAGTTCTCATCATGTCTACACTTACCTTCTACATTTCAAGGAATCATACAGGTTTGGATGCTCATTACCAAACGTATCTTCCAAATTTCATAAAATTTCAGCTGATTAATTTGAGCTGCTGATTTGATATAACCAGGTGGGATGGACGGGATTAATTTCCTTAGGGTAACAGAACAATTTTCTTCCCAGCAATCGGATGATATTTATGGTAAGATTAATTCATTGATCTCGATACGAATCTTTAGTAGTTCGATTTAGCTTTTATCGCTTAGAAGTGTTAAATTTACATTATCAGGTGAAATGTAACAGATATCAGTGGATCACAGTCAGAAACTGGCTTTTCTAGTAGACAAGATAATTATAATGAGAGAAATGGGCACCAACAACTAAAAATGGCACCACGCACTTTTCTTGCGCCTGCTAGATTTCTAAACAAAATTCTTCCCAGTATGTTTCGAAGACGGCAAAAGGCTTTCCCTTATATGGAAAAAGAAATCGAAATATTGGTGAAGAAGATCCAACCAACTGCAATTGAGTTCACAAGGAAAGAATTGCTGAGAGCAACAAAAAAGTTTCGAAAAGTATTAGGCAAAGGGGGTTTTGGCACCGTTTTCTTTGTAAGTTCCTTTGCAACTCAAACAAATGTATTTGAAAATATTAGGATTAAATAATTGATGGTTGATTGTGTATAAACACTTATTCTTTTTCGGTCTGTCAAGGGAACTTTGTACGATGGAAGAAAAGTGGCAGTGAAGAAAAGTGACATTGAAGTGTGGCCGTGGGCGAACGAGATGGAGGTTCTGACAAAGACAGACCATCCCAATATCATGAATCTTATGGGATATTGCTTTAAAGATGATTTGATGCTAGTCTATGAGTATATGGACGAAGGAAATCTGTCAGATTTTCTGGGTAAGTATCCTGCCCTGTTATGTGGTTCTCTGTTTAAACATGAAACGAGGTTTAGATAAACTCTAATCGGTTTCAAACAACAGGTGCAGAAAGTAAGCAGATCATTGACTGGCCAGCAAGACTGAGGATTATATTGGACGTAATAAGAGGACTCGTATATCTTCATGAGGGCGCGGATGCATGTGTAGTGCACAGAGACATTAAGCCCACCAACATTCTTCTAGACAAGAATTTTAATGCCAAGATTTCAGATTTTGGAATTTCTAAAATACTGACGAACGGGGCTCAATATGCTCAAGAACAGACTTGGACAGACGGTGGAATTTCTAGAATGCTGACTAATGAAACCCAATATGCCAAAGAGGTGACCTTTTCGTCAACGACAAGAGTTGCAGGAACATTGTAAGATCACTTATTAGTTTAATTTTCTCTCACAGGAAACTTCTCATGTTGCCCAACTGCATGCATTTTCCTTGAACCTTGTTTGGCTCTGCAGTGGTTACGCGGCCCCCGAATATGTACAGTCTGGTAAGCTGACTAAGAAAGCAGACATTTACAGCTTTGGAGTGCTGTTGTTACATGTCGTATCTGGAAAAAGAGCTGTATACCACACAGATGAGATGCTGGAACTTCTTTCTGACCATGTGAGAATTATATTATATGGTTATATAGAAATGGTCTATGAGATCTCATAATTTAATTTATGATTTCGCATATGGATGCAGGCGTGGAGGCTACATAGAGATGATCGCCTCAATGAGCTAATAGATCCGCGATTAGTAAACGGCAATGGCTCTAATTCAACCAGCATGTTAAGAACAAGCAATGACTTTAATTTAATTAGCATCCTAAGAACAATCACCATAGCCTTATGGTGTATTCAAAAAGATCCCGCAGTACGTCCATCAGCGTCACGAGTGTTGGCCACGCTTTCATCTGAAGACGAGACTCCCCTGCCACCAGTTGACTTGCTTTCATCTGTAGACGAGATTCCCCTGCCACCAGTTGAATCCCATTTTGATGACGATCATTTGTACAAGGAGGATGACTATTTGTCGGCATGTGATGAGGAAGTTGGGGAAATTGAAGAACCTACCGCTCACTTTTAAACCGTGCATCTCTTAAAGCGAACATTGCGTAGGCTTAGGGCCAGATCCCATGGAGGGGGCAAACTGCTTTTTTCTGCAATTTTTTAATTTAGTATGAGAGTTCCATGCAATTTTTTAATTCTCAGCAGAAGAAAAATTGAAGTTGTTTACAGCAAGACCGTCCTATAAAGTTCAAAAAAATAATTACAACAGTAAATAATTAGAAATTAACTTCATCACTATTAAAAAAATAAAATAATACAGTAGTAGAGTAATCAAGAATTTATTTCATCAGTAAATATTCTATTTTATTCATACCGTTTGGTTTGCTTAGTTGAAAGTCGGCATGGAAGTCAGTAAAAACACAAATTGCAGATGGCGATAATTTCATTTTTGCGACTTTTTGATTCCTTATTCACTGAATGTGCTTCTGCAACAAAATCTTGCATATTATCCAAAGGGAAAGTTTCGTTGACTATCAAGCATATTATTTTAGAAACTATAGACTTCAATTTTTTTGGTTAATTAGGACTAGATAATTCATCAATTTAACTAATGTATCATACATATATAATTTTGTTTTAATTATAAATAATCCTACTTCTAAATTTGAATTTATATTGCTCTTTTAATGCATATCATTTAAGTAATTTTAATTTGATATTTGGCTTAACTATGGTCTAGTTATATATAATACAATATATTTTAATAAGGTGGTTAAGGATTTGCTAAACCATATCACAAAATAGTTAAACAATTATATTAAATTTAAGGCCTTTTGATTTCATGTATTGTATAATTTTTTAATACTTGTAGATACTAAAATGTATTTGGGGAATAGAAAAGGGAAGGACAATAGGAGAGAATTGCTCTACTAGGGTTTCATAGTATTTTCCTACTTGCATCTTTAGCCTACCTTGTTCACACCGTTGATCCCACAAATTTTTTCAGGGATGCATTACATTAATTATACTTGATGCGACACTTTTCGAGTGGATATACCCTTTATTTATGGCTTCTATATGCTCTAATGCATCTGTTGATGTAGGAGTCAGAGCTAATGGTGCCTAAGCCAGCTTGGAAGTTTGTTCTGAAGGTCTATGATGAGGTAATTCCTCAGCCCCCCTCCACTCTAGAGGTAAGCATTCTTGCTAATGTTTTTGAACAATAGTACAAGTGGAATGAAAATTATTTTTTTATTATTTTTTTTGTTGGCCATATCCCCTCAAAAGATTACATCTATAACTGGCTCTATAACACTAGGAGCCTCTGAGCATCCATGTCTCTAGAATCGAAAACCTTACCAAAAGTTTTTTCTTATTTACCTTTAAGGAACCCTCTGAGACACAACTTATCCTTGTGAAGTCCAATGTTTGGTTCCTTCACAACCAATTTATGATTCTGTCTCCCTGGTCTCATGATTTTAAATTTTTTGACAATGTCATCTTTTATGTCTCTGTCTGGGGTGAGTTTCTCGATCTACTAGTTCACCTTTGGGTTTTCATACTCCAAATCATCATTCTCATAGGAATTCTTATTACGATTAAACCAGATAGGTGGTTTTCCCCTCACCATAATAAGTGAGTCTATGTGGAGGTTGACCTCTCTAAGGAGTTGAAGGAGTTCATAGAAATCCAAGTAAAGAAGACCTAGTGATCACAAAAGTTTATTTACTTTAACCTTCCCAACACTTGCTTTTACTGCTAGGTTTTAGACCACTGCATTAATGATTATCCTTGTATAGATCATCTTGAGCCTTTTCAGTCACCTCCTTAGATTGAGAAGCCCAAATCAATAGACCAAGGTGATGGCTAGATCATAGTGCCCCCTAAACGGTCGTCAAGCCCTAAGCCACAAAGCCCACTCCAGTTGCCACCTCAGGATGATTCTTTTCCAATTATCAAATGCTCTCAAGGATTTTTCCACCATTCCTTACCATTTTGGTTCCTTCTAACCTATAGAGCATTTCTCTCATTTCCTAGAATACTAGGATGAATATGGCTGAGGTCCTCTCAACCAGTGGTTCATTCTCTCAATAGTCTCATAGTCCACCTTACAAGGGCAGAGACTCTCTTCAAGAGGAACATGGAGCCAAATGTTGCTTCATTGTTATCAATAGAATTTCATGCCCTCACCAACATAATAGCTTTGTAGCATTGGTGGATTTTAAGAATGGGCAAGGGGAGATTCAAATGAGTGACCCTTCTCTATGAATGTGTTATCATGGAATGTCAGGGTCTTATAGAGTCTACTCATAAATACTCTATGTGTGTTGCTTGTTAGCAGATTAGTTTTACATATATTTTCTATCTATAGGAAGTTAAAGTGTTTGGCCTTCTTCTTTAGACGTCCTTGCAAAGCATTTACCTTGACGCCATCCATATCTCCACCTTACATGAGTTGGGATGTGGCGATGCTTGTATTTTAGTTACCCCTAAGGTTTCCCTTAAAATTATTACCATGGGGGAAAACTCATGACATTGGGTAGTCTGGATTATTCTTCACATTGATGGTCATCCATTTGGGATCTCAACATCTATGCCTCCAATGATGGCCTTGACCATTCCTTGCTTTGACGATCTTTGGCAGATGGGCTACTTGCTTCCACATGGCTTGTGTGTGGAGGTTTCAATATTATTAAACACCCCCAAAACAAGGTTTGGGCCCTCCCCATGCATTGGTGTGTTGGTGAATATTTATTTCAAAAATAAATGGAGTCTGGCTAACCCTCTCCTTTGGTGGTGAACATTTAACCCCACGTCTTGGTTTACGTGGTCCAACTACTAATCTAGGGATCACTGCATGATCAAATGACTCGACTGCTTTATGATGTTAGAGCAAAATATTTTTTCTTTTTCTAGAATTGATGATCAATCTATCAACATCCACTCAGGTATTATTTTATTAAGAAGTACAATGTGCCACCTAATAAATTTATTATCAATACTTCTATGTTGAGCCACATTGGAAAAATCTAACTCATCGAGTGGATCTAGAACCTTGCCCTACATCCCCCATATGTTGCTAGTTATATTGAGTGGTGGAATGAGGCCATTCTACCACCAACTCCTTCTTTCACCACCATGGCAAACAAATCACCCAGATCTGAAAATTCTCGGAGGAGGCCATGCTCAATGACTTCAAATAGGTCTTTAACTCCCTTGAGATTGATATTTTTAATGTGAAGTTGTAGTAGCATGTAGCCTCTCTCAAACACCACCTTAAGGTGGTAGATAGCCATGTAGCCAGAGGTGCCCAACTCCATGCTTGGCTACTCTAGCTTAAAATTGATGACAAATCCTCCAAAGATATCTTTAAAGCACTGAAAGCCAAGCAATCTCACAAAAGAATTAAATCCATTCAAGTGGCTTAATCCTGGCTTACCTCTCTATATGATATCTCCTTGGCTTTCCTTGAACATTACAAGCTAGTTTTCCAAGCTCAACCTTTCATGGCTAAGCATTCCTAAGTACTTCAAAAGTGTCTCGATGTGGTGCCTCACAAGCTCAAGCCAACCAATTATCAAATTTTTGATGCCTCACTCACCTTTTAGAAGATCATAAAGGCTTTGAAATACATGAGCATTGATAAATCCCCCAACCTCAAAGATTTCCCATGCAAATTTTACAAATCCACTTGAGAGTTTATTGGACCTGATTTACTGCAAGTCTACAAAGAAGCCTTACAAAATTAGTCTCTTGTACCCATGATCAATTGAGGTAATATCAAATTCATTCCCAAAGGTAAAGACCCTGAGATACTTACCAATTGGAGGCTGATAATCTTGTTCAATATTTCTTTGAAGATTCTTGCCAAATCCCTCACCAACTAAATTTGACTAATCCTACCTACCATTGTTAGACCAGAGAAAACAAGATTCATTATAGGATGCTATATTTTGGACAATATTATTTTGGTCTAGGAAAGTATGGCTTGGGCTCATTTCTCTCTTGAGAGAACTTTTTTTATGAAATTGGATTTTGAAAAATTCTATGATAAGATCGAGTGGCAATTTATTCTTTCCATGCTTAAGGCTCTTGACTTTGGCCCCTACTTTATTTATGTAGTGTAGACATTAATTCATGATGCCTTGGCCTAACTCATTATTAATGGGAAAAAAACTAAGGGGATTGATCTCCAATAGTCTATTCACCATGGTTGTCCCCTTGCTCTGACACTTAATGTGTTATCTACTAAAGCTCTAGGTTACCTCCTAGATTCTAGAGCTTCTCAAGGGCTTGTTCATGGCATTATCTTTCCCAAACACACCTCCCAAATCATCAATGGATGCTTTTCAAATGAAACCTTCCTCACACTTGAAGAACGAGAGGCCACTTTGAATGAAGTTATCTAATGCCTTGACATTTTCTATCTAGCTTCCAACTTTGGCCTTCAAAGGAGGAAAATCTTGTGTTTTCATCAAAGTATGATGCCTATACCTGAGTGGATTTGTAAATATAATTGGTAATGGATTGATTAGAGGAAAAAATTCAATATCTTGGGTATCCCATTTAATTTCAACATTTTATCAATTGAGCTCTGACAGTATGTCACCAACAAGATTAAAAGGAAGATTTTGTATTGGATCATTAAGTCCCTTTTTCTAGCAATCAAGTTCTAGATTTATACCAAGATCTTGGCTGCAACACATGTGTACTATTATTCCTACTAGACTCCCTCTAAAACCTCTTATGCTATTCTATCCAAGCTCCTCAGAGATTTCCTCTAGGCCAATTCTAATCGAGCTTGGGGTTTTCATCAAGTAGCATGGGACATTTGTTGCCTCCCTCATGATAAAGGTGGCATGGGCATCATTGACACCTATCGACAAAGTATGGCCCTATGTGAAAAGTGTGTTGTTTAGGATATTGAGGATAATGAGTCTTGGAAATTATTCTAAGACATTGTATCTCTTCAGGCTCTCCCTATGGTAAAACTAGTTGGCAAAATATTGGCTTCCAATCCCTCTTCACCACTACTATCCCTATCAAGATTATTAGATCCTTTGTGGTTAAAATTATATGGAAGTATTTTTAAGCAATCAAACCCCACTTGAAGTGGGTGGTGGATGGTTTTTTCATAGGGCTATCTTTTAATGACCATAACTTTTGGTGGCCCCCTATACTTACTACTTCTTCCATTCCCCTAGTAAGATTACAAGGTACAAAAGCTTTGTGATTATTGTAAAAAGGGATTCACACTATTTGTGTCTTGGTTACCTATAGAGATTGGATTCCTTGTATTGAATTAAAATTTAGGTTTCAATTAAACAATGTGGACTTACCTTCTATTCTTTGGATTCAGGAATTACTACTTGATGTTATGTTTCTTAAGCTTGGTCTTCAGCCTCCTAGGGCCTAGTGGAAAAAATGGAAGTGGAACTATGATATACAATTTAAAATCTAGTCTATCAAGTTTTTTTATTAGGTGATGAGCCTATTCTCTCTAACTTTATACAAGATCAATAGGTGTTAGGGCCTCTAATCCTCTCTTAGGACTTGGCTCACCCATCTGGATTATGTGTGGTACCCTAGTCAAGAGTGCAATCTGGCTCATTTCTTATGGTTTTTAATTTACCAAGGATTCCTCCTCGATGAGATGTTGCTCCACCTCTACATGACCCAATGTTTTGCCTATCTTATAATTGTGTAGAATCTTGTAAACACATATTTCTAGTTTTGTCCAAAAGATCAGTCCATCTGACATTGGATCCATTTGTTATTTCAACCTTATCACCCTGAGCCTATCTCTTGGCATCAAATACTCTTTGGGGAATTTCATAATTGGCCTACTTGTATTGCCTTTCTTTGGAAATTTTTTTGTGCTATAATTCTCTTTCATTTATGGAAATCTAGGAACAATGCTATTTTTAATCATGAGGTCTATGCAATTCATTTTTTGTTAATGAAAAGGTTACTATTTTTTTATCAAATTATTTATTATATTCAAGTCCAAGTGGATAAGATGGCTCTATACCTCCACCTCCTGTAGGAGTTCCTCAACCACTGGGGGAGTGCACCTTGCACCATGAACAAAGTTTTGCTTGATGGCTTGCCCCATGATCCACCACACCTCCTCCCAAGAGGCATAAAAGTAGAAGTTAGTCTAGAATCAAGGGTCAATTTTCCCCTCACCCTCCCATAGGGTGTGGCTAGAGTTCTCATGGAAAGTATGATACTGGTCCTTCACAGTGGTCTCTAACAAGCATTGTTGTTCCTGCATAACCCACTAATGGTTGGTCTATAACTATTCATTATGACCCCTTGGATGGTTGGAATGATCTAGATATTCTTGATGTGGAATTGTTTGCTTGGTCAATGCTTCCCAAGGATGATCCTTTGCCTCCACCTCCTATGGTGGTAGCCTATGCATAATGTTCTACTTTCTAGTTATTTGTAGTTGTTTGAGCCATGACTTGACTGGTTATTTTTTGAGTCAGAATTGTCCTCTGGCAAGGAGTTTGAGTTGTGATTTATCTAACTAATTTACTTTGTAACCTTCTATAATTATATTTTTTTGTTAATATAAAGTGAAGCATTCCAAAATTAAAAAAATGTATTTAGGCAATCGTCTTGCTAAAGAATGTCATCCACCACCTCTAAAGATTGAGATTGAGGAGGTAGCTTTAAATATAACGTACAAACAACCCATCAATAAAGTGACAATTGTATCATATGACATCATAATATTGGGATCATAAATGACTTCATACATCTTACATCCCAAGCTTTGTTTTATAAATTATTGTACCCTACTCTCACATATGAAACAAGTTAAAAAGTAATCATTACCTCCTCTTCCCACACATAAGATTAGCAAAACAATGTATTATTTTTATACTTATGTTTAAAAAGGTAGTGTCATGTACAAGAATTTTTTATTTTATTTTATTGTTTTAATGATGAGATTTGACATGCTCAACAATTAATCCCATAATTTTTAATGCAAAGATTTTTCTTAATAAATGTTTATGATGTAAGCAAAAAATATTCCTAAATATCATCTGAGGAATATGCCATTATTTATATGATTTTTTTTAAGAAAAACTTTGTAATTATTAAAATCATATGTATTTTTTTAAAAATTGATTGGCTTGGATCAAAAAAATAATTTGCCCAAGTGGAACCATTAGTACCTTGGCTTGGTAGGGACTAATAAAATAAAGTGTATAATAGTACACAAAATAATATTTAAGATTTTATAAATCTTTATGTTTATGGAAAATAATTAAATAATAAAGTGTAAACTTTAGCTTTTTATTTTTGATAAGACATCTATTTTTCTCTAATTTATTAATGTTAAATGTTTGAATTCTCTAAATAAATTGTCATGTTATTGACCACAAACCAATAAAAATGTATAACAATATTTTTTTTTCAAATTTTCTTTTTTCAAAAATACAATGTATTTTAGAAATTTAATATTCAAACTTTAGAAAATTTGAAAATATTTCCATTGCATAGTTTTCAATGTAAATTAATGGGTTGAGGTGATTATAATAGTACATGTTGTAGCATGTACTAATAATTTATATATTTATTATAATCCTTTCTAAATTTCTTATGTTGTATTTTAATTAGATATTAGTTTTTGTAGAACTTTTATTTGTATATGTTTTTAGTTATTATCCAAATGAACTTCACAAATAGTCATTATCTAAATGATAATTTTTTTCATGTATTTGAATGTGAGTATAGCTTATAGTAGAAGATAGAAACATTGTGTGTGTGTGTGTGTGTGTGTGTGTGTGTGTGTGTGTGTGTGTGTGTGTGTGTGTGTGTACACACACACATACTATAATGTTTTACAAATTTTTATCAAAAAATAGATTGTATTTTGAATATTATTTTTTGTGAGATTTTTAATCATGTATGTTTATAGTCATTACCCAAAGGACCTCCATGACTAGTCATTAATCAAATGATATTTTTCCTTATGTATTATTGGTAATAATCACAAGGCAAGGGGACCCATTTTAGCACATAGCCAACATAGGTATTTAAGTCACATATTAAGTCAGAGATAATGCACTAGGTAGATAATTAGGGTATATCGAGCTTCCTAAACACAATCATGACAACTTGGTGTCATTTCAAACTTGATATTTTTTAATTGAATGGCTTGTACAAAGGATCTATCCATTGGTTGTATAGGGCACTCAATTAGGGAATATCGAGCCCCCTAAACTTAATTATGATAATTCAATGTAATTTTAAACTTGATATATCCTATTCGTGTGCCCCATTCAACCAATCAATCCATTGGTTGCATGGGGCACACATTTAGGGCATATTAAGCCCCCTCAACCTAATTGTAACAAGTTGATGTAATTTCATACTTAATATGCCCTAATTGAGTGCCATATGTAACTAATCGCTTGATTGGTTTTATGGATCACACAATTATGGCATACCTAACCCCTTAAACCTAATTTTAATAACATAATATTATTTCAGACTCAATAGACCCTATTCGAGTGCCCCATGCAACCATTTGATTTATTGATTACATGAGACACATAATTAGTGGCATATCAAGCCCCATAAACCTAATTGTGATAACCTAATCTCATTTCAAAACCAATATGCCATAATTGAGTTCCCCTATGTAAACACTTACTCATTTGGCTACATGGGACACATAATTAGGAAATATCGATCCCCCTAAACACTATTATAATAAACTAATGTCATTTCAGACTCACTATACCCTATTTTTGTGCCCCATGCAACCAATCACTCAATTGGTTACATGGGACACATAATCACAACATATCTCACCCATTAAATATAATTATGACAACCTAATGTAATTTTAGATTGAAAATTCCTTAGTTGAGTGCCCATACAACCAATCATTTGATTAGCTACATGGGCCATGTAGCTCGAAGAATCTGAATAAAACCACTAGTGTTTGGCATGGGGTACATAGGGTACTTAAACAAACCACTAAGAGGCTAGAAGGCTCAAGGCCTTTATGGGCTATAGGAGATCTATAGTGGCTATTCAGTTTTGTGACTTGCACCAAGATATAGATAGACTTACAAATTAGGTTAGGGCTAGCATGATCAAGTGCACAAAGGATGTAGGTATATCTAGCGGATATAACCATAGTAAATCAAGTAGCTAAGACTAGACAACTGATTTCATATGAATTATAGAAACAATAATGCCAAGTAAAGAGAGATAATAGATGATATGTAAATCTAGAGGCTAAGGTACTTTTAGGGAAAATGAAATATGTTTAAGAAATAAATATTTTTTCCAACAAGGGTTCAAGAGCATGCCTAGTCTAGGTTTGAGCTATCTTTCACTTTCAACACTATTGTTTACTAACAATGCAATTTCTAGTTTAGCAGGAGAGAGAGATTATTTGACTAAGTTGTATAGTTTGTCTTGAGCATATATAATCCTACCATGTAATGAGAGAAAATTTCCAATGTAAGAATAACATATAATGGAAAATATTTCAAGTAATGAAGAAATATTTTACCCACATATAAATGCATAAACTTCAAAAACTATTCTAAACAATTCACAAAACAACTAAATCACTAAAACAAATCAAAACCTAGCATGTATACTACTAAAAATAAATAAAGAGTTTCACTTTTCAAAGAAAAGTGACCTCATATCAAATTCAAATAAGATGTGCAGACTTTATACCAACCAACTATCCAATCTAGGAAGCAAGAGAGGAAGAGGATCAATCTGTGTGTGAGTTGAGTCCAGACCAAGAGCCAAAAGTTATGGAGGAGGTGAAGGAAAAAATATCAATCTATGAGAGATCCAATGTAAGGAGCACAAGAGATAGGTGTGATCTAGAGTTCAGTTTGGAAAACATTTCCAAATCATGATGAAACCAATTTCACAGCATAGAGCTCATTGAGAGCTTCCTAACGCTTCTTTTAGATTGAAAAATGAAGTCTGAATGAAGCGTCAGAAAGCTCTCAACGAGCTCTATGCTATGAAATTGGTTTCATCATGATTTGGAAACATTTTAAAATTATGGATAAACTCAAAGTGAAGTTTTAAAATTATGGATTCTGAATTTCTCAAACTTAACAAATTTTTGAAATACTCAAAAGAACTTACAAAATGTTTTGCAATAATGTTCTCAATTATCGAATTGGATTGGAACCATCATAAGACTTTTAACTTCTATTCACCAATTAAACTGGTTTTTGTTTTAAATCAAATGTCATAAATTGTCAAAATTTAATCTTTGCATGATTTCATAATTAAAAATTAGAAAACTAAATTAGCACATGCAAGCAAATGACAAATTACCATCTGACATTGATAACAGAGTTTGGTATATTTTTCCTACATCTCCAAGTCTGCCCAATAGTGAGGACCATTTCTATTAAATTTGCACAACAAATGGCTTACAAATTATTTGGAAACATTGCACAACTTCCCTCAGGCCTGATCTCTATCCAAGAACTCCACCTCACTGATATACTCAAGCTCAGCCACACGGAAGTTCTTCCTGAGTCTTCAACCCCTTCCAAATGTGCTTTGGTCCTTCATTCAATCTATTAGTCTAATAATAATAATAACATTCTCTTTCAATTCTTCCTCAGTCTTCAACCCCTTCTGAATGTACTTTGGTCTTTCATTTAATCTATTGGTCTAATAATAATAATAATAATAATAATAATAATAATAATAATAATAATAATAATAATAATAATAATAATAATAATAATAATAATAATAATAATAATGATAATAATAATAATAATAATGATAATAATAATAACATTCTCTTTCAATTACAAAACATAATTGAAAGGCTTACCATGTGTATAGAGGTCAGAATTTGGATCCTAATCCATTTGCTAAAGCCATCTCCAAGCTTAAACTAGCTCTCGGCCTCCTAAATTAAAAAAACACAGTCCTGTGAAACTTAAATTCAAATACAGGTTCATGCCTTTTATATTGTTTATGAACCCATAGCTCAAGCGGTCAAAGCCTATCCCTTTTGCTTGGCAGGTCATAGGTTCAAGTCATCGGCCTTCTATTAAGGTGCTTTGCTTATCTTTTATTATCCCACATTGGGTTTTTCAAATGGTTTCCAAGTCTTTTAATAGTGAGGTAGGCTCCTTACATAATGCTGACGCACCCTTTTGGTGGGCTCAAGGTGCCAAACATAGCATACATGTTGGTTAGTATGCCAAACATAGCATTGGTTAATCAGCCTACCCTCTTCTCACGTTCCACAAGTTAGATGGATGTGGCATGAATTTTGGTGACCCATTCTTGAGGTTGATGACTAGGCATAAGATGTTAGAAGATAATCACAAGCTGTGTAGACTCGAACATGGCACGTATGTCAGTCACTTATCTTCCAAACTTGGAATATATCTCGAGCTCTTATGACTTGACATAGTAATTTGAGGTGGCGTGACATGTGTGTGTTCTCCCATATGGCTGGGGCATGGTAAGTAAAATATTACCAAGGAGACTTACAAAGCAATTTAAAACATACAATTCAGTTGTCCCACATGCATTCAGTGGGAACAATATAATGCTTCAAAAGAAAAGTCCAATACATTGCAATATGAAATGGAGGCCAAGGCACCCCTCCTTAACCAAGTGTGTTGACCCTCATTGAGGGCCCCCAACGAGCTAATAGTGGGGCCCATGATTCTCCATACGACTGCCTGTGCAAGCCGCACATGCTGAAATAAAAACCAAACACCAACCAAATTTTTACATGAATGTACTAAAAACATACTGCCACTTGCCATGTGTCAATATCTAATTGGTCCACTTGTCAAATTCTAATTGTGCCACGTATTGTGACACCTCTTTATTTTTCCTGTCGTAAAATAACTTTAGCAGCCTATAACTTGGGCATTTGAACTCTGTTTTGAGATCTGAAAGAAGCGTTAAAAAGCTATCAAAGAGATCTATGCTTTGAAATTAGTTTCATCATGATTTGGAATTCTTTTCCAAACTAAACTTTGGATCACACCTCCCTACAAAAGAGGCTTTTGGTCTCTACAAGTCTATTCTCTTGAAACTAATAACTGGTCTACTTCATCATATCAAACAAAATCCAATCATAGCAAAGAGATAAATATTGGAAAAATAAATGATTCTCAACACAAGTGAAAATGCCTATAATATGGCATGAGTAAAGGAATCTACAACTGCCAATAAACTGATCACAACATACCAAAATTGTTTGCTCATGTCACATCCTGTAAAGTAGTGAACTATCATTAAACTGAAGCAATTCCAAATGTAACTACAAAACAAGTTTGTTAATGCTAAAAACATACAATAAATATTGTGGACATGTTGTAATACAATGCCCTGTTATGGCACTTATATGCTAAGTAAATGCAAACAACACAAAGTGTATATTGTGTAACATCCAAACATGTCCATAGGGTCTTAACAATGCATCTATACATCCATGTGCCAAAAATAGATACATTCTTAAAATAGTATTCAAATTTGAGACAAGTGTTGTAAGGAATTAACTCAACCTACAACATGCATTTTTCTATTATCTCCAACTGATCAAATGAGTTCAAGTCCTCTAGACAACTCACACATCATAAATAGGAGATTCCAAAACATAGAGCTATTCAACATGAGAATTGAAATACTTCGAATGATGAACCTATCTCAAAGTGTTCTCACAAACTCTACTAATGCATCATCAAAGCTTATTCTTTCTCTTAACAAAATTCTTAACAATGCTTTAAAAAATAAGTGCATTATTAATCCACTTAATCAAATTTTCTGCCTAGTTAACTTGATTTCCTTAGTGGATTCCTTAACATCATTATGAATTGATTTAACTTCATTGACCTTATTAATAGGCTGATAAATCATCTTAGTTTTACCATTTCTAGAATGAGAAGATGATTGAAGTTTAAAACAATGATCAATCTGATGTCCACGCATATGGCAATGAGTGCAAACAACCTTCTTAGGTGAGGTCTCCCTTTTACCTTTTCTTGCTTTGGCATGATGAGAATGATTATTAACACCTGAAATATACTTAATCATAGCATGCCTCTTCCAAAAAAATGCAACACTGTGGTTATGCATCCCACAAAAAGTGCATGGAAATGATTGCATCATCTTTTGAATGTTAAATCCACATTTCTTAAACATAAAAAGTGGATCAGAAAATTTAGTGCTAACTCTAGTGTAAGAACTAGGAGGTGGAATCTCAATACCTCATCTATGTGTCCTCTTACACTGCACATGCTCTACCAGTGGCTTTAGACCTTTGTTATCAGAAGCTTGTCTTCCTTTAGTCGTGAAGGAAGTTTCTCCAATTTCCACCTGCTCACTAGTGTAACCCAAAGCTACATGAAGAGATCTATGCTCTATTTGTATTGGGTTAGTAATTCCTTGGCCATCTCGACCAAAACTTCTTCCATTAAAGCCCATTTTCATCAACAATTTGGATCCTATACCCTTAGTGTGCTGTTCAAAACTACCAAAAACATCATTACTTGAATCTGAATCTAAATGGAAAGAAGAAGTAGATGAATTACGTGGTGAATAACTTACAGTGCACTCAGTCATAGTCTTTGCATCTGAAGTAGAAGGTATGGCCTTCTTTGGTTCACCACACTTCAATTTGTTCAAGAGCTCATCCTTAGATTCAAGCTCAGATTTCAAACTTATAATCTCCTCATCCAAGGAGTATAATCTTTCTCTCAAGAAAGCATTCTCTTCCTGGATCTGTTGGTTATATGCTTCAAGCTCATCAAGCTTATCTCTATTTGACAACTTTCCCATTGCACCTGTCGAATCACAAAAATTGAAACAAATGCTGAAATAGAAGCAAAAATAATAACCAACTATTAAATCCCATTGATCAACTGCTCTGATACCAAAATTAATCTGTAAACACCACTAATAAACTCAAAGTGAAGTTTTAAAATTATAGATTCTAAATTTCTCAAACTTAACAAATTCTTGAAATACTCAAAATAACTTGAAAAATGTTTGACAAAAACATTCTCAGTTATTGAATTGGATTGGAACCGTCACAAGACTTTTAACTTCCATTCACAAATTAAACTAGTTTTTGTTTTAAATCAAATATCGTAAATTGTCAAAATTTAATCTTTACATGATTTCATAATTAAAAATTAGAAAACTAAATTAAAACATGCAAGAAAATGACAAATTACCATTTGACATTGATAATGGAGTTTGTTATATTTTGCCTACATCTCTGGGTCCACCCAATAGTGAGGACCATTTCTATTAAATTTGCACAATAGATGGCTTACAAATTATTTGGAAACACTGCACAACTTCCCTCAGGCTTGATCTCTATCCAAGAACTCCACCTCACTGATATACTCAAGCTCAACCACATGAAAGTTCTTCCTGAGTCTTCAACCCCTTCCAAATGTGCTTTGGTCCTTCATTCAATCTATTAGTCTAATAATAATAATAATAATAATAATAACAACAACAACAACATTCTCTTTCAATTCTACCTTAGTATTCAACCCCTTCTAAATGTGCTTTGGTCCTTCATTTAATCTATTGGTCTAATAATAATAATAATAATAATAATAATAATAATAATAATAATAATAATAATAATAATAATAATAATCTCTTTCAATTACAAAACATAACTGAAAGGCTTACCCTATGTATAGAGGTCAGAATTTAGATCCTAATCCACTTGCTAAAGCCATCTCCAAGCTTAAACTAGCTCTCGGCCTCCTAAATAAATAAAAACATAGTCCTATGAAACTTAAATTCAAATATAGGTTCATGCCTTTTATATTGTTTGTGAACCCGTAGCTCAAGCGGTCAAGGCCTATCCCTTTTGCTTGGCAAGTCACAGGTTCAAGTCATCGGCCTTCTATTAAGGTGATTTTCTTATCTTTTATTATCCCACATTGGGTATTTCAAATGGTTTCCAAGTCTTTTAATAGTGAGGTAGGCTCCTTAAATAATGTCAATGCCCCCTTTTGGTGGGCTCAAGGTGCCAAACATAGCATACACATTGGTTAGTATGCCAAACATAGCATTGGTTAATCGACCTTCCCTTTTCTCACGTTCCACAAGTTAGATGGACATGGCATGAATTTTGGTGACCCATTCTTGAGGTTGATGACTCAACATAAGATGTTAGAAAATAATCACGAGCTGTGTGGACTCAGACATGGCACGTATGTCAGTCACTTATCTTCCAAACTTGGAATATATCTCGAGCTCCTATGACTCAACATAGTAATTGGAGGTGGCATGGAATGTGTGTGTTCTCCCATGTGGTTGGGGTGTGGTAAGTAAAATATTACCAAGGAGACTTACAAAGTAGTTTAAAACATACAATTCAATTATCCCACATGCATTTGGTGGGCACAATATAATGCTTCAAAAGCAAAGTCAAATACATTGCAATATGAAATAGAGGCCAAGGCACCCCTCCTTAACCAAGTGTGTCGACCCTCGCTGAGGTCCCCCATTGAGCCAATAGTGGGGCCCATGATTCTCCATATGACTGCTTGCACAAGCTGTGCATGCTGAAACAAAAACCAAACACCAACCAAATTTTTGCATGAACATACCAAAAACATACTGCCATGTGTCAATGATTGATTGGTCCACTTGTCGTATTATAATTGTGCCATATATTTCAACACCTCTTTAATTTTCCTATCACAAAATAACTTTAGTATCCTATAACTTAGGCATTCAAACTCTGTTTTGTAATCCAAAAGAAGTGTCGAAAAGATCTCGATGAGCTCTATGCTGTGAAATTGGTTTCATCATGATTTGGAAATGTTTTTTGAACTGAAATCTAGATCAATGTGTAATGGATCCTTAGGGGAGTTGAGATTAACCCATAAGCTTTAAGAATACTATAGAGAGCAATGTGAATCACCAAGAGAATCTATATAGTAGTAGGGCATCTCTTGTCACAATGAAAGCTATTGTGCCAAGCAAGAACCAAGAGAGATTCAAGGAGGTAGCCAAGATTTGATTATGATCATTAGGTGGGAAGATCAGAGAAATAATGTAGGAGATGAATCAGATAATAGATGTCAAATGAATGAGGAAAAAGGATATGTCTCAACCCTAACCACCAAATAGCCAAAATCTAGTTGTTTCTAGCCATTTCAGCCCAAATAGGGTAATTTTTCATGAAAATTGCCTAGGTCATGGCCTAAGACATGAATTTTATGAAGGAAACATGTGGCTTAGGCCATGGGTTTACTTCCTAAGCTGTGGCTTGTGCCTAAAGGCCACATAGGGTGGTTAACAAGTCTTAGAAAGGGCCCTAGAGGGTCCTTACTATCTGGCATGAGGAAGGACCAAGATGGACTGAAGATGTGTAGGGGATGATAATAATATGCAATAAAGGTCTAAGTTAGTGGAGAATATTTATAGGTATGATAACTAGGGTCGATAGTCTACACATGAGCTGATGTGTAATCATAAGGAGGAGTAGGGTCATGGGAAGTATGATTACATATGCCCCTGAAATACAAGCAGTCAATGTTCGAATGAATTAGGAGTGTTGTGTAATACCTAGAAGCCACACCAAAGCAAAGGAAAGAAATAACTAAAAATATAAAAGAAAATATTACCTAGACTTACCAGAAAAGGATGGTGGTAGAAGAAGTCAATGAAATAATACACAGGTGAGAGTGAAAATGCTACATAATCCAAAATCCAACTCCAGATCTAGATCTTGAAAATAAGGGACACAAGTGTTATTAAATAAAATCTAAAATCTAGAATAAGATTCACCAATGTGTCAAGCCTAGTGTTTTCCTTGTGAGGGATATGGGTGAACTAGACATACTTGAAGAATGAGATAAAATCACATGTCACCTCAAATAAGGGAAGAAAATCAGAGCTAAGGATGTCCCAAGTGTAGAGTAATTTTTACTCTACATCGTATTTAAATTTTGGGTTGAGCACTGCAATTTTAGTCCTCAGACGTAGTGGCAGAGTTTTGGTTCAACGCAGGAGGAAGGTTCATTTTGCCTAAGTGTCAAGCGTCGTCATCTAAGGCACCTTATTTATGTTCTATGAGTTGGTTGAAATGTGCCACGAGTCTCATATTGGCTCAGCAGAATGTGCCAAGTGGTAGCATCTGTGGTTACGTATCAACACCCAAGTTTTATCTCTTTGCGGTGGGAATTCTAAAAGGCTAAGTATCAAAGTTAGGCGGAATGCACCAAGTGGCAGCAGCGGAAGGTCCCAGTGTTGTTTTTCTAAAAGTGACGGAAGCTGCCACATATCCTGACTGTTAGAAGTGAAAGCCACCATGTGGTGGCATCTGAAGCACACAAACATCAAATTTCATAGCAAAGGAATCTAAAAGGGAAGGAATAGGTGGAAGAGGCCATGTGTCAACTTCCACGTGACCCTCAAAAGACCCCACAAGAAAGAAGATGTCATCGCGTGTCCTCACCCACCTCTCTCGAAGTGTAGTAGAAGCTGCCAAGTGTCAACATTTGTGGGTTTCCCCTGTTGGCTCCAAAAAATGCTGTGGTGGGTTTGAATGGGTTGCTAAGAGCTATATAAAACATGCCAAGTATCAGCATCTGTAAGCATCAAAATAGGGCCTAAGAGTTTTCTAAGGTAGCTAAAGGCCCTTTGGAAGTGGCCACATGTCGCCTTCCATAGGAACCTCAAAAATAATTCCAAAAGCCTCTAGGTTAAGTAGAAAGAGTAGGCAGAAGCGGCCATGTGTCAGTTTTTGCCTGGCTCTCAAAAGGCCCTCTAAAGTAAGTGGACGCATCCTCAACAGAAAGAGCTAGAAGAGGCAAAGTAGCCAAACACAAAAAGAGACAAAGTGATTTAAGTGGCATGGGAAAGTGTCGACTCAAGGAGTTATTCCAGTAGTTGACACAGTACCTACCATGAGATCATCAAGAGATGTAAACAGTGAACGGTGCAACCTATTTCCTTCATTATGCATTAATGAGCAAGCAAACAGGGTGGCTCATAATTTTGAATCCTGATAGGAGCTGGCACAACATTATCTTCGAGTGGCTTCCTCATCCCAATGCTCAAAAAAGCACATGGGTCACTGGTAAAAAGGGTGCCAAAGTGGCCTTTCTCTTCCTCTATAAATTGAAGATGGTAAAATCAGAAAGGGGGGAAGATTTTTTATAGTTTAGACTTCTTGTAATTTTCACCAGTAATATCATTTGCTCTTGTCTTGATTTCCTGGAGTTGTAAAGTTAATATAATCATGCATGTTTCTATGCCCTTTATGTGGCTGAATGAATTAAGGAAATTTAAGCTCCATGCCTTGGTTGGTGTTATCTGTGTCATTTACACAGTAGTCTATGCTATAGATTTTCTAGTGTTGTGATTGGAAATGTTATTTGATTTTGTCCTATTTTTTGGAGTCTAAAGTTCTACATAATTGTGCGTGACTTCTACACCTCTTATGTGATTGGAGGATTCTATTAAGAAGATAAAACACTATGCCTTTGTTGATAATTCTTGTATCTCAGCAAAAGACTCCCCTGTTGTGAGCCTCTGTTTCTGTTATTCCAATCTTTTACATTGATCATGCACTTTTCTGCTCTTAAATTTAATAAAACCCTATAATAGTCACTATGTGCTCAGGTTAGGATTAGGATTACACTCAGGTGCATCGCCATAGTTAGGTTTTAACTCCTACATTTTGCATTTTTGTTTAGTCTCCTATCCCTTTTCCCCAACACCATAAAATAAAAGAGACTAGCTTCTTTAAAACTTAGAGGTTGTTTCAAGCCGCACTGTCCCACAACTTGAAACTTCCCATTTTTGATTGGCTAAGACCTAGCACAATTTTACGTCATCAACAGTTTCTGGCACGCCCGATGGGATGAATCTTTCAAAGGAATTGCTTCTATAAATCCAGGACAGCTTCCAAGTAAGTCTATTTTTATTGAATTATTGTGAATAAATTTTGATGGCTATGTATGGAGAGAATTCCTATGGTATATTTCCTTATCAGCCTAATGAGGGATCATACCAACCTAGTCATGATATCTATGAGCCTAATCAGCCTTTTCAAGGCTACTTTCAAACCTATGATGAGCCTTATCAAGTTTCTCATGATCCTTATTATCAAGAGCATGACTCTTACCTTCCTTGTGAGCCATATCAGTCTCAGGACTGGATTTCATCTTCCTCATATGGTTATGATGTTGCATATGAGTAGTATTTCCTTCAAGAAAAAATGAATGAAATAGAGCTCAGAATACTGGCATATGCAAGAAAGGTTTGTTCCGACTCTCAGTATGAGGAAGTAAATAGTCTATTTCGAAATGTGTCTAATGATCTAGAAGAGATAAATGGACTATGTATTCTTGCATTAAAAAAGGTGGAGGCTTGGGAAAGACAAAGAATCAAGTTAAACGAATTGTCTACAAAAGGCTGTGGTACTTCTTATTCTTATGAAGCTCTTAACCATGCCCAGTGTGTAACAAGGAAGCTTCCTAGTTAGAATCAAAAGCCTATTCAAGAGCCTATCCAAAAGCCTATTCAAGTGGCTATTTATGAGACTAGACCTTCCTATAGTCCCATCATTGCCTCACCAATTATCTCTCAAGCTCAGGTTGTTCAGGAGGACAAGCAGGTTCCAAACCTTGATGAGGCAATGGCCGAGTGGAAAGAGCAAAATACAGACATCTTTAAGAATTTCTCTTTCCCTCCTCTCCAAAACTCCCTAGAGAATTCCTTTTCCCCTAAGTTTCTAAAATCTGATCATGATCAATCTCCCATACTTCATTTTCCCTCTCAAACAAATAAATTTCATCACCCTTTCGTCATCACCCTTCTTCAAGAGGACCCTGTTCTCCAGAGTATTGAGAAAGAAGTTTCAGCTATAGGACAAGTTCTTGTAGAATGTATAAAGGATGCTTCAAAAGTGCTTGAAGAGGAGTTTCCCATTGATACTTCTCTTGAGGTTGTAATTGAGCACCCAGTCATAGCTGAGAGCAAGAAGACTGATCTTAATATAGCAAAACTTCAAGAGGAGATGGTACAAAGTGAAGTCCTACATGAGTTACAAGTATCTCCTATTGAGAAGGATCTAACTAGCATTATAACTGATTCAGTTCAAATAAATCAAAGTGAGGAACAAGAAGATGATTGGCAGCTGTACCTTGAGCCTCTACTAGAGATTGAAGAGCTTTGTGCAGATATGTTGGCTATTGAAGAGCATGTTTATGAGAAACTTGATCAAGAATCACCTATTCAAGGTCACAATACAGATGGAGTTGCATGCCCAAATCTCCTTGAAGAGCTAGATGAACTTGCAATAGTAAATAAGAAGGGTGTGGTCACTCAAAAGGCATGCATAGATGGGGTATCACTTGAGATGGTGATAGATGACAAGTAATTTGAAAACAATCAGGAAATACTTGGTGAGTTTATCTTTATTGATGCCTAGTTTGCTGTTGATGACCCATTAGGGAAGATGCTAATACAGTTGGTCGACAAGGCAAATGCCTCATCTAAGGTTATGACTGAGAAATAACCTACTTTGCAAATTGTACCATCTCTCGAAAGGAGCGAGTTTAAGATTTTTCCATTTGATCCAGGTGGATCATGCCTTATCATGGTTAACTAGAGTGGGAGTCAAGTTCTTTTTGAGCAGGCTCAAAAGTCCTGGTGGTCGCCAGTAACTGTAGAGTAATTTTTAATCTACATCATATTTAAATTCTGGGTTGAGCACTACAATTTTGGTCCTCAGACATAGCCGCAGAGTTTTGGTTCAACGTAGGAGGAAGGTCCATTTTGCTTGAGTGTCAAGCATCATCATCTAAGGCACCTTATTTATGTTCTATGAGTTGGCTACAATGTGCCACGGGTCTCATATCAGCTCAGCAAAATGTGCCAAGTGGTAGCATTTGTGGTTACATATCGACACCTAGGTTTTATCTCTTTATAGTGGGAATTCCAAAAGGCTAAGTATTAAAGTCAGGTGAAACATACCAAGTGGCAGCAGTGGAAGGTCCCAGTGTTTTTTTCTAAAAGTGATGGAAGCTACTACATATCCCAACTGCTAGAAGTGGAAGCCACCACGTGGCGGTATTTGAAGCATGCAAACATCAAATTTCATAGCATAGGAATCTAAAAGGGAAGGAATAGGCAGAAGAGGCCATGTGTCGACTTTTGTGTGACCCTCAAAAGACCCCACAAGAAAGTGGATGTCACCGCATGTCCTCACCTACCTCTCTTGAAGTGAAATGGATGCTGCCAAGTGTCAACATCCATGGGTTTCCCCTATTGGCTCCAAAAAAGGCTATGGTGGGTCTGAATGGGTTGCTAAGAGCTATACGAAACATGCCAAGTATCAGCATCTATGAGCATCAAAATAGGGCCTAAGAGTTTTCTAATGTAGCTAAAGGCCCTTTGGAAGTGGCCACGTGTCACCTTTCGCAAGAACCTTAAAAATAATTCCAAAAGCCTCTAGGTTAAGTGGAAAGAGTAGGCAGAAGTGGCCATGTGTCAGTTTTCACCTGGCTCTCAAAAGGCCCTCTAAAGTAAATGAATGCGTCCTCAGCAGAAAGAGCTAGAAGAGGCAAAGTAGCCAAATGTAGAAAGAGACAAAGTGATTTAAGTGGTGCAATAAAGTGTCGAATCAAGGAGTTATTCTAGTAGTTGACACAGTACTTACCATGAGATCATCAAGAGACGTGAACAGTGAACGGTGCGACCTATTTCCTTTATTATGCATTAATGAGTAGGCAAATGGGGTGGCTCATAATTTTGAATCCTAACAGGAGCTAGCACAACATTATCTTCAGGCAGCTTCCTCATCCCAATGCTCGAAAAGCACATGGGTCACTGGTAAAAAGGGCGCCAAAGTGGCCTTTCTCTTCCTCTATAAATTGAAGATGGTAAAATCAGAAAAGGGGGAAGATTTTTGATAGTTTAGACTTCTTGTAATTTTCACCAGTAATATCATTTGCTCTTGTCTTGATTTCCTGAATTTGTAAAGTTGATATAATCATCCATGTTTCTATGCCCTTTATGTGGCTGAATGAATTAAGGAAATTTAAGCTCCATGCCTTGGTTGGTGTTATCTGTGTCATTTACACAGTAGTCTATGCTATAGATTTTCTAGTGTTATGATTGGAAATGTTATTTACTTTTGTCCCATTTTTTGGAGTTCCAAGTTATACATAACGGTGTGTGACTTCTGTGCCTCTTATGTGATTGGAGGATTCTATTAAGAAGATAGAACACTATGCCTTTGTTGACAATTCCTATATCTCAACAAAAGACTCCCCTATAGTGAGCCTTTGTTTCTGTTATTCCAATATTTTACATTGATCATGCACTTGTTTGCTCTTAAATGTAATAGAACCCTATAATAGTCACTATGTGCTCAGGTTAGGATTAGGATTACACTCAGGCGCATCACCATAGTTAGGTTTTAATTCCTACATTTTGTGTTTCTGTTTAGTCTCCTATTCCTTTTCCCCAACACCATAAAACAAAAGAGACCAGCTTCTTTAAAACCTGGAGGTTGTTTCAAGCTGCACTGTCCCACTGCTTGAAACTTCCCATTGTTGATTAGCTAAGACCTAGCATAATTTTACACCATCAACACTAGGCATCAGTGAGTTGAGACATAACTAAGAGTGAGTTAGAGAACAACTACACATATCACACACCTAACTCACATGCATCAATCAAGGTGCTAATGATTGCATGATACTCAACTGCATTATTCATTTCACTTCTAAGGAAGAAACTAGCTATAGCAATATCATGGCCCCATGGATCATTGATAACCCAAGCCATATCTACCAGACCTAGGTTGCCTTGAATAATACCATCTATGTGAATCACCATTGAGAGGTGTGTCATGATGGGGGTCGAGGATGCAAGACTAATAACTATAGAAAGGCAATATCAAAGTGAGGTAGTATAAGTGAGTAGCATGAGGGAAATAAATAAAAAAATCAAGACATAACCAAAGTGGGTGACCAAAAATGATCATGGTAAGAGAAAATAAGGGAAAGTGGGGGAAAGTTCAGAGAAGATGAAGACTAATCGACAAGACCAGAGCAAGTCTTGAACCACCGTAGCAAGCTAACAACCTAACTTGAAACCACAATGAAAAAGAGAGAGGGAGTTAGAATAGATTTAATGTGTAAAATCAAATAAATGACTAACTAAAATAAGTAACACAAGTAACTTCTATCCCTAGGTGCCCATGAGATAGGGCATGGGCCTGAGAGGTTAACGGGGACCCAAACAGGGTCCCAGGGACCAAACTAGGGATAGAGCGAGTTGAAAGAAGCCTTGGATTAAAACATAAAGGTTGTCAATGTACTAAAAATGTGGCAAAACCCTTAAAATGGAGGTTTCACAATTTGAAATGTAAAAAAGGGTAAAACACCCAAACAAGGGCCCATAAGGTGTATCTGATAAGGAGTACACGGACTTGACATGCTAGAGGAACTAGGAGTCCAAAAGATTAGAGAAAATTACTACAACCACTAACCCACACCACCTATATGCACTACAAAAAATGAGAAAGGGAGTCGGTAAAGGGCTAGCTACTAGCAAGCAATAACCTGACTAGCTAAAAGAAGCAAAAGACTAATTATATCCTGAGGTACATCCAAGGAGGAGTGTATAAGACAAATGGATAAGGAAACCCATAAGGTCTAATGATGGATGCCATGATAGGGGCATTCCACTACATGGGGGCCTAAGGAGGGTGTTTTAGTAAGCTTTAGGGCTCACCAAAGCACCACAAGCCTAGGCCTAGGGGAAGGCCACCATTTATCCCTAACCAAAGGCTTAACCCTAAGGTAGGCCACTATTTAGCATATGATGAGGGTAAACAATAGGGAAAAAGTGGGAAGAAGTAGATAGAGATCCATATCCTTAGGTTCACTAGTCATGATCCAAAACATATGAGTTCTATAAGTAGGGTCATTATTGGTGAATGAGACCTCTAAACCCAAACAAGTAAGAGGATGGAAACATGTGTGATGCATGGGAATGAGATTATTTTAATCTCTCCTCTCATTGATTGGGTTTTATGTTATACCATGGATGTAATAACACTCAAGATTGGACTCGATGACTCTAGAAATCTCCATAAGAGATGCATTGAGAGAGCCGATACTCTGATGGGAGAAGCACAAAGAGAGAGAAAGCTTAACATTTGGGGAGACATCTTTAAAGAAGTATCTGAGAAGGGAAGAGCCACCCTAGAGATGTGGGGTAGGAGAGGGAGTTAGAAAATGTATGCTAGACTCTAAAGAAGGGAATGTTACTCGATACTTAGCTAGATCATAATGTTTATCCTTGAGGAAATGAGACTCAGAAGTAAGGGGTGTGTGTGAATCTAAAGAGCCACATGAGGAGATAGCCAAAGCCTCATGTAAGGGCTTTATATTTGTGTAGATAAATGCCCAGTGATATAGGTTAGCCTTCAAAGTATGAACCTCACCTTCATGCATGAACTGAACCATACAAAACATGGCCAACATGGCAGTGGTCCAAGTACAACCAAGAATCATATTGTATGAAATATCAAAGTCTAACACACAAAAATATATATTGACTATCTTGGGGTCAAACTTAACCTAGAGCTTCACGTTCTCCACTAGTGTAACTGTGTCATTATTGAAACCAACATAGCTATGAAAAAAATTGAAGAGTTTCTTTTGAATTATCCCAAGTTCATTAAACACATGTAGGGGCATGATATTCAATTTAGCTACTTCATCAATGATGCATCTCTTGATATGACAATCATCAATGGAAGTCTCAATATAGAGATGTAATAGAGCCCTATATATAAGAACTAAAGCATCTAAAAGATAAATAGGGTTGAAAGATAGGATGGGAGGATGAGGATGCTTAGATGTATTAGATTTGAACAACACTTAGACATCATTATGTAGCATACCCTCATGAGAGAGACCAATCCCGTCAAAAATGAGGCCTCTTTACTTAGGTCAAAGGAGAAGAAAGTCCAAAATGGATATCCTAGCTGAGAGGCCCTATAACTCCTTTATGATGGAGTAAGGATGCTATATAGCCTGGGGAGGGATGTTGCATCAAAAGTCAAATATGACTTTGGGATTCCCTACCCCTATGGGTTGGATGGGAAGCCCAACACCACTAGTCTCTCCAACACGGTTGGTGACCTGAGCTGAGAACATGTTGACAAAACACTCATACCTAGTAGAGGCTATGTCAATAGCATAAATGACCTTGCTAATTTTGTTCTTGGATTTCCCTCTTGGGTTAGCCTAGGAAGAGGATTCAGAAGAGGTATAAGAGCAAGAAGGAGAATGAGGGGTCTTCACCTTTGATTTCTTCTTTTTCTTCTTTTTCTCCTTATCATGGTCTAGTAGAGGATCCTTAAACACATTCAATTTGTAGATGGGTTCCAAAATATGAGAAATCTAATATAGAGGCAAGGCTTGCACACCAAAATTTTGGGTGGCATAATTGTCATCATTGTTCCCCTTCATCCAATGGTAAATTGTAAAACTTAGAGGGGTCATATCAAAACATCATCCATTATTTTGTTGTTCTTGATTTAGAATCCTTCTTTTTATGTAGTTTCTTACTCAAATAATTCATCTCATGGTAGTCCTTCTTGTCCTTCTTGGGAAGAGAATCAATGATACGATCACCAGTCACATTGTAGTTGTGATCACTTAAAGAGGATGATTTTTGGGAAGGTACATGTTGCATGCTCGTATGTACCTCAAATACTTCAATATTTAGATGCTCATTAATATCCTCATCATATGAGGTGGGTTCACACTTGAGGACCTCAAGGTGAACCTCTTACCTCTATGCTCGTGTGAACATATCATAAATCTAATCATCTAAGAACCTTTTTCTACATGCATGGATGGTTTAATGCCACCTATGCATAAAATAAAAGTTTGACTAACCCTTAGCCTACACAAGGAGGTAAGTGATTGAATGTCAAGGTTAAAGGGTCTAGATATATTGAAGTACTATAAAACGTTATTTAGAAGGAGATGAAAACTAGAAAGAGAATCTAGAGGTAGATTTTGAAACCAAACCAGAGCTTTAGCTTATAGATAATGAGTGAAGAGGTTCAATATCATGCCTTCATCCTATTCTTAATCCATATATGCCATCATGAATGTCATAATATACTCTATGGGAATGGAGTCCCAAGTCCCATTTAACTTAGGCAGTTCAAGGATAAGAGTAGGAAGGGGGATAACATGTACCCAAGGGGATAGAGGATTCCTATGGAGATACTCATAGGCACAGTTAATAATATGTTGGTGATGAATTACAGAAGGGGGACCGTGATGGTGATGACATTACCTATTCCCATAAACATCATTATAACCATGATCATGAGAGGATGATGTCAAGGTGACTCATGATATGGGAAGTACTCACACTGGAAATCATCTCTACCATAAGGTGGGGAATGACCATGGGAAGGATAACACTCCTAATGAGGATGATGGGAAGACATGGAATACTCATAGAAATGGTCATGATGACCAAAGCATCCATGATGCTAGTCGTGTACTATTAGACGAGGTTCAACTGATGAGCATCAATGCTCCTGATAGGCATCCCACTGATCTCTAGTTTATAGGTGATGATCAAAATTAGTAGGATCATCAAAAAATCTAAAGAAAGGGTTAGGAAGGTGGGAAGAATCTTCATGATGAAGATACCTCACCGAGTGGGAATACCTACAACCCATAGAATGGATATAAGGGTGTTCTTACTTTAGAGTCTCCTTTCGAGAAAGAGGCAAGGAACTTGTTGTTCCCAAAATCTATCACTCATTTTTGGGACAACATATGAACTATTTTGGTCCTGCAGGCCAAAATTATCTCTTCCCTTCTCAAAAATTGTTCTGAGTATTCAAATTCTTCATTATCAAAGCTTTTTCAGCTAAGGGACTTGCAGGTTCAACAGGTTCAATGACTTCAACAGGTGAGCTCTCACAAAGAAACAAGTTCCCAACACTTAGGCAATTTCAAGGTTGGTTCAACATTGAGGTTTAACCAAAAGGTCCATTAGCAAGCTTCAAATAAAGGATTGAACTGTTGAACCATTGAACCCTGCTTCCAAAGGTTCAATGGTTCAATGGGTTCAAAGGTTCAATGACATCAGCAAGCTTAAAGAGTTAAGCATTTTGGCATAAGTTCAAAGTTCAGCCACTTTAGCAAGTTCAATGGCTTCAAAAGACTTAGAAGAAAAGAAGAAAGATTGAACCCATTGAACTGTTGAACCTTGAACCAAAATGGTTCAAATATTCAAGGTTTAATGAGTTCAAATGAATGGTTCAAAGTGGTTGGTTCAATGAGCAGAACACAGTATTGAACCATTGAACCAAAGTCAGTTCAATCAGTTGGTTCAATTGAATGGTTCAAAGGAGTCCCCCAAAGCCCAAAGGGAAAGTGCCCTTGCGAAGGGTAGTGAGTAAAAGGGCAAGTGCCCTTGCGGAGGGCAGTGAACAAAAGGGAACAAAAAGATATCCTTCAGAAAGATTTTTTGTAGCTAATTTTACAAGGGAAATCCTTCAAACAAAATGTCTGAAGGAATTCCTTTAGACATTTTGTCTGAAGGAATGATCAAAGGCTTGACAGAAAGAGGCTAAGGCAAAGTAAATATTTCCTTCAGACAAAATGTCTGAAAGAATTCTTTCAGACATTTTATCTGAAGGATTCGAAGAAAAAGGCCACCCAAAGGGCAAGTACCTTGCGGGGGGCTCTTGGTGACCAAGAAATGGACCTTTCTCAGGGCCCGAAGGGACACCTTCCCCTTGGGAGGTTCCAAAGATATAAAGTTGAAGGAATGATCAAAGGCCCACAGGCTTGTTTCTATGGATTCTATACGCCTATTTCTATGAACTCTGTATACCTATTTCTATAGACTCTATAGGATAGTTTCTATAGACTCTATAGGCTTGTTTCTATAGACTTTATAGGCCTATTTATATAGACTCCATAGGCTAATTTCTACGAACTCTATAGGCTTGTTTCTATGGACTCTACAGGCTGGTTTCTATGGACTCTGCAAGCTGGTTTCTACAGACTCTGCAGGCTTATTTCTATGAACTCTGTAGGCCTATTTATATGGACTCCACATGATTTGAAGAAGGCCACTCGAAGGACCTTGAAGGGTAGGTGCCCTTGTGGGGGGGCTCTCGATGACCAGGAAATGGACCTTTCTCAAGGATCGAAGGGACACCTTCCCTTCGGGGGGTTCCAAAGATATAAATCTAAAGGAATTTCAAAGCTTTGAAAGACTTAAAAAAATAAAGGATTCTAAGAAAGAGGATGAATTGTTGAACCTTGAATCAAAAAGGTTTAAAGGTTCAAAGGTTCAAAGGTTCAACAGTTCAAAGAAAGCTCTGAGCAAAGGAAAGTGAATGAACCAAAGAAGCGATGGAACCTCCCCTTGATTTCTCTTTTGTCTGTGAACATCATCTCTAAAAAAAGAGAGATGGATGGTGTTATCCTACCCCTGAGTGTTATTTTCTGCTTATATATATAGTATATATCACCTCATAGTTATAGGGAACCTCCCCTTGATGAGAGGAGAGATTTGTCCCCCTTTGATGTGGTAAACCTACACATTTGGTTGAACAATCTCCTTATGCTGTGGTTGAAACAACCTATTTTTCCCATCAGTTAGCTGGTGACAAAATATTCACCCAATAGTTTTTGGTGACTCCACTAGGGAAGAGTGCACAGTTTGAAGCCTCAAGCTTCAAGCTGAAGCATGGCTAGTTATTTTCCATTTTAATTCTATAATATGGCAACTCCATGCTAAACTAGAAGCTAGAGAGCCCAAGGTGTTGTTGACCTTATTTTTGAGTTGGTGTAGTAGGGCAGTTTGGATTTGTTTCCTCCACAACTTCAAGTTCAGTGAACTAGGAGTCTTTCTTCTATCAATACCAGGTCACCACTACAAGGTAGAGCTTCTTTTTCTGCTGTTAGTAGAGCTTTGCCTATACATACTTCACCCATATTTTTTATCCCCACTTTCCATAATCAAATCATGGTGGTTTAAGGCCCCTGGGGTAACTCTTTTAGCCCACTCAATTTAACTCCAGCTCTACATGAGCTACCACATAGTTCAAGGAAGAATTTCCCCAAATTTTTTGGTGATGGGAGAGTTCATCCTAATGAACATATTGTGGCCTTCAACATAGCCTGTGGTGTGATAAGTGTGGAGTATGAGGATATAGTAGTCAGGCTATTACTATAGACTAGTTTTATCATCTACAAGCATAAACTATGACTGACTGGAACACCCTCAAAGCTAAGTTTGAAGCAAGGTTCAAGCCTGAAAAAGATGCACATGCCCTATTAGCCCAGCTCACACAAATGAATAAAGAGCCTCATGAACTTATGAGGGACTTCATTGCTAAGTTCAACAAGCTGAGGAACATGATTCTTACAATTGCTCAGCCAACACCTGAGAACCTTAAATGTTTCTTCATCAACTCATAGCTACTTGAAGTGAGTTTTTTGTTGAGACGTGCTGGCCACATAAACCTTGCTGCTGCTCAATATTTGGCCACTGAGGTGGAAGATGACCTTATCTTGGCAGGAAAGATAAGGAGAGATCCTAACAAAGGTAAATCTTCTTCATCTTCTAAATATCCATCTACAGGCACCACTAATCCAATGGTGTAAAGGCTAGCAAGTGAGTTGCTTGCTCTTAGAAAGAAAATGGTGCAAGGGATGTCATCTGCCCCTTCATACAGAGATATACCAAGGAGGACATTCCCCAATCAGTCATACCAAGACAATGCTACCAGGAAGCAAGGGCAACCAAATCATCTTCCTCCCCCTCAGGGGAAATTGGCAATTAAAGCACCTCCAACCAATTCAATAGTTGGATATCTTGAAGTAGAATCAAATTTCTCCTTCCAGCCTGAGTTGAACCCAGAAGATGATGCTAATCTCTTCATAGATGGATAAGATGAATTAGCTAGTGAATCCAACATTAGTTTCCTAAATTACCAAGATGAACCTAGAAGTGAAGGTAAAATAGTTGATGGATCATACATTGTATTCACCTGGTCTAAGAACCAGTTAGCCCAGCAAGCTGATAAAGAAAAAATAGAGGAAATACCTCAACTTGCAATTTCAATTGCCAAATGAGGAACCACTCTGCCTTTTCAAGCAAAGGACCTGGTGATCACTAAAAAATTAAGTACCTCAAATGTTTCTGCACCTTCAACTTTAATTTCACAGATCAGTCCTCCCCCTCCTAAAAATTAGAAGGATGAATTTCCTTCCCCTATTCATAATTCATTTCATTTTAGACATTTGACATAGTCGACCATGTCAAGAAAACTAAAATTTAAATGTCTGAATTTGAATTCCTACAATCCAACCCTGAGTAGTTGGATAAGTTAGTGGAATGTGTGAAGAATAAAATCATCCCTGTAGGACCAGTTACTCCAAAGGTAACTCCTACATCCACCTAGAATGACCTTGTCATTGCTCCTCCCACTACTCCCGAAAGGACTGAACCATTTTATGTCTCCTTGCTAATAAATAGACACCAGTTGAATAATTACATCATAGACTCAGGTGCATCAGACAATGTCATGCCTACAAAAGTGGTAGAATCCCTTGGTCTCACATTGAACAAGACATTTGGGAGATTTTTTTCTATGGAGAAAAAATAAGTGCCACTACTGGAACCAATCAAGGATGCCCAATTTGCATTTTCAGCATTCCTAGATAAGAGAATCAAGATGACAGTCCTAGTGGCTGACGTCTTAGCCTCATACGGCATCCTTCTTGGGTGAAATTTCTACAAGGATGTTGGTGGTGAGTTAAGCATGGACCTATCTGAGGCAAGAATACCAATCAAAGGCATCACGCAGAGATTGCTCCTTGAGAAGGAAGCAAAATACGTTATCACTAAAACATCAATGCCTGAAGTTCAAATTCTATTTGAGTCTTCAGGCATGGGTAATTACTTCTTATCCATAGAGGAGGTTCATGTGGTGATTGATGAAACTTTTAAAAATGACAATCTAAAAATTGGCTCAGACGGAATAGCAAAAGGATTGGTAGAATGCAATAAAAGTGTAGAAGAATCCTCCCCTCCAAACAAAGAAGAATCTAAGGTAAAAATAGTTCCTGATAATGTATGGATACTAGAATTAGATGGCAGTTGTTCCTCTACCGATTCAGGAGCCATGATTGTGTTGATATCTCCTCAAGGAGATATTTTTACTTCTTCATACAAGTTGCATTTCAACAACACCAACAACACTGCTGAGGATGAATATCTGTTACTCGAGTTGAAGGCTGCTCAAGACAGGGGTGTCAAACTCCTTCATGCCAAAGGAGACACTGAGCTGGTGATTTTTTAGGTGAGAAACTTGTACCAAACCAAAAATGAGAGATTGTGACACTACCACAATCTGGTTTGGGATCAAATTGAAAACTTTGATGCTTTCAGTAACTCTGCAGTTCCCAGGGAATTCAATGACAAAGTAGATGCATTGGCTGTTTCAACAACTCTTCTGGTTCCTCATCCAAATTTTAAGGGAAACATACACTATCAAACTAGTTTTTCAACCAAGTGTGCCTAACAATGCTAATCATTGGCAAGTATTTAATGGTGACAACCAAATCATTGCCTTCTTGGAATAAAAAGGTAGCTTCAAACAACTCCACTTCGAAGGTAGTAAACCAGCCCCTAAAACAAATTCAAATTTATGTGAAGAATTCTTGTAACTTAAAGGGAATAAAATTCCCAAAGGATTGGTTTCCATTGAGAAGTTGTTTGACAAGCATGATAGGTTCATCAAACAATAACAAATGGATTCAAGCTCCTCTCAGGTGTTTGATTAGATAAATTTAGGTACCAAGGAAAATCCCAAGATGGTGAACATTGGGAAGTTTGCACTCAAGAAGAGAAGTTCAAGTTCACTACTCTGCTCTCCCAGTACATAGATGTTTTGGCATACTCCTATGATGATCTGAAGTCACTCAGGTCTGAAGAAATTTGCCATGAAATTCCTCTGAAGAGTGATTCGGTGCCTTACAAGTAGAAATCCTAATAGTACAATCCAAAGATATCAGGTACTATTCTATCTAAAATATAGAAAATGTTGAATGTTAGGATAATTTTCCCAATCCATCATTCCACATGGATTGCAAACATAGTCCCTATAAGGAAGAAGAATGGTGAAATTTTCCTCTACGTGAATTTCAGAAACTTGAAACAGTCCTCCTTAAAAGATAATTACCCCTTGCCCATCATGAACCAAGTTCTTCAGATGGTGACCGGTTCAGATATGTTATCAATGCTAGATGGCTTCTCAAGATATAATCAAGTTGAATTTGGTGAATTAGACCAGCATAAGACTACCTTCACCGTGCCTTGGGGCACCTTTACATATCGAAGAGTGCCATTTGGCCTGATAAATGCTTGTGCCACCTTTTAGAGAGAAATAGACCTTGCTTTCAAAGATGATATGGGTAAGTTTATTGTGGTATACCTTGATGATTTGACTATATTTTCCAAGCATCACCCTGATCATGTGCACCATTTTCAACAAGTGTTGGAATGATGCTGACAGAATGGCATTTCTCTAAATCCCAAAAAATCTATTTTTGGTGTAATAAAGGGGAAACTTCTTGAACACATTATATTCTAAGGAGGCATAAAGATTAACTCAAAAATATTCAAATCCATCCAAGAGCGTACTGTGCCCACAAGTAAAACTGTAGTTCACTCTTTCTTTAGAAAGGTGAATTTTTTATGAAGGTTCATTCCCGAGTTTGAAGAGAAGACTCGACACATTGTGAACATGATGGAGGGAAATGCCACTTTTAGCTAGAATAAAGAAGTCAAATTGGCATTCTGAGACATCAAGATAGCTATTGTCCATGCCCTAATTCTAGTTTGTCCAGATTATACCAAGGATTTCACAGTGTATAGTTATGCTTCTGAGCACACCCTTTCAACAATTCTAGTTTAATAGAATGAAGAAGGTGTGGAATCTCTCATATCCTTCATGAGTTGTCCTCTCAAAGCTCATGAACTAAAGTATTCAAATATAGAGAAGCATGCTTATGTAGTGGTAAAGGTAGTAAAGCACTTCCATTTTTACCTCCTGAATTCACAATTTACTACCCTAGTTCCTGGTACCACAATTAAATCCATATTAACTCATCATGAGTTTAGAACTAAAAGGGGCAATTAGATTGCTAAAATCCAAGATTTTGATCTCATTATCAAACCAACAAAGCTTGTATGGGGAAGGGGTCTCTACAAATTTATTTATAATAATATACCAGAAGAAATAGGACACGAAGAAGCAAAAATTAAAGACACGCAAACAATCCTCTTTGTCTCCACCATGAATGAGTGGTATTTGAATATTGCTCATTTCCTTACCTATGGTGAGTGTCCTGCTCACCTACCTTGTAAAGAAATGAGGACTGTTAAATTAAAAGCTACCAATTTTGTCTTGTGGGACAATGGCCTGTAGAAGAGAAACCTTGATGGAGTGTTCCTTCACTACATGGATAAAGAGCAACAGAACCAACTTTTGGAGTCCTTCCATAATTTGGCCTATGGAGGACATTTTTCTACTCCTGTAATTGCCCATAAGATTCTGTGAGCTAGGTATTATTGGCCTACTCTATTTCAAGATGCATACAAATGGGTACGGAGATGTGAACTATGCTAATAGTTCATTGGAAGACCCAAGTTAGCTACTCTACCTCTCAAGCTAGTGGTAATAGAAGAGCCATTTTAGTAATGGGGAATCGATTTCATTGGTGCTGTAAACCCATATTCAAGTGCTGGACATGATTATGTCCTCACATCCACAAATTACTTCACCAAATGGGTGGAAGTAATTCCAACCAAGCATGCTACTTCAGAAGTGGTATGTGATTTCCTCAAGGAAAACATCATTTCTAGGTTTGGAGTCCCAACCAAGATTATCACAGATAATGCAACCTATTTCTCTTCTCATGAGATCACTCATAACTATTTTTACTATCAGATTACCCTCTCCCACTCCTCTAATTATTTTCCATAAGGGAATGGCCAAGCTAAATCAATCAACAAGAACCTGGTGACCATCATCAGGGAGCTAGTGGATGACAACCAACGAACCTAGCATAAAGCATTAGTTGATGCTTTATGGGTAGATAGAATTACACCTAAGAGGGTGATATGTATGTCACCATTCCAACTTTTGTATGGTCTCAATGTAGAGTTACCAATCATAATAGAATTGCCAGCACTAAAATTTGAAAAGGCAGTCAAAGATCAGACATATGAAAGCTCCATTGACAAAAGGATCATGTGCTTGACTAAGCTGGATGAGCAGTGAACTATGGTGGTGGAACGAATTGTTGTGCATCAAAGTCTAGTGAAGAAGCTCTTTGACCAGAAAACAAAAACCCATGGTTTTCAGATTGGAGATCAAGTTCTGTTATGAGACAAGAGAAGAGAACCAAAGGGAATGCATGGAAAATTTGATTCCCTATGGAGAGGCTCATTTACTATCCATCATCTCAATGGTGAAAATAGTTTCCTATTGAAGTATCAAGATGGCACACCCTTTTTTATGCCTCATAATGGGCAGCATCTGAAGCACTTCAATTCTTGAAGTATCAGATAAGATCATCTATATATATGTATATTTGTATAGTCTTTAGTTCTATTTTGTGATTTTCATTTTCATTTTTGGTACCTTATTTTTATTGGGTAGCATGACTCTATAGCCCAATGGCATACTTAAAGGCACTGGAGATTCTAGTCTCTACTCCCCTCAACTGTTTCAAAATTTTGACTGAAGGAAGTTCTCCAACTGGAGCCAGCTATTGTTCCCAAAATCTGTCACACATTTTTGGGACAACATATGAACTATTTTGGTCTTACAAGACAAAATTATCTCTTTCCTTCTCAAAAATTGTTCTGAGTATTCAAATTCTTCATTATCCAAGATTTTTTATCTAAGGAACTTGCAGGTTCAACAGGTTCAATGACTTTAATAGGTAAGCTCTCACAAATAAACAAGTTCCCAACACTTAGGCAATTTCAAGGTTGGTTCAACACCGAGGTTCAACCAAAAGGTCCATTGGCAAGCTTCAAACAAAGGATTGAACTGTTGAACCATTTAACCCTGCTTCCAAAGGTTCAATGGTTCAATGGGTTCAAAATTATAATGACATCGGCAAGCTTAAAGAGTTAAGTATTTTGACAAAAGTTCAAAGTTCAGCCACTTTGACAAGTTCAATAGCTTCAAAAGACTTAGAAGAAAAGAAGAAAGATTGAACCCATTGAATCATTGAACCTTAAACCAAAATGGTTCAAAGGTTCAAGGTTCAAAAAGTTCAAACAAATAGTTCAAAGCGGTTGGTTCAATGAGAAGAACACAGTATTAAACCGTTGAACCATTGAACCAAAGTCAGTTCAATCAAATGGTTCAAAGGAGTCCCCCAAAGCCCAAAGGGCAAGTTCCCTTGTGGAGGGTAGTGAGAAAAAGGGTAGTAAACAAAAGGGAACAAAAATATATCCTTCAAAAAGATTTTTTGTGGCTAATTTTATAAGGAAAATCCTTCAAACAAAATGTCTGAAGGAATTCCTTTAGAAATTTTGTCTAAAGGAATGATCAAAGGCCCGATGGAAAGTAGCTAAGGCAAAGGAAAGATTTCCTTTAAAAAAAATGTCTAAAGGAATTCCTTCAGACATTTTGTCTGAAGGATTCAAAGAAGAAGGCCACCCGAAGGACCTCGAAGGGCAGGTACCCTTACAGGGGGCTCTCGACAACCAGGAAATGGACCTTTCTCAAGGCTTGAAGGGACATCTTCCCCTCAAGAGGTTCCAAAGATATAAATTTAAAGGAATGATCAAAGGCATACATGCTTGTTTCTATAGACTCTGCAGGCCTATTTCTACAAACTCTACAGGCTTGTTTCTATGAACTCCGTAGGCTAGTTTCTATGGACTCTGTAGGCTTGTTTCTACGGACTCTGTAGGCCTATTTCTATGGACTCCATAGGCTAGTTTCTATGGACTCTATAGGCTAATTTCTATGGACTCTACATGCTAGTTTCTACAGACTCCACATGTTGGTTTTTATGGACTCTGCAGGCTTATTTTTATGAACTCTGCAGGCCTATTTCTATGGACTCTACATGATTTGAAAAAGGCCGCTCAAAGGACCTCAAAGGGTAGGTACCCTTGTGGGGGGGGCTCTTGGAAAATAGGAAATGGACCTTTCTTAAGGCTCGAAGGGAAACCTTCCCTTTAGGGGGTTCTAAAGATATAAAGTTGAAGGAGTTTCAAAGCTGTGAAAGACTTAGAAAAATAAAGGATTCTGAGAAAGAGGATGAACCGTTGAACCTTGAATCAAAAAGGTTCAAAGGTTCAATGGTTCAAAGAAATCTCTGAGCAAAGGAAAGTGAATGAACTAGGAAAGTTAATAAACCAAAAAAGTGATGGAACCAAGGAGTTGAGAAGGCCACCCAAACTGTTGAACTAGTGAACCAATGACGTCCTCACATATGTCAAATTTAGGGTAATGAAATATCTATTGATTTTCAAATGTGGCATGGGACTTGAAAACAAAATTAATGACCAGTTGAAGAAGGAGATGAGAGAGCTAGAAGAAAGGGAAAAGATAGCCTGATAGCTCAAATTACAACAAGAAAGAGGGAAAGACCAAAAATATTTGTGTAGGAGTTATTTCTAGTAGGTGGAACAGTCCACCAAGTAGACATCTGAGCTCACAATCATTAAAAGGCATGACCTATTTTTCTTCCTTGATAGGAAAGTGAGGGGGCATTTGTGTACCTATTGGGAAAAAGATTAGATGACCCATGCAGAGGAGAAGATATTTTGAGATGAATTGACATGCCACAGTTAAGGCAGATGCCTTGCTCCAACATGACCCCTTGACAAAACTAAAAATTGCATTCAAGGCATTCAATGTAACATGGGCCATTCTATGAAATAAAGCACCAAGTCTTTTTAGGCTGTTATATGTTATAAATTTCTTCTTTTATGTGAGGAGATCTTTTGGTTATAAAAGCAAAACTCTGCCAAAATTGAGAGGCGATCACTGAGACTTTGAGCTCAGATTGTTAATCATATTTTGTTATATGAATGAGAAAGCATGTTACTTTTAGAATTTGTGCTATAATAACTTGTGTTATTCAAGGGATTGTTCTTATGTCTATTTCCTAGATGTAGTCTTGTTCATTTAATTAAATAAGCAGAACTAGTGAAAGTTATCAGGAAGGTGTCTTGAAGCTGATTATGGAGAGACTTTGTGCTGCCACAATTGTCTTTAGTGTGTTTATTTTTTGTTCATATTTAAAGGATCTTGGGATGAATTTATGCCCCCATTATCCTTTATATTTCACTCTTTAGTAGTTGAGGGGGAGACTTTGTGCTACACCTCATTCTACTGGTTATTGCGTCCTGTTCTAGTTACTTTTACTACCCAGGAAGGAATCTGGCTGTTGACTGAGTATTACTTCTAAAAAAAGAGAAGTACCTCCAATAATCACCCAGGATTTCTCCTTTGTCTGTGAACATCATCTCTAAAAAAAGAGAGATGGATGGTGTTATCCTACCCCTGAGTGTTATTTTTTGCTTATATATATAGTATATAGTGCCTCATAGTTATAGGGAACCTCCCCTTGATGAGAGGAGAGATTTTTCCCCCTTTGATGTGGTAAACTTGCACATTTGGCTGACCAATCTCCTTATGCTATGGTTGAAACAACCTATTTTTCCCATCAGTTAGCTGGTGACAAAATATTCACCCAACAGAACTCACATGATAACTGGTAGAGGCACTCAAAACTAAATGAGTGTGCGCTCTATCTTTAGAGGAAGTATTCTACTAATTCCTAAGGGAGAATGATCCATTTCATTCACCTAAAATCATCTAAGATAATAATCAATGATCACACATAGCTCATCAGTGCCTAGTCACGCAAGGGGATCCTCATCACCTCAAAAAGGTGAATGAAATGTGGCATGAGGATGAGAAGAAACATCCTCAGGTGAATAAAGCTCAGGATGGTGAAAAGGAGACCAAGTTTGTTTGTTATAAACCTAATAATATTATTTCCTTTAGAATGAGAGAGGGTTTATGCCACCTTGCTAGGTCGAGGGAACCTCCTGGATCTTATAGTGTCTATGGTGTTCCATTATAGTCATGGATTGTTCATGAGTGAGCTTAGGGATGAGACCCTAAATTTGATAGGATTGGAATCCCAAGGGTGGGAAACTAGCCATGATACAATGAAGAAAGAACAACATGGAAGATAAAATAAAAGTAAAACCAGTAGAGAACCAATAGAGAGAATGACATAGAACCAAAGCAAGAGAAAATAACCAAGGTGAGAGATAAAACACAACTAAAATCAAAGCCTAACAACTAAAAGAGGGGAGTTAGCTAAGAGAGATCTAAACAAGATATAACTAGCATGAGACCGTATGTGATGTCCCACCAGGCATGCCATAATGTAGCTCCAAGAATATGAATGAAACCACTAGTGTTTGGTAGGGGGTACATAGGGTACTTAAACAACCCACTAAGAGGCTAGAAGGCTCAAGGATTCTATGGGATATAGGGGATCTATAGTGGCTATCTAGTTTGATAGCTTACACCAAAATATAGATAGAATTTTAAACCAAGTTAGGGATAACATGATCAAGGGCACAAAGGACATAGGTATCTCTAGTAGATCTAACCACAATAAAGCAAGTAGCTAAGACTAGACAATTGATTGCATATGAATTATGGAAACAATAATGCCAAGTAAAGAGAGCTAACAAATGATATGTAAATCTAGAGGCTAAGGCACTATCAAGCTAAATGAAATATGTTTTAAGCAATAAAGACATTTTCAATCAAGGGTTCAAGAGCATTCCTAGTCTAGGTTTGAGTTATCTTTCACTTTCAATATTATTGTTTACTAAATATGCAATTTATAGTTTAGCAAAAGAGAGAGGTTATTTGAGCAAGTTATATAATTTGTCTTGAGCATGTGTAATCCTACCATGTAATGAGAGAACATTTCTAATGCAATCATAACATATAATGGAAAATAATTCAAGAAATGAATATATCTTTTACCCACATACAAATGCATAAACTAATCTAAACAATGCACAAAAAAACTAAATCACTAAAATAAATCAAACCCTAGCATGTATACTACTAAAATAAATAAAGAGTTTTAATTTTCAAATTAAATTTCCCTCATCAAACTCAAGAAAGATGTGCAAACTTTATACCGACCAATTATCCAAGTTAGGAAGCAAGAGAGGAAGAGGATCAGGCTATGTGTGAGCTAAGTCCAGACTAAGAGCCAAAAGCTATGGAGGAGGTGAAGGAGAAACTAACAATCTGTGATAGAGCTAATGCAAAGATCAAAAGAGACAGGTACAATGGAGTCTTGAGGGAGCTGGGAGCAACCCACAAGCTTTAATAACATTGTAGAGAGCAATGTGAATCACCAAGAGAAGCTGTAGAGTAGTAGGGCATCCCCTGTCACAATGAAAGCTATTATGCCAAGCAAGAACTAAGAGAGATTCAAGGAGACATCCAAGATTTGAGTGTGATCATCAAGTGGGAAGATTAGAGAAAGAATATAGGAGATATATCAGAGAATATAAGTCAAATGAATGAGTAAAAAGGGATATATATCAACCCTAATATGCCAAATAGATAAAAACTAGTTATTTCTAATTGTTGGGCCCAAACAAGTCACTTTTTCATGAACATTGTCTAGGCCACATATTTTGTGAAAGAAATGTGCAGCCTAGGCTATGGGTTTCCTTCCTAAGTAATGGCTTGTTCTTAGAGGCCATCTAGGGTGGTCAACAAGTCTCAGAAAGGGCCTGAAGGGTCCCTAGAGAGCCTATTTAGTGTGAGGAAGGACCAAAATGGACTAAGGATGTGTATGGGATGATAATAAGATGTGGGAAAGGTCCAAGTGAGTGGCACATGTCTCTAGGTAGGACAAATAGGGTTGGTAGTTTGTACATGAGTTAATGCATAATCATAGGGACAAGTAGGTCACAGTAAGTATGATTATAGGCCACTTAATTAAGGCATATTGAGTCTCCTAAACCTAATTATAACAACTTATTGTCATTTTAAACTCAATATGTCCCATTTAAGTGTCATATCTAACCAATTTCTGAATTGGTTACATGGGGCACATAATTAGGGCATTTCAACCTCCCTAAACACACTTATGAAAACCTAATGTCATTTTAGACTCAAATTTATCTATATGAGGGTTCCATGCAACCAATCACTTGATTTTTTATATGGGATATTTAATGTGCACATATTGAGCCTCATAATCCTAATTATGACAACTTAAACCTATTTTAGATTTTATATGCCCATTTGATGCCTCACGCAACTAATCACTTGATTAGTTGCATCAGACATATAATTAGGACATATTGAGCCCCTTAAACACAATTAAAATAACCTAATGTCATTTTAAACTCAATATGCCCTAGTTGAGTGCCCTGCACAACCAATCACTAAGTTGATTGCATGGGACATATAATCAGGGAGTATTGGGTTCCCTAAACTTAATGTCATTTTAGACTCAATGTTTTTTGTTTGAGCACTCCATGAATCTAATTTATTAATTGGTTTCATGGAGAACACAATTAAGGAATACCAAGCCACTTAAATATAATTATAATAACTTAATGTCATTTTAGACTCAATATGCCCTATTTGAGTGCCCCATGAAATTATTAGAGTAGGTTATTTACCTTAGCTCATGTTCACCTAGGTAATTTATTATTTACAAACACTAATATGTGGATATTTCATTTATATTCTTTTAGATACTATGAGATATTACATATTTATCTCTTAGATATTATGGGGATACTTTCTAGTTATTTCTATTCTTTAGGGATAGTTATCTCTTAGTCCTAGATTTGATCTCTAGCTTGATCTCTTAGTTAAGTTTGATCTTTAGCTTGATCTCTTAGTTATGATTTATCACTTAGCTTGATATCTTAGTTAGGATTGATCTTCCTTGCCTATATATGCAAGGCTCATTCATTTTATTTGATAAGATTTGAAAATATTGAGAACAATTTCAGTATTGTATAGATTATTTCTATGAATAGATAATTTATTATTTGTGTGCAATGTATTAGTTTGATGGATTTAGTAATGGTATCTTAGAGAGATCTTAGCTAAATAGTTTTGATAACTGTTTCATGGTATTAGAGCCTCTTCCAAGTAGTCATTGCTCAATTTTAGGATTCTCTCATTGTAGCAAATCCACAATTATTTTTCTAAATGGGCCCTTTTTTCATAGCCTTTTTAGTCACTCTCTACAATAAACTATTTTATAGTGCAGTTTTAGGTCTTTTAACCTATGCTATTGAATCAAAATGCCTCAAAAATCTAAGAACGCCTGTCCAATTATCTAAAATGAACATTTTTGAGATTTATTTTTTGGAGATTTTTTTAACTACTTGGGAATAAAGATGTACAGATCCATACAATGAATTTATTTATGTTTTTTTCAAAAAACAATTTTGTGGTTTTTTGAGTTCTGTGAGATCTTTAATGGGTCTTTTAAATTTTCTACCCCTTAACACCCCTATGACAGATTTAGTGAGTCATACATTTTTAAAGGGTTTTTGACAGATTTTTTGTTTCACTAGTTGTGGCTTATTTTTATAGGTGTTGATAAGTGATCAACACATCTTGGCACTCTATAGACATTGATCTTGACATAAAGAATATTGGAGAAGCTAGGATTTGGGTGCTTCACTGCCTTTGGTTGCATTCCTAAGCCCATTCATGGTCTATGCTCACCATAACATGCTTAAGAAGTGAAGGGAAGTTTTTTGTAAAATGTTTCTAAATCCCATGATATTATACACCTATAACATGGTCAAAGGAACCTTCTATGGTATTCTACATTAGTGAATATAGTCTTCTTGACACTCCTTGGTCACACTGTCAACCACCCTAAATTCTCTATTTTTATGATTTTTTCCTCCCTAAAGCATGCATGTCATTCTTGAAAGTAATTTTGTCTTATGGAGCAAACTCAATTCACTCTCATGAATGTCGTCCACCTCTAATTTCATTTTTTGACCCTCCCCCCCATCCGTTATTGCACTCTGCTAGACCTACATCAAAACCCCTATGAGCTTGCCACACCAACATTATCATGTTCTTTTCCATGTTGAGCATACAATAAGTGTTTTTTTAATGACATAATGTGGAGCTTTCCATCGACCTTCTTACATAGCTACCGCCACTTTTTTGGCACCCATGGTTTTCTAAAAACCACTTCCATGTGGTCAAAAGGTTTATGTTTTCAAAAAAATTAAATATTCACACCTTTATTAAAGTGGGGTGGTCACTTGATTATATGTGGGGAACATTTTTATACTATGGGGTCTTTTTTTAAGGTGGGGTTATTGACTATGGAAGTGGATATTTGAAAGTGGTGGTGAGAAGTGACACTTTAAAAGGGGTGGGGGACATACATGGTGAGAGGTGAAATTTATTGCCTTTTCCCATAGGTAAATTTCATTAGAGATGGGACATTGTTTATTAAAAAAAAACAATATTGTAAAAGGCATTATGATGGAAATATTGTAGAGAGAGAATAGTTTTCATTACTTTATCACACTTCTAATCTCATTTGTTGAAAGATTGGTGGGTGAGGTCTAATTAGGCAGGAGGCCAAACTCCCTCACATGCAACACAAAATTATTATTTCTCTTTGATTTTAATCTCTCATTGTAATTTCAAATGCATTTTGGACTTCAAATGATGTCATATTAGCATGAGATTTGACCCACATTATTCCTTCTTGGCCTGCATTGTACCATTTATGCCACTATTGCACTTTGCACTATCTCAAACACATTTTTGAATGAGTCTAACATCCTTTATATGTGTGATTTATAGGTTATTTTTTGGTAATTTATCCTTTTGGGTGTGTTTTTGCATACATGATGGATTTTTTTGACATTTTCCACACTCTTATATCAACCCATGACATGTTCTATTCCAATTTATGCATTGGCACTTTGACACACTTGTAGTTTGTGTCATGTATCCTCAAGGCCCCTTTCTTAGCACCTTGCATTCTTATATGGAGACACTTGCTCCTTTACTCAGACTTGAGAAACTTAATATTTTTTGGCCCACATTACTCTCTTGGTTTTGGAGCAACTCTTATGATTTGTGATGATTTATTTGATAGGTCGATAGTTTCCTTGTTTGGATCTATTTTGGTATATATAGTGTCTTCCTTGTTTTCATTTGGTATTTTTGTGTATGTGATATATTATAATTTCAATAAATTATAAAGTGACATGGGGGGTTTGATTTTACAAGATATTCTACCTTCATGTGTATGTACCTTAGTTTGTGCAACCTTTACTATTTTAGTTGTTAGTCTCTTCCATCACCATCAGGGTCATCTTCTTAAGAGATTTTATCTATATTATATATATTTATCCTTTTACATGTGTATCTTATTCAATAAATTTATTTTTCAGAACCCATATGAAGATTATTATGTTTCAATGGCATTTTTGATGATGTTTTATGTAGTGACACTAGTGTGACATCCCTATCAATCTTTGTGTTCACTTCTCACCATTTTTAGTCCACTTTTTTAGAGACTTTCATTTTCATCTTCTCCTAGTTCAGAATTGAGGGAGGGTGTTTAGGCAATGCTTCCTCAGGTTCATCATTCTACCTAATATTATAGAGTGTAGTGTTTATATTCAGTGATCTTCATATACAACACCATTCTTACTTTGACTTAGCAGTTACAGTGATCTGACATCCATGTATTCCAACAAGATAGATGGGAGTCCATAGGGACAATTGTCTTCACACCGCATCATTTTTTTATATGGGTACCTCATCAGGCCTTATTGTCGAGACTCATTTCCTTCTTTCATTTCTCTTTTTTTGAAGGAGATTTTTAATTTCCTATGGGTTTTCTCCATTTCTCCAATTTATGAGAGATTACTTCATAGATATATTGTACATGAGTACTTGATCAGGTCTTGTTTCTAGGTATCATGTTGTGGATATGACATTTTATTTTTATCCTCTAACCTCACTTGAGAGGGGTGTTAGAATAGGTTATATAAATTATTTTATGTTCACCTAGGTACTTTATTATTCCCACCCACTTATGTGTAGATATTTCATTTATCTTATTTTAAATATTATGAGATATTACATATTTATATATTATATATTATGGGGATAACTTTTAGTTATTTCTATCCTTTAGGGATAATTATCTCTTAGTCCTAGGTTTGATCTCTAATTTGATCTCTTAGTTAGGTTTGATCTCTAGCTTGATCTCTTAGTTAAGATTGATCACTTAGCTTGATCCTTTAGTTAGGATTGATCTTCCTTGTCTTATATGCAAGGCTAATTCATTGTATTTGATAAGCTCTAAAAATATGAAGAATAATTTTAACGTTATGTAATCTATTTATGTGAATAGATAATTTATTCTTTGTGTGTAATGCATTAGCTTCATGGCAGTAGTAATGGTCTTTTGGAGAGGTCTTGGCTAAAGAGTTTTGATAACTCTTTTAAAAATTAATTATTCAATTTGTTTCATGGACACACATTTAGGGCATAATAATCCCAATAAACCCAATTGTGACAACCTAATGTCACTTTGGACTTGATATGCCCTATTTGAGTGCTTGTACAACTAATTGATTAAAATTTGGGATAAATAAAAAGTTAAATCCTAATCAGATAAATTAAACTAAGCTTGTTTAACAATGTGTAAAATAAGTATAAATTAAGTATTCACTAATTTTTAACTTATTGTATTTGAAAATATGCTAAAAGATAAAAATGCATAGAAACAAATAACTTAGTTAGACTTGGATATTTAATACTAAGAAAATAAATATTGACTGATTGTAGGGTTGCTTTAGATCACTATGAATCAAGAATAGTAATTCACTTATATTTGGAACAAGGTCACATGATTTTAACTATTATATGCCACATTGTAGTCCTTAGAGAGTAGTCTCACTTGTTAATGTTCTTCCATTTGTGACTGATATGACATGTTTGCTTATGCCTGTATGTCATGTTTGATTGTGTAACATATATCGATCTCTTCATAAAAGCCACTTTATACCTTCTTCATTGAAACGCTAGTTCAATGACACAAGGAGATGAATATAATCACAAGATAAGAAAGGGTTAGCATTTGAAGTTATTACATTCCTCAACACCCCACTGTGTTGAGTGTTATCTACATACCAATACTCTAAATTAAAATCAAATTTCATGTAGTTCTCCCATGCTATAGTGGCGTGTGCAAAATCTTGGTGTAATGTTATACATTGGTGAAATATTAGTGTAAGTATGTGTATTTTCTAATGAATTGTGACCTTGTAATGGTATCCATATTTAGATATAGACTACTAGGATTGTGTGTACTTAGAATTGGGATAATTATGCACTTTTCTCTCAATGTGTAGTTATATATTTTGGTCTCTTTGAATTATATGAACTTCTAATGAAAAATGGTTATAAAATGTGGATTACAGTAATCTATTTTGAATTCCTTCAGATGGGGCTTTTTAAACTTGTGGGATGACACATTACATGAATTTGAATTTGAGCAACTAGTCATTATTTTTTTAGAGGATAATACTGGTAGATTTAGACACTACTAGTAAGCATGATTGTCTTGAAAAGGCAGCCTTGTCTGAGGAGAAAAAACAATTAAGTTGGAAGTGTGGAACATTCCAAAGAAGAGCTTATGTGTCTATACAAAAGAATAGGGATATTTATTAATCATTAGTTACTTTGGAGGTATAGGGAATCCACATAGAATTGAAGGAAAGGTGATCAAAGACCATAAAATTAAGCTTAACTTGGGTGTTCATGAAGAATTGTCACAAGTGTATTATTTTAACTTAAATGTTAATTTTTGTGTCTATATTTGCCCTCATTTTATTTAGTAATATAATAAATTGAAAGTATTGGAGGAAAATAAAAATATGCATACTTGAACTTACCTATGAATAATAGTCTTGAATGTACATCCTATGCTGAACTATGCTTCGTTCAAACCTATAATGAAACATATGTAAATAAATATTTATTTAAGATCATGGAAATTTTAGAAGCTATTTATAGACAAAAGGATATAAGTAGGTTTTTCTATTTTGAAAATAGCTAATTCTATGAAAATATACATATTTGAAATAGCCTCAATTTTATACAATTTCCTATACATGTGTTTTGAATCACCTTATAGATTATAATCAATCCTATTTCGAGACACAGATTCATCATAGTTATTATGTATGGGTCTGATTCACTAGGAAATTATATGAGACATGTATTGGTTAGTTTGGAATCCTAAGGTGTGTGTGTGTGTGTGTGTGTGTGAATGATAAGGACCACTTAAGACACAATAAGTTTAAGGTAATAATTATATTTTATTCTATGAAAATATTTTAAATATTTTTTGGTGCCATTTATAATATTGAGTAAAACAAACATGTTATTTCTTCTATATGGTTTTAATAACTAAAAAACTTAATAGTAAATAATTTTCAAACTTAATATTAATTTTTTTATAGCATTGAATATGGTGTAAGTGGAATTAAAGATATAGGGATCAAGGTTCAGTTTTTTCCCCATTTTTTAGTGAATTGGCACTGGCATATTGAGGGTCCCCAAGACAAAATTTAATGTTGGTCTAACACATCACCTGCAGGATTAATGTAAGTTGGTTGAATACATATGTGATGATTTATCAAAATTTCTTGTCATTTATGCAAGCTATTGGTGGAAGCAAAGCTATGGTAGTTGGAATATTGGGATGAGAGGCTGGAAATCAAGGTACATGTAATTTATAAGCTGGTTTTCTTGTGATTGAAATGTATAGATTTGTGTTTTTTTAGTATTAAAGATTAAGAGTAGTTATTTGCATGCAAAATCATCTATCTTGAAATGATTAAATATAATAATAGGTTCCCTAAAAAATATTTGTTTAAAGATATTTTCTCAAAACACTATGCATGTTAGTTTTCTTGAAAATTTCATGTATATCTGTAAATCTTTTTTTAAAATTTAAATCTCTAAAATGAATATTTTTGGGTTACTCAAAAATATGGTTGAAATCATTATGAGGCTCTGTTACATTTATTAATTTTATTTAAAAATAAATATCTTCCATTCCATTATTTCTAAGAGGAAACGAGTTTCTTATTTATATAAAAGAAGTATGTGGCAAAGACCAATCATATAATATAATTCATTTTGTTCTTTGTGCATTGTATAAAATAAATATCTTGCATGTCATTATTTCTCAGAATAAATCAATTTTTTATTAATTTAAAATAAATATGTGGTAAAGACCAACAAAATAATATAATTTATTTTATTTTTTATGCATTGTTTAAAAGAGGTATCTTGCATGTCATTATTTCTCAGAGAAAATTAATTTCTTGTTTGTTTAAAAGAAGTATGTGGTAAAATTAAAGACCAACTAATATATATATATATATATATAATTGAGTAAAACAATGTGACAAAAAATTAAGGTATAGAGTATAAATAATAAACTGATTATGGGGCCATAGAGCAAGACAACTATGAAAAATGAGGATGACATAACTGAAAAAATATAATTATTACCTTAATTTTATTGTGTCTTAAGTGATATTTACATACACATACAATCTTACCGTATGGCCTTATAGTTGATTTATTATTTAAACTCTATAACCTGATTTTATGTCACAATTTTTACTATACTCAGTTTAATATATTATTTAGTTGATATTTAACACATACTTCTTTTAAACAAACAAGAAATTGATTTCATCTGAGAAATAATGGCATGCAAGATACTTCTATAAAAAGTGAGGATGACATAACTAAAAAAATATAATTATTAAATTAATTTTATTGTGTTCTAAGTGGTCCCCATATGTATGTATGTATATGTAAAAATTGAACATTAGGGTTTTGAAAATTGAGAAATCTTGTTAAAGATAATGCATAGTATATAAATGATCAATTTTGACATAGTGGATTGTCTTCATTAAACATTTTACTGAAATGTTTAAGGAAATTTTGTTCAAAATGAGTATTTGATTATTTTCCATGGTCAAAATTAGAATTATTGGTTTTAGATTTTTGAAGATACAGTTACAAGTATTTTAAGATATATATATGAAATGCATAGGGTTAGGAATTTGTATGGATTTGAGTTTCATGTATTTGATTATGGCCTATTTACCATTTTATTGAAACTCAGATCCATACAAATTCCTAACCCTATGCATTATATGTATGTATGTTTGTATATGTACATACATACACACACACACACACACACACACACACACACACACACACACACACACACACACACACACACACACACATATATACATATATATATACATATATATATATATATACATATATACATATATATATATATATACATACATATATATATATATATATATATATATATATATATATATATATATATATATATATATATATACATACATACATACATACATACATACATATATGTGAAATGCATAGGGTTAGGAATTTGTATGGATTTGAGTTTCATGTATTTGACTATGGACTATTTACCATTTTATTGAAAGTGGCATGAGGATTGTGAAATAAAATATAGGTTAAGATCTCAATCTTGATCTCCGTAGCTTTAATTCCACCTGCACTGCATTCAATGCCAGAAATAAAATAAATATTAAGTTTGAAAATGATCTATTATTAAGTTTTTTAGTTATTAAAACTATATAGAAGGAAGAGCATGTATGTTTTAATCAATTTTATAAATGATGCCAACAAATATTCAAAATATTTTCATAGTTTTAAAATTACAAACTATATAATAAAATCTGCCAAAGTATTTGAAGTGTGAGTTGTGGTCTGTATTCAATTTGTATTAAATGCATAGGGTTAGGAATTTGTATGGATTTGAGTTTCATGTATTTGATTATGGCCTATTTACCATTTTATTGAAACTTAGATCCATACAAATTCCTAACCCTATGCATTTCATATATATATATATATATATATATATATATATATATATATATATACACACACACACACACACACACACACACACACACACATATACATACATACATACATACATACATACATACATACATACATACATACATACATACATACATACATACATACATACATACATATATATATATATATATATATATATATATATATATATATATATATATAGATATATATACATATAAATATAAATATATACATACATATATATATATATATATATATATATATATATATATATATATATATATATATATATATATATATATATATATATATGCATAGGGTTAGGAATTTGTATGGATTTGAGTTTCATGTATTTGATTATGGCCTATTTACCATTTTATTGAAAGTGGCATGAGGATTGTGAAATAAAATATAGGTGAAGATCTCAATCTCGATCTCTGTAGCTTTAATTCCACCTGCACTGCATTCAATGCTAGAAATAAAATAAATATTAAGTTTGAAAATGATTTATTATTAAGTTTTTTAGTTATTAAAACTATATAGAAGGAAGAGCATGTATGTTTTAATCAATTTTATAAATGATTCCAACAAATATTCAAAATATTTTTATAGTTTTAAAATTACAAACTATATAATAAAATCTGCCAAAGTATTTGAAGTGTGAGTTGTGATCTGTATTCAATTTGTATTAAATACTACACATGATCTTACCATATATACTAAACAAAAAGAGTCATAGAGCCTCATGATCACATTGTATTTTGTTTTTAAATGTTTAAGGTAATAATTATATTCTAGTTGGCATGGTTTGTTAATTGAAATACAAAAATATTTGAAAAGTCAATATGGATGTGGTTAAGACACTTTGGAATACCTTGTTATATAATTTATAATTTTAAAACTATGAAAATGTTTTGAATATTTTTTTAATTATGTCATACTCACTTTTTATAGTTGTCAAAGAGTATAAATAATAAACCGACTATGCCAAAGAATATTTAAAACATTTTCATAGTTTTAAAATTAAAAATTATATAATAAGGTCTGTCAAATGTCTTATCCATATCCATATTGGCCTTTCAAAAAAAATTATTTCAATTTCAAAACCCTAAACCTTAAACTAAAATATAATTATTATCTTAAGTTGATAGTGTCATGAGTAATCTTTATCACTCACACACACACACACACACATGAAAATTGAACAACAAAGTTTTGAGAAAACTTATTAAAAATAATGCATAGTATATAAATTATCAATTTTGACATAGTGGTTTGTCTTCATTAATTATTTTGCTAAAATGTTTGAGGATTTTTTGTTCAAAATAAGTATTTGATTATTTGGCATGATCAAAAATGGAAATATTGGTTTCATATTTTTTAAGATATAGTTGCATGTATTTTTAGAAATATATATAAGAAACAAATTGGGCCATAAATTTGTATGGATTTAAGTTTTGTGTAATTGATTATGGCCTATTTACAATTTTCTTGAAAGTAACATGACAAATATGAAAGAATAACTCATGGTTTTCTTAGGATGGTAGTTGTTATTTCAATATGGATGTAAATAGGATGGAATGATTAATTTTAATGCACAATGATGTTTTTATAAGTATTATTTGATTTTTTTTCAAATTAAACAATTTGATGCATTATATTTTTAAGATCATGAAAATCGGGTAAAATTTGAGCTCTGTTGCATAAAATGCTTATTTTATCATACTTTATTAGATGTCAGGATGGAATCTAAGTTCAAATGATTAAGGTAGAGATGTTTGAGGTCATGATGATGATAAATGTAATGAGACTACTCCTTCATGAAATAGCTCTCAAGGCAACCAATTATTTTATGGTCTCATGGTTGCCAACACATTTGCTAGACCATTTAATTGGGGAACCTGTATTTTCTTGCATTTTTATGTTAATGACCCTACCTTTTGGAATGTTCTCAACTCTTTACCTATTAAATACTTGATTTTTTTTATGGAAATAGAAGATGGATGGGAGCACATTGGAGGAATTATCCTTGAAGATAAGGCACTCCAAATGATCCCCCTCAACATATGCATATTGCCATTCAACTTAATGAGCATAATGATCTAATGCTCGAGCCACCTAAAAATATTCTTAACTTGAAAAATTGCATCCCAAATAAATTACTCCATTTAAAACTAATATTCCACCCTTTGGGCCTGAAAAACTTGCTTCTAGTAAGAAATGTGCTAATAGCCCTAAATCACAACTTGTGGAGGCCAAAATGTTAAAAAAGGTTAAGTTGGAGGTAGATAATTCTAAAGGGACCTCAAACCACTTGATTAAATGTCTTGCTAATTCCATGGATTATACTAAGTACTTTACTAATAAAGGTGCCCCTTGGATAGATTTAGTTTTTGATGTAGGCTCTGGTTAAAACTTAAATTCTTATGTTGAAATTTCTATTGATACTTGGTACTTATGAAATGTTATCATGATATTTTTAAGTATGTTGATATTATTTTTGCTGGTTTTGATATATACATGGTAGTATTTTATTTCGTATAGAACAATATGTTTGAATGGTTTACTCTTTACTTAATAATTATGGAAACACACATGGATTTTAATGTTTTAGTAATTAATTTTATTTTAATAGAATAATTTTCTTAAGTTGTTTCTACATATTGATCATGTTTTAGCCTTGTCAAAATCAATAAATAGATATATGTAACATGATCAATATCAAGATGATCTTGGGGGAGAGGTTGAAATCATTACATATTTTTTGGTATCCTTCATGTCCCAAAATTATGATTTTTTAGGGCTCTTTTTGTGTAGTAGATACAATAAGATCATGTGCAATACTTGGTATACAATGAGTATAGACCTCTATAAGTCTTTCAAAAGACTTATATAAGCTATAAAAGATATATTAAGAGATTAATATATAAAATACTAATATGTAAGTATACATTGAGTACATTGAGTCTTTTTCTCTTTTGGTTGTTTTCATTTTATTTATTTTTCCCTCTTTTCATCTATAGAGATATAAAATGGATATAAAAAGATTGATAAAACAATTTTATAGAATCATAATACTTTATTTTAAGAGATTGACTCTTATATAGGCTTTACTCTATTGGATAAGTTAGATTATATTATTTGAAATCTGATCACATATACATATATTTGATAACTGAGATATAAATTGTAAAATAAGGTTTGAAAAAATGTCTTAACCATGTCCATAATCAATAATGACCTTTAAAATATATATTTTATTTCAATTAACAAACTATGCCAACCAAAATATTAATATTACCTTAAATCAACTATGGGCCATAGGGCAAGACAACTATGAAAAATGAGGATGACAAGCAAATATCTTTAAAGAAATAAATTTTATGAAACTTATCATTATTTATTCATTTCAAGACAGATGACTATACATGCAAAGAAATTCTCTCACTCTTCTATTTGATTAAGAGAACATGGCTATAGAAATTGTAAACTCTATTATAGATATGCATATGTATTCGATCATAAGTAAGTTTTTTGAATACATATGTGACAATTTCTTGATTTTTCTAGTCATTGATGCAAACTATTGGTAGAAGTGAAGCTATGGTAGTTAAAACATTAGGATGATAGATTGTAAATGAAAGTGCAGATAATTTATAAGTTGGTTTATTTGTCATTGCAAGATATGGATTTGTGTTTCTTTTGTTCTAAAGATTGAGAGTAGTTGTTTGCATGTATAGTCATCTATCTTGAAATGAATAAATATAATGAAAATTTCTTAATGATAGCCATAATCAATGATTATAACATATAGAAAAACATATTAACCATATCTATAATCAATAATGGCCTTTCAAATATTTTTTATTTCAATTAACAAACTATGCTAACCAAAATATAATTATTACCTTAATATTATTGTGTCCTATGTCATAAGTGGTCCTTAACACATTTATAAAATTGAGTAAAATAAATATGATCTTCCTTATATATGGTTTTAATGAATAAAAATATTAATAATAAATAACTAAAACTATAATTATAAACTTATAAGCTGAAATTGTTTCTTCTTCAAGGATTAAAAATTAGCGAATGCTAAAAGAGGTTCATGACAGAAATGACTTCACACTCCAAATTCTTAAACCTAATGTATATTTTATTTCTATCATTGAATTCAATAGAGGTGGAATTAAAGCTAAAAGGATAGCTGATGAGATCTTGCCCAATTTTTTAATGAAGTGGTGCTGGCATATTGAAGGGCCAAGGTAGAATTTAATATTGGTCCAATACGTCATCCATAGGATTAATGGAAACTGCTCAAATACATATGTGATGGTTTTCTTGATTTTTAATCATTTATGTAAGCTATTGGTAGAAGTGAAGCTATTGGTCCAATATATATACTACAATTCATTACACTATAAATACATCAAATACGTTTGGTATAAAATAACAAAAAAACACCACAATATACTTATGCATCTCTATAATAAAGTTTAAAATTTTTATAGACATGTTCTCTTAATTAATCATTAATAAAAATACACAAATTACTTATTAATCATTTATATACTCTGCATTATCTTCAACAAGCTTTCTCAAAATCTTGATAAAATAAATCTCAAAATCAATCACAAATTTTTTGTCCTTCGACCAACCTCAGTTTTCAGATGCCTAAATTTCAAATTTTAAGAATCAACATGCCAATTTTATTCATTTTATTCTTGATAATTATTATTTGCATTCTCTTCAAAAAAATTTGGACTCAAATCTAGTATTGAAGAATTGTAGTGTGTTTGAATAATTATTATTTGATCCTCTTTTTTCTGATGTTGACTGCCAAATTGCCAGAGCTCTATCAAATAAAAAATTGAGGACATTGTATATAGTTGTATAGAGCCTCAAGAAAGTCTCCAATTTTTATCAAGCTTTTTTATTGAATTTGACTTTAAAAATGATAATACGCTAAAAATTATCTCATCTTTCACTGAGCCCAAAATCATTGTTTGACATAAATTAACAAGATTAAAATATTTTGAGATATCATCACATAGTATTTCACTTAAACTTAAGGTAGTCCATAGTCTAATGATTGAGCCATCTTTAAAATCATGGTCCAAAATTTTAACTTGTTCCAACATTATTATATAAAATCAAACAAACTGCTCCCTTAGCTTTGGAAAATCTAAAAAGCCTTCAGTTTGTTCACTACTCAATTCTACACTCTTATAGAAGTTTTGGGCCAAAGTTTTGATTTTATTCTAAAAATTTGATGATCTAACATTTTTTCAATATTGAGGGTGCATCACAACCATGGATTCTATTAGTTAATCCTCAAGAAAATGATATATAATATCTAAAGAGAAACATTTTACAATTTCCTTCAAAGTGTAACTTACAAAGGATACAATCTCAAAGAATCAATCCCTTGTAACAAGAACTTTGAATCTATTATATCGACGAACTATGTTAAAAATGTGATTTGTGGTCTATAATTATTTTATACTAAGTATTTCACATGATCTTACCATACATACTACATAAAAAGTATCCTAGAGCCTCATGACCATATTGTATTTTGTTTTTAAATGTTTAAGGTAATAATTATATTCTAGTTGGCATGGTTTGTTAACTAAAATAAAAAAATATTTGAAAGGACAATATGGATGTGGTTAAGATATTTTGGCATACCTTATTATATAGTTTATAATTTTAAAACTATGAAAATGTTTTGAATATTTTTTTCAGTTATCTCATCCTTGCTTGTCATAGTTGTCTTGCCCTATAGTCACATAGTTGGTTTATACTCTATACTCTAAATTTTTGTCACTATTTTTGCTATACTAAGTTTATTATATTATCTGGTTGGTCTTTACCACATACTTCTTTTAAACAAACAAGAAATTGATTTTCTCTAAAAAATAATGACATGTAAGATACTTATTTTAAACAATGCACAAAGAACAAATTGAATAAATGCAATAGAGCCTTAGGATCATTTTGTATTTTATTTTTAAATATTTAAGGTAATAATTATATTCTAGTTGGCATGATTTGTTAATTGAAATAAATAAATATTTGAAAGGCTAATATGGACATGTTTAAGACATTTTGGCAAACCTTATTATATAATTTATAATTTTAAAACTATGAAAATACTCTGAATATTTTTTTAGTATTGTCATCCTCGCTTTTCATAGTTGTCTTTCCCTATGTCCCCATAGTTGGTATATCCTCTATGCTCTATTTTTTCCACAATTTTTTCTACACTCAGTTTTTTAAATTATCTAGTTGGACTTTTGAGAGACTTAAAAAGGTCTGTACTCAATTTATATTTATTCATATGGCCATCAAATTTAAAACTTGTAAAAGATAAATTTAATCTTTAAAAAAAATAAAAAATTTAATCATTAAAAAGAAGGAACCATAAATAAGATCTTGAATTTAGGCTTCTCATCCTCTAACCTATTTCTCCATTGGTTTTTTAATTAACACAAATCACCTCCTATAAAATAAATCTACATAAGTGTTTCAAATTGCTTAAAACCCTATTACCACAAAACCCTAAAACCTAAATTAATATAACTTCATTTATATTAAAGTTTTATTCCTTTGTGGTCATGGGAATTATAAAGTGAGCGGTAATTGTAAGAGGAGGCCAAATAGTAGTCTAGACAACCAACAATGAAGTAAAATCCAAGTAAGAAATGCAAGCCTTACATGTCATGGGAATCATGAAGCGAGTAAGAATTAAAAAAGGAAGTCAAGAAGGAGTCTAAGTAGCCATCAATGAAGTACAATCTAAGTAAGAAATAAAATTCCTAAATGTTCTAGGAATCATGAATCAAGTGATAATTTTAAGAGGAGGTCAAAGAGGAGTCTAAGAAACCAATAATGAAGTACAATCTAAGTAAGTAATACAAGCCATACATATATGCAGATATTTTCACACTTTTAATGAATTTTGCCTATATTTTAATGGATGATCTATATTTTTTGATTCATTTTATTCTTCAATTTCTTCACACCCAAATATTTCTTCCATTTATAAAATGACATTCTTATGTGGATTTACATTTTGTTGAGGAGGGGATACTAATACAAGTTTTTGCTAAGGAGCTTGAAATCATGGATGATCCTTTTGAAAAGGCAGATAATTTATTCTTGAGATGTCTTGATAAGGAGTAGTGATTATTTTTTTGAGGTAGTTGTTTCATCAATGTTGTTATATCTTTAGCCATTTTATGTAAAAGTTTTTCAGTGGAATATTGTTTAGAATTCTATGTTTTAACTTTTGATGTTATGTCATTAGTTTATCAACCATTATAGTAAAATAAGCTACTTTGGCTCTTTTCAATTTATAACACACTTTTGGTAATTGAGAATTAATAAAGAATCATTTCTAATTTTCATCTATAGGTTTGGTAGTTATTGGTATTTTATGTAATAGCTTATTTAATTTGGATTTGAAATCCCTCATAGGTTCATGAACTCTTTATTCATCTAGGTAAGTTAAGATAATAATGCATGTGCATCTTTTGCTATTTTAAATCTGCTTTAATATTTGGTTTTCATATCATTCCAATTTGTTCTCTCCTAGAAGAAGATGATAAAATGAATGTATAGCTTAATTAGTAAGAGTTTCAACAAACAATCTCACTATGATATCTTTATGTTCTACTCATAAAATTCCATAAGCTACAAAAAAACAATAATATATTCATCTATATGTTGTTTGTCATCACCTAAAAATTTTATAAAATATTTTTTTGAACCTTTTGAAATGTCATGAAACTATCCCAGAGCCAAAGGACCAATTATGTTTCCCCAAGGTTAAGTCATGACCAAAAAAACTACTTGTAATAGGATACCAACACCTGGTAGAACAAGATCCTAACTAATGATTGTACCTCCTTGTAAAGGTATACTTTTATTAGGAGTTGTGGGAAGACTAACTATTTTTTAAGCATACCTTTTTATCTAGGACTTAGTTTAAAATTAGAAGCTTCTTGTACTAATCAAAAGGGTCAGTTTCACCTTTTATTTTACTAACTCTAGTGAATCATTTTTTTGGTAGTTTTTACTATTGATGAGGGGTTGGTGTAAACCAAAGAATCCTCTAAGCTAGCCTTGTTTATCAAACTCTATGTATAGCTAATGCTTTATCTCTTTGTGCTAAAATAACATAGTCTTCCTCATCTTATAACACTTTAACAACTCTATGAAAATGTGTTTGAATAGTTATATTATCCCATACAAATGCTCTCAAATATAATGAAGTGTCTTTCTATGTTTGACTTAAAAAATCAAGTTTGGGTTAAAAAATTGGTGCTTGGACTACTTAATCTATCATTAGATGAAATTCCTACTGCTGATAATATTTGAGCAACTATATGAGCTATTTTTCATGCTTATCTTCTTATTTATCTCCTTGAAATGATTTCAACATTTCTTTGAGTAATCATAGCATGATATTATTTTATGTTTATCACCGTAGTGACAATATTGAATTGATCAAAATTTTCTTTATTATCACAAGCTAGTCATTAAATACTTGAGGTATTGTCTTCTTCAACAACTTCTATATAATTTAAGCCAAGTTGATGATCGATATTTTTAATAGTTGAGATGTGTGAGTAAGGAATTTGGTAGAGGGGGGATTAGTATTGTGTTAGTCAAGAAATTAAATCAAAATGAACACACTAAAAAATAACACCTCTATCCTTGACACTCAAGGAGATAGATAAGTACACAATTAACTAACAAAATGAAAGCAAAAAAATAGATTCTACCTTCTATGAGATCAAGTGTTATGAGTTCACCATGGAATGATGTGCTCATCTATGTTATCAAAAAATCTTTGTCAATGAAGCTCTATTTCTTCACTTATCCTTATCATCTTGCTAATTGGTTAGCTTTGGCTTGACTTGGCTTAGTAAATTGGCATGGCAACATGACAATTAAGCTTTTTAGAGGTATTTTGGTATAATAACATTACACATAAAAATATTTTTCTCTCAACAAATGAATGCTATAACTTTGTCTTGAGAGATTATTTAAACAATGAGTGGAACCTTGTATTTATAGCCTCCAAAATTTACTCTAACACAAGTGCAGTTAGGTTATATTTAATTGTGATTGAGTTCAAACTAACCCTAGTTAAGTTAAGGCTAACCCTAGTTGAGTTAAGGGGGGACAAGCCAGTAATAATTTCAATTAATAGGCATGGATCATAAATCCAAATAGTTGTTTGATTTTTTATGAGTGCTTGACAACTCGCAAAAGATGATTTCATCATTTTAGATATTTGTATGATGTCATTATGATTTCATCAATCCATATTTATGAATTTATGAAAATAGAAATTCAATAATTAATTAGCCATGGGATTTTCACTGATGCATTTAATTGGGTTTAACCAATTAAGAAATATTGATCAAGTTAATTATTATTTCTAAATTTTGATAAGTTGTCCCTTGCACATGGTTGGAAAGGTCAGTTTGCTAGGTCACAACTTGAATAGATATGAATTAGACGAAGGTGATGATTCTATATAATGAATTACTCTAGTTATGAATACATTGATATGGATTAGAATATTCATGGAATGTGCACTGATGAATCAGAGCATTCCAGTGATTTCTAGGCTTAACTTGCATTATTTACAAGAAGTTGCTCTAGTGTCCATTTAGACATGAAAGTGGCAAAAAAGGAGTGTCTATAACTTACTCCTTTTTGAGAAGGCATTGCAAGAAACAAGTATAGTAATGTCTTATCAAAGAATGAGAAAATTGTTAATAAGAAAAATAAGATAATGATTGAGGAATGATGCTCCAAATAAATTTTGGGAAGCTTAAGATGATTCCCCCTTGAGGGAGTGGCTAACACATATGATTGATGGATGGCCCCTAAAAAATAATAAAGAAAATGAATGAAATTAACCTATGGGTGAGATTAATCCAATCAAGATAATGATTGTACTCATCAATTAAAAGTATTGATTTTCCTAAAGGTGGTTATAATCAATAAGAAAGGTTGAGACACTAATTTTCCCAAAGGTGGTTATAATCAATGGTACAGGCATGTGCCCTAGTAGGGAAAATGAGTTAAATAATGATTTACCCAAATTTAGTTATAATAATTTTGATGACCTAGATTTAATAAATAATTTTTCCCCAATAGGGTAGATTTGATCATGATAAATTTATTGTGCCCTAGAAGGTGATGGATGAGCCTTGGATGCCCCCTAAAGGGAGTGGGTGACAAAGAATACTGATGATCATTCCTTGAAAAGAAAGAAATGATGGGACTTAAAGGTAAAAGGGGGTGAAAAATATCGGTTTGACTAAAGGTGGTTATAATCAGTGGCACAATGAGATGCCATAGTTGGGTCGATAAAAAGGATTATTTGCCCAAAGGTGGCTATAATCATTGACATAAAAAACAAGGTCCTTGTAGAGCAGATAGAGATAATGATTTTCCCAAAGGTGTTTATAATCATTATCACAATGAAAACATGTCCCAATAGGGAAATAAAATGGTAATGATTTGTCTAAAAGTGGTTATAATAATTAATATATAGATAGATAAAAACACAATGATTTGACCAAAGGTGGTTATAATCATTGGCACTATGGTTTGGGATAATATGGAAAATTGGAAAAGGGGGATTACATATTAAATCTATACTCATAGAGTAAGAGTAAAGTTGTATAGAGGATAGGCATGAATTCAGGATACCTATTAGGATGGTGATGCACATCCTAACTAGCAAGGATTAAAATTCATTTATGATTTAATTACTCTTCATTTGGGTAATGTTTGGATAAAGTGGGAATTTGTTAGGTGAATAAGGAAAAGTACCATGGCATGATTTTTTATAAGGTCAATGAATGGATTTTTATTGTAACATGTGAAGGTATGCACCATGATATCAAACACCATGATAACTGAGCTATAATATGCATAAGGACTGACACTCGATCTACTAAATATTGTGAAAATAATGCATCAATGATAGAAACCATGATGGCAATGTTAACTTATGAATATAAATGGACTTAATTATCATGTGAAAGTAATCACCCAATAAACACATACATACTAAATCAAGGAAAAACAATGAAAGTGAGAAAATAGGTAAATAAATAAATAAAATAAGACACCAATAAATAGAAACACAACAAAATACCAATAAACAAAATAATGATCAAAACAAAATGAAATAAACACAAATAATGGTTACTCATAATGTTACTACAAATAAAATAAAAAATTATTCATGCATGTGTAATAAAGGTGTCACTCTTGGTAAAAAGGTGACCCATAAGCTAGAAACAATGACATAGGTATAACAATGTAAGAACAATTGGCATAAGGTTTCCCCTAGGTGATATGGAAACAATGACATAAAAAAGATGACAAACATTAACTTTAGGGTATAGGATAAAATGAAATAAACAAACACAATGGGGGAATATAAAAATAAGGGGTAGTCAAGCTGACTCCAAATGCACTAGGCAAGTGGATGTTGCCTACATAGCTCCATAGACATAATATCCAACATGAAATTTAGGCTAAATGTAGTTCTCCTAAGATATGGGATAGAATAAAATGATGATAATGAAACATGATTGATGTATAGAGGAATATGGGAGTGGTCTTGAAAAATGGTGAGAGCATAAAAAATGCCAAGGGTGCAATAAGGCACCTATTTCAAATGAACAATGCACATAATGGTGACTCATAAAATGGTGAGAGTGTTAGAAATGGGTGATCAAAAAATGGAAACATCATAAAAAATAGGGTAAGATGTTCCAAAATCATGAATGCATCAACACAAATAAAGTCTAAAAGCATGAAAGTATGGTTTAGGCTAAAACCACACTAATATACAATACACAAGTGCTCACACATGAACTGGGTTCATAATGTTTACTATGTCTAAGGCTGAGAATGAGAATGATCTTGAAAAATGGTGAAAACATAAAATGAATCCAAGTGGTCATTATTATATTAAGGTTGAATACACCATGATCACATTATAATCTCATAAAATGATGAGAGCATATGGATAAGGCTAACAAGGATGGGGAAACTAAAGGACAAGTGGTTACTTATGAAATATCTAAGAGTCTTAGAATCCTTAAGACAAAGAAGTGGGTGAAAAAGAAAGGAAGGTACAACTGAGCTAACTTGAGATACCCCATGTATCCAACTGCTATCTACATAGTCTATGTAGACCTCATGTCGATGTAATTTTCCTAGAAATGGGAGGAAAAAGACCAAGGTGGTCTAGAAATAAACTTAACAAACAAGATGACCCATCCCAAAATTTTTTGAAAGATTTATATCTCTCATGGAAATTCTAAGCCAATTTTCATGATTTTATGATTTTTAATATTTTCTAGCTCTTTTACAAATGTTTTTGGAAATTTCTAAGTGTCAACTCGATTGAGAATTATGAGAGACTAAATGGTCTAACTCTCAAAATGGTGAGAGCATGGCTTAGGCTGATTTCAAAATGGTGAGAGCATGGATTAAACTTAAATTATTGATAAAATGGTGATATCATGGACAAAATGTGATTGAGCTAACCTCAACATAAATTGAGCACTACCTACATAGTCCCATAATGAGACCTCAAGTCACTATAATTCTGCCTTACAGTGGAGGAAAATGACTAGGTAGCAACAAGTAAAAGAATTAGGCAAATGGTATAGTATAACATATGAATGGCAAGGTGATACAATAAGGAATGGTAAAGATGTTGTTCCTAATTTTCCCAAAGGAAATTATAATTAGGAAACAATGACATATGTCAATTATACTAATTTGTCCAAAGGTAGTTATAATTGGTAGTATGGGGTGGAACATGTCAACAATGAAGAATGTAATTACCAAACCACTATCATATGAGTCCAAAATATTGCCTTTGTCTAGAATACTAAATCAACTACTGAAACTTTCATCTAAATCCATTCATTGATGGTGCCTAAAGAACCAATGGATCAGAACTGAGGTAAAAAAGGGTGGGTTGGGAGTTTAAAACAACTTCAGTCGATAATATTGGCATGGTAGAAATGGTATAGGGTATGATATAAGTAATATGATATTATGATAATTAGCTAAATCATAATAGGGTTTACCTCAAATTACAAGGTAAGGTAAATGGTAGGGTATGAAATAATGGCAAGGCAAATGGAAAATTGAAAAAACAATGTAAATAGAAAGGCAAGGTAAATGGCTTTGTTGTTCCTAATGATGTGGAGATGTACATCCTAATCAACCTATGATACAACCAGAATAGTCAATTATGTAACTTGATAACCCACACCCCTTTTTAATAGTTGCTCTATCAAGAAATTGCTATTGTAGACTCTAATAATACTATTGTGATATTCATTGGTCATTGATTCTATTTCTTCCAAAATTCAAGACAAGGTGTCTTCATATCCTCTATAAAGGAAAGTGTAACTAGGGATGGTAAATAAGGATAAATAGTGATTAAAAGGTTTGATTTGGTGATAAAGAGATGAATCAAAATGGGATGTATAATGGTTGGACAATAAATGAGTATTAGGATTTTTAGGTACACATAATGTTGCTAATTTTGAATTTAACATAATTTTGGTTATGGTAGGGATGAAGACTTATGAATATAATCTCCATAAGACCACCATATTTTTGTTGTTGTTTGGGCCTGAGAGATGTTGCCATCTAATTATGTTATATAATGGAATATGTATTGATATTATCTTTAATAATGTCTTCATCAAGAAATGAATAAATTTTATGCTAAGCCATTGGCACTTCAAAGAGGTTTTCACCAATAAAGTTATCTTAATTGTCCCATATAACCCTTGAGAAGGTTTCACTAAGGAATGCTGACATTTGAATTTGATTATCTTCTAGTGCCTCAAATAAGGTTTCACTAGAAGATGTTGAGTTTAGACTTTGATTTCCCCCTAATGCCTCTAAAAATATTTCAATAGGAGATTATTCTTATTCTACATGAATGTGGTCTTGGTCCCCCTGATATTATTCAATTGATATGTCACCATAGATGCAGTTCAATGATGTGTGATTATGTTGGTCCCAATCGACACTTGTGGGAGGTGGAATATCAATATAATGGTTATGTGGGGTGGAATTGATGGTATGTGGAATGACAATGGAATGGGAAGAGGAAACATAATACATGTAGAATATACTAAGAAAACTTGTGTCCAAGATGAAGTAATCATCCTCAAAAATAGTGGAAGGATCACAAATGTATTCAAATTGATCTACAAGGTATGCGTAACCAATGTCATAACAACCATAAATGTATTTTGATTTCAAAGTTGTGTCTAACTTAAGGGACTTTGAATCTAATGTTGATATTGACATTGATTCTATTTTTGATGCTAAATATGATATCAGTTTAAAAATAGAACCTAACTTCAATTCTGATTCTTCATCTAGTGTTGTGGTAGATATGTTATGTTAAATGTTTGGTATTGGATAAATAATGGACTGGGGTTGAATGATGGGATCTTCAAAAATAAGATCAACTAATAAAGGCTCTGTAAAGACTGGTTCATCAAAGTGAGGCTCAGTAAAAATGGTCAAAATAATGATTTTCCCAAAGGCGGTTATAATCATTAGGGATGACTCAATAAAGACTAGCTTGTCAAAATGAGACTATCAACCAAAGTGAAATGGTCAACAAGCAACTCCATAGAGACTGGCTTGTTAAAGTGAGGATCCTTTAAAATAGGGAAATGATCAAAGGGTGTTTAATCATAGGTTAACTCATGATAAATAGGTGTTTTAATAAAAACATAATGAATGGGTTTATTGTTTTGGCCTTGGTTTACACTTGGTTGTAAAATATTAATTTTGAACACATTTTGGTCTTTGAAAGATGTCTCTTAGAGAGGTAATGATTGTCTCTATTATGGCTCAAAGACCAGATTAGATATTCTAAAGTGGGGAAAGGCTGAAAATTTATGGAGAATGACCTGTGGTATGATAATGAGCTCTTTATAAATAGGTGCATTCTAAGATGGGCTCAATAAAGGATGGTTGTAGGTTTAAGATGGTAACTATGATTTGTCTAATAGTAATTCTACAACTTTTTTGGGATAATGAACTATCAGGTTTGGAAGGACCTATAATGGTGATGAATGGGCACTGTGAAGCTTGGTTGTTAACGTAGACCAAAGGAGGAGGCCCTAGAATGGTAATGAATGGTCATTGTAGATCTTTATTTCTAACATATGCTAAAGGATGAGGGCCTATAATGGTAATTATTGTGAGCTATGAAGCTTGGTTGCTAGTGTAGGACAAAGGATGAGGGCTTGGAATGGTAATCCTTGTGTGCTATATAGTTTGGTTGCTAACATAGGATAAAGGAGAGTTACTGGCATAGGTATTAGATTGGGTAAAATTATCATTGAAAGTGAAAAATTATTATTTTAATCAGCCCAAAGAAGATCAATCTTAACATATGATAATCAAGATGGATAGGTTTGGCAATTAGCCCAAAGTGGTGGTTTTAGTCTATGAAAATGGTCCTAGACTTTGTTTAGGTTTGAAAGTGGCATTGGTCTAGACATAAGTACTCGATATATTGATGTAAATGGTTTAAAATTGGCCTAGGATGGAGTTTTTTCTCCAAAATATGTCAATGGGAATCTTAGTTTAAAATGAAAGCTAAAAACCTGGCAAGATAATTATTCTAACAATTTGAGACACTTTGCCTCAAACTAGGCATATGGATTCAAAACACAAACTTTACCATTGGTAAAAGACATTGGATTTTAGGCATATGCATAAAAATAATTAGGAAATTCAATTCCAAGTAAGTCAAAATAAGAATGAGGAATAAAACATTCAACCCCAAGTGATGATCAAGACTCAAATGCAAACTAACCATGCTTAAGGTTGTACTTGGAGAGAGAGTTTTGACCTTACTTTTAAGCAACCAAAGAGATGCAAGGCACACATAAAATATATCACTTCCAAAATCTAGGCATAAAATATCTTTAAATCAAGTAAGGAATTAGTCCAAGTTGTATAATTCAAAAGTGAGAGGTAATTTAAGCCAAAATTAAGCGAGGTAAAGGCATAAACCAATCAATGTTTGTATCTAAATTTCACAAGACCAATTTTGATCTTGGTTTAGAAGACTTGGATTCTCAAATAAACAACATTATAAGACAAAATGGACATTATAATGAGACCAAACATAGATACAAAGATATATGTTGTTTCAAACTCAATTTGACATAATACAAAGAGTTTTGAAACAATATGAGAAGCGTAATAACACTATCTCGCTCAAAAGGTATGACAATGTTTGTTTTAAAAACTCTAAGGCAAAGCCTTTAGAATGAAATGGGTAGCATAACAATGCCTCTTTCAAAAAAGTGACACACACATATAATATTTTTGAAAAATTACTAAGGCAAGGTGTGTCATCAAATGGACATCATAACACCTCTTTAGGATAAAATGCATGTATAAACATTATTTGATTTGGACGTGGTTTTGGACATGTGTTTTGAAAAACAAATCTAGTTTTAGACTCAAAACAAATTTAAGTAAAATGAAAAGACACAAAAACACCTAAGTGCATCATCTTATTCCTAAAAACTGACAAGGTGGCTTCATATCATCAAATTTTATCTATATACTCCTTGAGAAGAAATAATTTATTAATCCATTAAAATTGATGCACATGAAAATTAGCGCTTTTAGGCCCCATATTCTCTCAAAATTTTGTATGGTGACATGAAACTTTAGGCTATTTTCCTTGCATTGACAATATTTCTATGGCAAGTGGAGTTTTTTGAAAAACTACAAGTTTCACACATTCTAGATGGTCCCAAGTGTGGTTAACACTAGAGTTGCAATCGCATGAATTGAGTTAATACTAGCTAACTTAATATTCAAGGGTCTATTCATTTTCATAAAAACTCTATCCATGTACTTCGTATTGGAGTTCAGTGTTTAGTCAGACTTGACTCAAGTTTTCATTATGATCAGAGAGGCTAGCCACTAAAACCCCTATCAATTGTAGTATCATGTGCCCTAATTAATATACCCTATTGTGGAACAGGGTTAAAATGATGCCAAGAGATGAAATATTGGGTCAACGCTTCTCTAAATAACTAATGGGGAGGTGATTAAATCCTACCCACAAGCCAATATGTAAAAAATAAACATATAAAAGGACTTTAAGGTCATTTTAGAATCACCCAAGTCACTTGAATCTTTGGGAGTGCCGTAGAGACATTCCTTCTATTCTTGGACTAAGCAAAATAAAATAGAATAACAAAACACTTTTGGTCACTTGAGTTCCCTAAAGGGGATGGGGGAGAGCATATGCGCTAAGTCTATTTAAAAAAAACACATAACAAACAAACAAAATGATAAACAAGAAAGATCTTAAGAGTAATTAATCTAAGTTTGAGTTCATTTTAAAAACACCTAGTGAAATGTGATGTGAAAATTTATCCCTTGGATTTTTTTGTTGATTTGAATTTTGAAAAACAAAAAAAAGGAACTAAGACAATTTTTAAGCACCAAATGTAAATGTGATTTGAAGACTTTAAAGTGGTAAAACCATTTTTATTTAACCTTTGGGTCCTACAAAAAATGTTAGGGGGTTATTTCTAATAAGCTAAAAGATAAATGAGTAAATGAAAATTGAATTTGAGCTCTCAGTTTTTTTTGAAAAATAAAAACACAGAGAATCATTATTGATCTACAAAGATCATGATCAATTCTTAAGATCAATGTTGATTCTATGTAATCATCACCAATTCCTATAACCACAACAAATAAAAACATGTTTTTGATAGAAAATGGTTTAAAAAATAATGGTTTAAGACCCAACACCTTTCCCTACCCTTCAAGAAAAATGTTAAATAGATAATAAACACCTTGTTAAGTACCAAGAAAATCAAGGAAAACAACGAAGACTTAAATTTTTACAACATTTATAGCTTTTGATTTGACTGTGTTTTTTACATAAAAATCATGGATATTCCTTGTTGATTGACTTTGATTCTGATGATCAACATTGATTTGATCTGATGGTCACCAATCACTATGGCTCGATCGGGAGTCAAACTTCATATTTTTTTAGCAATTAAATCACAAATTTTGAGATGAAAATGGTTAGTAAAACATCCTAAAAAGTAACTAGAAGAGCTTTATGGGGGTACAGGTCCCATCAGGCATGCCATTATGTGAGAAAAAAATTTGATGTTGAGGGGGGATTAGTATCATTTTAGTCGATAAATCAAATTAAAAAAAACACACTAAAAACTAACACTTCTAGCTTTGACACTCAAGGATCTAGAGAACTACACAATTAACTAACAAAATGAAAACAAAATAAGAGATTTTAGCTTCCATAAGAGTAAGTGTTTTAAATTATCCATATAATGATGTACTCAGCTATGTGATCAAGAAATATTTGCTAATGAAGATCCATTGCTCCACTTTTTGTCACCTAGGTAATGTTGGTTAGCTTTGGCTTGGCTTGGCTTGGCTTAGTAAATTAACATGGTAACACTACAATGAATCTTTTTAGAGGTATTTTGGTATAATAACATTGCACATAAATTTTTTTTCTCTCAACAAATAAGCATTATAACTTTGGATTGAGATATTGTTTAAACAATGGGTGAAAGCCTTGTATTTATAGCCTCCAAAACTAACTCTAACTCAAGTGTAGTTAGGCTAGAGTTAACTGTGGTTGATTTTGAATTAACCCTAATTGAATTAAGGCTAACCCTAGTTGAGTTAAGGACAAGCTATTGATAATTTTAATTAATAGGCATGGCTCATACATCCAAATATTTGCTTGATACTTTGTGAGTGTTTGACAACTCACAAAAGATGATGTCATCATTTTAGATATTTGTGTGATGTTATGATGATGTCATCAATCTAGATTTATGAATTTCTAAAAATAAAAATTCAATAATTAATTAGCCATAGGATTTTCACCTATGCATTTAATTGGGGTTAACCAGTTAATCAATCCTGGTCAAGTTAATTATCATTTTTGAATTTTGACAAGTTATCCCTCACAAATGGTCGAAAAGGTTAGTTTTTTAGGTCCTAACTTTACTGGAGATGAATTAGAAGATGGTGATGATTTCATACAATGAATTTTCCCATTTAGGGATACATTTATGCATATTATAAGATGTACATGATGTGTGTTGATGAATCAAAGCATTCAAGTGATTTCTAATCTTAACTTACATTATTTGCAAGAAGTCATTCTAGTGTCTATTTAGACATGAAAGTGGCCAAAAGAGAGTGTCTATAATATGGTCATGAATGAAATATACTGATTTTGAGCTACTAGTCAAGCTATATGGGTTTTTATGTATGCATGAATTCTTTTCACTCTTTCTACATGATCTAACTCTTGATTCAAATTTATCAAAATGATTTGGAACTAGGTTACTAAAATTTCATCAGAATCCCAAACAAGCTATCTGATATGGGAAATATTATCTAGTTGTGTAGATTAATCCAAGTCTATTTCAAGTTGATAAAGTGGTCCTTGATTTGATGGTAAAGTCATATGGGCCAATATCACAAAATCTAGGTTAAATGAATATTACAAAAATGTGCCCCACAGTGGGTACCAAAAACTGTTGGCATTAAAATTTATCAAGTAGATAAAATAGATGTTTCTCATCAATAGTTAGGGGATGTAGCCCGTATCCTGTTAGTAGGCATAATTACTTTTATTGAAAACCAAAAGAGAGTGCGGTAAAAGAAAGTATTTATGACAAAAATGGGTTTCATGAGGGTAGTACTTTTAACAATAAAGTATGAAAAGGCTATAGAAAGGAAAATATGAAATAAAGAAAAAGGACTAAGGGGTATATTTATAAAAGTGGAAGGATTGGCATATCAAATTATATAAACTCATATAATTGTAAAAAATGTCAAAGAAATAGATAATTCCTCTTAATATGCAACCTCTATCATTCAATGTATATAAAAGACACATATGCATTCATAGAAACACACAACATGCACCAAAATAATTATATATAACTAATAAAAAAAAGTAATGATTGATTTGTATTTCCTTTTAAAAATTAAATAATTACTCTCTAATTCCACCAAGGTTTCACCAAAATGAAAATAATAAATGTATATTCAAAAGGAAATACTACATTGAAATTTCTTAGTTTTGACTAGTTTATAACAATTGTGATAACATTCTAAAAACAAAGAATCAAACACATGCACATACTAAATACATACATAATCTGAAAATAAATCTCAAACACAAAGTTTGAAAAATCTCCTTGTATTTATTTTTGTCAGGTTGCAAATATAACCTCCTCTTTCAAAAGTTTTCTTAGAATTTTAACTCTCAAGACCTTTACAAATGATCCCCTAACTCATATTTATAGGTTGAAATGGGTGGTTATAGGGTGTAGCCACTTTTGTTTTTCCTATTTTAGAACATGTAAAATTACATTAGATAATTTTAACAATTTGAAATTTGTAAAACATGTTAAGCAATTTTCACAACTTGTAAAAATGTGTTAGTGTTTTTACATGACTTGTAAAAGTATAATGATGAATTTGCACAACTTGAAATTTTGTGTTGGAAAATTTACATGATTCAAAATTAAAAAAAGGACCTCATACAATTACATGATTTTATAATATGTGAATGAACTAAATAAGTAAAATTACAGTTATGAGAATGACAAGATCAAAATTTGGTGAATAATCATTCTTTATCATCCTTGCTAATGATGATCTAGACTTCTTTCTCAAGTTGCGGCTTTTTCTTTTGATATTCTTCAAATATTCACATAAATTCTAACATTTTATCTTCATCTATCCCATCTTAGTAATTGTAAGCTATTTATGCATCAAAATACAGATATACCATCTTTTGAGTTGTTTCTTGTAATTTATTCAATAATGTTGTATCAAGTTTTTCCAAATTATTTTAATATTTGATTAATGTTTGAATTAAATCATAATTGAATGAAAAAATTGGAGTTGTAATATTTTCAAAACTTTTATTAAATTGATCAATAATCACTTCTTCAAATAGAAATTTCCTTTTATCATTTGTGAGCTTGCATATAAATTTGCTTACCTCTCCCAATATCTCAATGATAGCATCTCTTCATATTGACTTAGATTCTTCAAAATTTTTAACACTTTCTTTGACAATGCGAACTCATAATTTTGTAGCTACCAAAAAATTGATGAGATATACAACTTCTTTTTGGATGACCTTTTCTTTTATTAGGTAATCTAGACATGGAAAATATAATTCTTCCAATGTAGGGATCAACTCATTCCATTTCTGCACCTCTTCCTCATACTTAATTTCATTTTTATTTGCTTGATCATATTCATATTGAATTTAATAATAAATATCCAAATTTGTGTGAAGAATAATGATACCTGTTTTAAAAATTTATCAACCCATTATTTTGTTTCTTTGACCATGTTGCTAATTTCTTCTAAAACATGAAGTGTTTTTGTATCAAATATTTGATCAACAACTAAATGTGAATATTGAATTGGTTTCACCAATTTTTGAAATACAGATGTTAGATACTCAACTTTTTATTTGAGTTCATCCTTGGTGACTTTATCATGATCCATTTTCTAAAAAAAATGCCAATTATAGATTGGACATTTTATTTCATGCTTTATCTTGTGGCCTTTCCCAGATGGACTTTGGTGATTTGATAGTCAAATTCACTGAAACTATCTTTATCCTTTTCTATTAGAAGAATAACTACTTTTGCATATCTTTCTCCTTTCTAATTCATGGTTATTCTTGAGATTATTTTGGTATTTTTTGCCATAGGAGGATGAACATTAGCAAGGATGCTAAAGTCTATCTTTTGAGGTTGTTCAATTTTCTTCCCTTTTCTCACAACTTGATTTATCTAATTAGGAACCTCTACATTAGGAATTTGATGCACAAGAGAAATATTTGGTTCTTTTTTTTGAACTTTACAAGAAGAGAGAGGGTCTAGACAAACCTGATATTTTTCAAGTACAATTTCACCTTCTTATTTTTATACTATATCAATTGTAGTCTTATGGGAAGGTTCAACAGGAAATTCAACATTTTGAGTAATAGATATTGGAATTTAAATATTAGACTAAGGAGGAATGGTAGAATCTAAAAAGAAATATGAATCAAAAAGATAGAAATTGATGTACAATATTAACTAATAGGGGTTGAGGTTGGGTAAAACTATAAAAATGAGTTTCCTATAAAATGGAAATATTTGGAGCACCAAAAATATTTTAACCCAATCTCCTTATCTTTAACTTGATTAGCTTATTCACAGAAATAGTTTCCATTATAGCTTCAATTTTTGTCTTAGTCTCAGTTTCTTATGGATCTTTATTAGTTACTACAACTAAGGATGTTCATGTTTATAATTGATATTATTTATGAATAATAAGGTGGAAATATTGATTTATCAACATTGATTCCCTTACTCTTCAACCACTTGAGAGTTCTGTTCAATATGCTTGGAGATATTTCAATGAGAGATGTAGATTCTTTCTTGTGCCAATCAACTCTTGAAAGAGATTTTGAATCAATTTTATCTTTTTTATAGATGGGATCTAATGTATATTCATCATCTATTATATTCTTTTTGATCTCCACTATATCTAATACAATCACTTGTTCTAGAGTGAATCATGAGGAATAACAAATTATCACATCTGTTCATCATCATAGTCCATCTAATAGTCCTCAATATGATGCACATGTTGGTGTGAAGAACCAAGAATATTCTAAATCATGCCTCTAAAATTAAATAAAGGTCTACTTTCAAATTATCAAAGAGTAACTCAAGTCATTTCTTCATTGATCAATTTTGATTTAGCTAAAGAAGCACAAGTATATTGACAAATTGAAATAGGAAATTATATCCTAGACTTGTGTTTATAAGACAATAGATTTTGTGTTTCTATCAATTATCTCACTACTTCCACCGAATCCAATTTTTCATCCACATATCACATAAGCATATGCAAAGAAACTACATAGCCACAAATTCTCAAATCGATGAAAGTTGGGAATTGTATGAATCATGTTCCCCACCTATAAATATTTGTAGAAGACTGAATTGATAGCCTCAAATTGTATGGTTCTGATTCAAAAATCTAAATTACATATTGAAATAATGTGTCATTTACCTTATGTAAGTGGTGTGTGATTTATTTCAAAGAGAGTTGAGGATATAAATCATAGATCTTTATAGTCTTCATATCACCTACTATGTTTAAACCATCATAGAATCTCCTTCTGGTGACAACATATACAAGGTAGGAAGTCATATAAAATTTGGAATTTATATTTACTTTTATAACCTACTTGTGAATTGAATTACTAATTAACTTTCCCCAGTTAATATATTACTTATTCTAGTGGATGATCCATATATACCTAAATTCCTAGCAACTAGGCATCCATCTACTCTATGTAGAAGAGTAATCATGTCATTGATTTCATTCATGAATTCAAATATATAAAGATACTTAGGTATCCTTGTTGTTTTATGATTAGGATTTCTAATCCATTGCTTATTAACCCACTTTGAACATGAGCTTGTATTAAAGTCCTAAAATCATTGAGTGGATACAGGAGTCAAGTTAATAAATACTTATCTATCAAGAAACTAAAGTAGATGATTAATGTGTTTTAGACCTAGGCATAAGAAAATCTCTCCATTATAATTTATAACTTCACTTTTTTCAACATTATAATGTTGGGCCATTTTTATCACTAGTTCTCGACACTAAACTAAAGATCATAATTTTATTACTTATGCTAATCTACTATCATGAATGTTTTGTCTATAATCTATTTTGTGTACACCAAATATTCTATTCAATAAATCCTCAATATTAATATGAGTAAGGCTGGTGTCAATTATTTATTTTATATTTGAGTCCAAGTGTGAAGGTGTAACCACTCCTTGAAATTGATACCTCACATATGTGTCCTATTCTAGTTATAATTTCTTCTTGGTGGGGGTCTTTTTTGGATTAATTTTCTTAAGGGTTTATTTTATCATAGTGTCAAAGGTTGACATCTAATGAGTTTACATATTTATGAGATCAAAAAAAACACATAAATTTATTTTTGAGAAGAATAGACTTTGAACATGCTTTAACAAGAATTAGAAATCAGGTTGTGTAAATACATCTATTGGAGTTTGCTAGAATGATTTTTAAAGTGTCTGGATTTGATAGAATTTTAGGTAGATGATCAAGACCTGATAGTGTGTCTTGAATGATATTAGTATTTGATGGTGATTTATAGGGTATCAAGATCCAACAGTGTGATAATAGGTAATAAAAATTTGTAATGTTTAAATACAGGGGCCAGGTCTCGATAAATGTTCCAATAAGAATTAGATTTTGATGGAAAAATTCATAGAGATCCAAGGTTTAAGATGTGTGAAATCAAGTTTTGGGGTTATATATATGCTTGATAAGTATCAAAAACCTAATAATGTTTAAGAAGACTAAAAAATCTGACAAGTCATCATGTTCGATGAGATATAAAACCTATAAACCCTAGTTCTTTGTCTATATATAGTTTTGAAAATGATCTATATTCAAAATAACTGAGATGATCAAAACCTGCAATATCAAAGACCATGAAAAATCCAAATATACAAAGGGAAAAAGGAAGGTTAAAGGATGTTTTGAGATTGAGAGCAAAGGAGTAAGGATAATATGAATGAGAAGGGTTCAATGAATTATATTTTAGGATACAAATAGTCCATGCATGCGAGGAGTAATCACAAAGGTTTCAAGAATGTGTGAGAATAAATTAGAATCTAACAGGTGTCTGAATAAGTGTTGGGTTTCTAAGAGTGATTTTACATTGATTATGATTTTACAAGTAATTTTATGATGATTGGGATTTTCTAGAAACTTAGGCAACTGATTGGGCTCTAATAGGTGTTCAAACACCTATTAGGTTTTGATGTGTGTTGAAACAAGTTTCAAGGTTTGATAGATTACCTGAGAAGTCTTGGGAACCTAAATCATGTTCAAATAACTATCAAAAGTCCAATTTTTATTTATAAGGCTTAAAAAACCCAACAAGTCTTGAAAGACTTAGGCAAAAATTTTGAGATTTCTCAAATTGACTTCAATGTTTGACCAAATGTTGACCTTAGAGCAATGTTGACCTATTTTGACTAAATTTGACTATTTGTGGTCAAAAGATTTAACATTTTCATTTTTTTTTGAATTTTGCTCAAAAACTAAGATAATAGAGTGTAAGTAAGGTGTTCACAAGGAATGGTCACAAGTTCATTATTTCAGCTTAAATGTTATTATTGAGTCCACACCAACCAATTACTTGATTGTTTACATCGGTCACTTAATTAGGAAATGTCAAGCTCCCTAAATTTTATTGGGATAATATAATGTCATTTTGTACTTGATATACCTTATCTGAATGCTCCATAAAACCAATTACATGATTGGTTACATAGGGTGATCCATGTGTAGTTTTGCACAATCGAACACACTCCTCATTTATTTTACTGTGCATAGTTTGCACCTATCATGTAATAATGAACCCTAATTTTCTTGATGTTTATTGTCAACCTTACACACAAGTCCCATTCCTACTCATATATTTTCATGCATTTATCTTCTTAGATCAAAATCGATGCACCTTACTGTGTACTGCTTCGCTCACAATCCTATGCACTAATCCATTCAAAACACTCAATTGAAGACTCACATGCCCACATTTGCATTCAATCTAGCACATCCATATGTCAGCTTGATCCAACCACATCTTTTTAGGTAACACTTTCTAGTTAGGTATATTTTTAATTGAATCATTAGTCACCATCAACCTGAAATCTCAACCATTATCCAACCTTGAAGATGAAATGTCTCAACCATTTTTTTGATAAATGATAGCAGTTATAGCTTCTTTTGTATTATTTATTAATAAATATGTAATATATACATTTGTTTAGGGGGTCGATGTAATACATAGTCATAACATAGATAACATGCTTCATATATCTACTCTATAATATGTGCATTATAACACATTGTACCAGTTTTACCTATTCTTCATTAATAAATAGAAGTTACATTTATTACAAACAAATACTCCTACTTCATTGAAAATGTTCTATTTTTTATATGTAAATACAACATTATACATTTGATCTACACAACCAAAACTTGATTTTACCCTACACACTTGGTCTTAGGCCTCGTGTTATGGATCATTGACATTAGATATTTTAATTTTATTCCTTTCTATTCATGTAAACATGTGAGAAAAACTCAATAAATAAGGTTTGTTAATTAGTTCTATTTTAGAGTACCTAAAATAACACCACAATAAAAGTAAGATGCTTGACACCCAAAAAAAACTTGAGGTATCCCCATAGGTCCAAAGGCTTATCACCAATGCACTAGAGGCACAACACACCACACTTTTTGTCCAGTTATATGAACTATTAATAGAGATTAACCAAACACCTTCTAAAAACACCTCCATAATTTTCTCAATAGTCGTTTCAATAACAAACCCCCTTCATATTACAAGTCAATATCGACATTCCTTTATTTAAAGATAAAATTGATGCCAAAGCATTGGATGCCTAAGTTTGATAAATTGAGGTGTATTTCTTAGTCAATCACTTCACTGATGCTGAGAAGATCACCTTCACATTACTAAAGATGTCCATCCCAATTATTTACTAGTGGGATACTTTTAGTGCATAGTGTGCATAAGAGTGTGTTATAATTGAATCATAGAAGAATTTTGTTGATTTGATAAAGGAGGAGTACTAACCTCTTTGACACCTTAAATATGAATACATCAATTCTATAAAATATGTCAATGCAAGGATCAATAAGTGGAAGACTACACCAACATATTATATGATTACTCTACACATATGTGAGAGAAATTAATGAAACAACATAAGGTGCTAAAGTACATCAGTGGAATATTAACATATATCCATGAGAAGATGAATTTATTGACTTTTGACATGTTGGGGTAAGCATATTACAATGCCATCAAGATTGAATCTAAGGCAAAGATGAAGCAACACTCCACCTCTTCATCTAACATGGTATACAAAAGTTAATCCTCACACAACTCTACATCACATCATTATACATAGAAGAAACAACAACACACCTCTCAAAAATGTGAATAACATGATAATACTATTCAAAACTCAAAGGCTCATGTGCCTTCTACTTCATACAAAGGCAAGAAATTTTTTGGTGATAATTGGTGCCATCACCATCACTCATCTACCCAATATGACTCTAAATTCCATGCATAGTAATCCTTGCTCACATAGTCTACATTAGGACCTACAACAATAGATAACACTAATCCATATGTTTCTTGTCTAAGTACCAACACCACTGTAATCAACATATTTAAGGAGCATGAATGTCTCTTCCACACTAAGTTTTGGGTGAAGGGTAAGCCTTTCCATGTCATCATTGACATTATAAGTTATAAGAACATCATTTACTAATTTACATCATATTGCCTTAGTCTTGCCACTATTGTACATTCTAAGACATATTCCTTGGGATGGCTATAGCAGGGAAAGATATACATGTTTGGAAATAATGCACTTTTTTAGTAAAAGGTCAAGCTTATGGAAGACAATGTCACTTTTGATATCCCACATCTAGATGTATACGACATATTTTTGGGAAGACCATACTTATATGAACATGAATTTACATATGATCCCAAACCACAAAATTAGACTATTCATACATAAGATCACTTCAAAAACCTTTTTAAGTTAGTGCCCATGACCAAAGTCACTTTGGTCTCTTCCAAACAATGTCACAAGCTTATCTCACATATGTAGAAGTTAATGTTACTCATGGTTCACCTTGATACACTTATGTAGTCAAAATCAAAGTACACCTTGGTAGTGCACAACACTCACACATCATTTTAATAGTAATAACTTGACAAGTTACTAGAGTAATAAATAAAAGTCTTCATAGAACCTGAAGGCCTTCCAACACACTACATAATAAAACACCACATTGATTTGGTCCATATATCCCCTCTTCTAAAAATTATCCTGTATCACAGATTAGCTTGGAATAATGATTAAATATGGTGCCAAATACAAGAGCTCTTTGATCAAGGAAAGATCATGGCTAACTCTTCACCTTACAAGAGTCTAATAGTCTTCACACCTAAGAAGTATGGGTCCTAGTGACTCTACATATATGATCACGTACTCAAAAATAATAGTGAAGAAATAATATCCATTTTCATGTATTGATGACCTTCTAGACTAGCTATGAGGTGAACAATACTTCACCAAGATGGACTTAAAGTTAGTTTCCCATCAAGTTTTAGTTTATCACAAAGATGTCTAAAAGATAACCTTCAAGACATTATACGAATTGTATGAATGGTTGGTCATACCTTTCATCCTAACCAATGTGTCAGCCACATTTATGTGATTATTAGATGATCAACTAAAGCCCTTCCTAAAATCCTTCATCGTCATCTACTTAGATGACATCCTCATCTTAATATAGACTTTAGACGAGCATATGGAGCACATATCACATGTTGTATAAACCCTAAATTGGTCAAGAAACCACACATATCATGTCTATTCATAGTCCTTTCATAAGAGATTCTAACTGGAGAATATGATCCTTGTTCACATTAGTCATGTCTTTTGTTTTACTCATCTTGGTCTCATTTCATGCTCTAGAAACCTTTTTGCTTATTCTCAGTCATCTTGAGCTTTTCAAATGGTCATTCCACCTCAGCCAAATCAGATTTCTTGTGCTAATTCTATCCCCTTAGAACTTGAGCTTGTAGGATAGGAGCATTGGGATTGGACTATAGCATTGGACACCAAGGTGTCCATTTCTAGTGCTCCTATCCAATGACATTTTGAGTCCCAACGATCAGGTTTCCTTGCTTAATGATTCTTAAACCCTTCTTAGCTTCGTCTTTAAGTTTTATTTATCTTTATAATGTCAACTAAATGTAAATAAATATCCCAAATTAAAAACAAAGAGTCTCCTATATAAAATACTACACAATGCATTTTATATCTATCACTTATTACTTTGATATAATACGGTATTAAAAATCAGTCAATATTATAGCTTAGCATTCTACATCACACATAGACTTGCATGATTGATCAAGGAAGGGCCTAGCTGAAAGTCATTCTTGCATCTACCGTGTGTGTTGATTAGGCACATTCCCTAAGGGAGAACTATAGTTGATCTAAGACCCTAGATTGAGGATTAATTTAGGCTATGATCAGGATAGCATGGGTTTCAGATCATGCGATCATACTTCCCCTAACCTAGTTTTTACCCCTTTTGATTTTGATGTATTTATTGTTTCATGTGTGTAGATGAACCTAGGGTTTTTAAGATTAAAAATATCTCTACAAATATCTTTATCGATAGTAAATATCCCAAATTTCATAAGAAGACTAATATAGGGAAAATGAGCAAAACCCAAAAAACTCAAATCTCTGTGACTAGTTTGGACAATAGCCATAGGAACTAGACTATAGCACTAGACACCAATGTGTCCTATTTTTCATGTTCTTATCCTTTCACTGAATGAAATCTAGATTCAGGTTTTAGACATCTTCCTAGCCCTACACAATAGTTTTTAGCTTTTGCAATAGTTATCTTAGCCTATTTTTCTAGATAAGTTATTTCCTTCTTCTATGTAATTAATTTGAAAAAATCTATATTTCACCATATTAAATTATATTTTTATACTCATTCTAGACCCTTTATTGTTTAGGAACTATATCCTAGTTTTCTAAAAATAATAAAACATTTGGTGAACTTGAATTACTTAGAACAAATCTAAAACCCTAGGTACCCTTAAGGTTTTTCCTTCATATTTTTGTGCAAAAATTTAATTTCAAATTTTTTATTTTTGTATAAATTTTAAAGCAATTATATTTAAATATTATTTTATAATTTAAATTATTGTAATAATTTTCAAAAATTCTAAACCTTAAACAAAAACCCTGGATTTCCAAACTAAGTCCTCAAACCCTAAGCCTCCCTCCCTTACAATTTTTAGAAAAATATTTTGAAATTTTTGCAAATTTTTTAGAGTGTCAAACATTTTTTCAAAATCTAAATATTAGTAGTTATTATGTGCAAAAAATTAATTCCAAATTTATTATTTTTGTATAAATTTTTGTGCATTAATTCTATTCAAATATTGTTTCAAAATTTAAATTATTGTAATAATTTTCAAAAATTCTAAAACCCTAATCCAAAACCCTAGATTTCTAAATTAGGTCCTCAAACCCCAAGCCTTCATTCCTTGTAATTTTTTTTTAAATATTTTAAATTTTTTGTAAATTGTTTAGAGTGATAAAAATATTTTCAAAATCTCTATGTTAGTAGTTATTATTTCATACATTTGCTTAATAGTACTTTTACATATTCTCTTTGGTGAAATAAATAAAATGACCACTAAGGCACTTCTTCCCTCTCATCCCATAGATCAATTTTTAAATTTTTGTCATAATTATGACAATGAATGGACAAATTTACAAAATTTCACATTATCTAAAAATGTGGAAAATGATTTCATTTACAATGAAGATAATTAATATTGTTGTAATGAGGAATATGATAATACATGTGCAAGTGATAGTGAAGAAAAAGTAGATGCATCTTCTTCTCTCAAAATTATCTTTTTTATTCCCTCTTCTAAAGAAAATAATTTTGATAAATGTGAAATATACTTTTCACCTCATTCTCCTATGCACAATGCACCAAAATAAAATAATTAGTCATACACTTTTAAGTGAACCTCTTATTGGTGATAATTTGCTTCCATGTGAACCTAATCTATCTCTCTCTCTTTCTACTTCTATGTTCAAAATGAAATAATATAAATGCAATAGAATAAAATTGCCAATGCATAGTTTAAATAATTCATATCATGCTCTCAACTCTACTTTATCAAAAGAATCTCTAAATGATAACTATCTTACTCTTACTTGTCATAGTGAAAGTGAAAATAATGCATGCATTTCATCTGTGGCTAACATAAATGCACATAACATTCCAAATTCACATTATAATTTATTTCATATTAGAAAAGAAAAGAATTCTTCTCTTACACCTCTCCCTAGTGACAATGGAAGTGATAATGAATATGATAGTGAACATGCAAATGAATATGAAAATGAGAGTGACTATGAACACTATTTCATCTATGATAATGCATGAAATAATGACTATTCTTATGTACATGGTGTAGAATAAAATGCATCTCATGTTTCTAACTCTTCTCTCACTCTTCCTCTAAAAAATAATGCACTACCAAATGTTATTTCTAATTCTATGCATGATTCTATTTCAAAAAATTCACATGTTAATGATAACATCACATCTTCTACTCAATTAGAATGTGATTCACTAGAACATAAAGATAACAATGAATCTCCCAAGCCACCCCCTACTATAGTAGCACCTATTTCTCACTCTTCACCTAAAGAGAATCATAGCCCACATCCCTCTACTAAATTCCAAGTTACCATTCCTCCAAAGATTCAAGTGATCACACCTCCTCACTATGATCCAATTTCTAAATGTAACATTCTCATGGCTAAAATTAATGATCAAATTTAATGATTAAATGAGCCACTTCTAGGTGCTAATATACCATCCCAACAAATTATTTATTTGATGCACATAGTAGGTGAATTACAACACCAAGTACATCTCCTTACCTTAAAAAATAAGGCTTATAAATCTTTGATGGATGCCAATGATTTACATGGTAACCCTCTTCCAAAGACATTCAAAAAATCTTCATTGCCTAAGTATTTTTAGATACCATCATTACCTCACTTTGATGGAACTAGAGATCCCTTCGTACACCTTCAATCCTTTCAAAAGGCTTTGCCATCTCATGTGAGTCCTTTGATTTTAATCAAGTTATTCTAGCAGACATGAGTGGGGAAAGCTCAAAATTGGTTCTTTCATCTACTCCCCATTGGCTCCTTACACACATATGATGACTTAGAGGAGGCATTTCTATGATATTAGATAGAAAACATGGGCCCTCATGTTACATATGAAAAACTTGCCACATTGCATTAGAATACTTTAGAGCCAGTTAGTGATTATATCTTACAATTCAAGGCTCACATGTTAATATTGATCTATAAACCAACAGATTTAGAGATTTAACATATCCTTATTAAGGTGCTTCATCAACCTCTCCTCAAGCATCTATTATATTAGATAGAGTCCTCCTTCAGGCACTTATGATATATAGTTCTAGCCTTGGAAAAAAAATTGGGATTGATTGAGGCAGATTCAGTTGATCACATTCCTCTAGATTTCATAGTAGTATCTCTATCTACAGATCCTAACACATAGCATCCACCATGCCCTAAACAAGAGAGCAGACCTTAACTAGAAAAAGAACGAATTAATAATAGATATCTAATTTCTAGAGCACAACCTACAATATGCACTATATAGAATAGTAACAAGGTACCACAATAGTTTGATTCAGATTGGGATAGTCCATGTGTCATATTATCAACACTATTAGATAAGAGGCTAATCACATTACCTTTTAATAATCAATGAGATCCACATCTCTTACATAGACAACCACATCGACCCTTTTGTAACTATCATTGTATCCATAGACATAAAGATAATGATTGTTATGGACTCAGGGATTGCATTAATAGATGTGTTGATCATGGCATAATAACATTCAAATAGGGGGAATCAAGATCTCCTTCATCATGGATTCCTAGACCTCATTTCTCCATGGCTAAGTCATCCTAGGACATTCCTTCACTAGAATCATCGATTACTCATCATGAGATTAATGAAGCTTCTAGGATAGAGCCTCATAGGAGATCTCCTATTCCATCTATTCAGAAGGTTTGGAAACCAATATAGCAAGAGTAGCCTACATGTAACACTATCATCAGAGGAGTACATAGTTTAGTTCCATATACATATCCAACATTGTCACAAGAATTGTAGAAGAGTACTAATCTAGAGAGATATTCACTATAGCTAAGTTTTATGGGTCTTATCTCATGTAACAACTTGTTATGGTTAATATTAGATGAACCCACATCACAAAGTATTTATCTAGAGAGATATTCACTATGACTAAGTTTTTTGGGTCATATCTCATGTAGTAACCTACTATAATTGATATTAAATGAGCTACCATCATAGGTTTCATCTCTATATCAATATATCACTTAGTCATATACATCATAGTAGAGGCTATAGGGTACTATCTCTTTCAGTAATCCACTATGATCTCAAATAGATGAGCCTTCTTCATAACACATAGCTTCAGTTATACATCCAATAAGGTTATATTTGGTAGAGTCTCCATGCACAAATATAATTAATACATATTAGATAGTATCAAATACATCATATGTTCCTACAGATCATAATTAGTATGGGCACTTTTTTAGTTGATCATTAGGGTTCAGATAGGGATATAACATAGAGTGATATGACACACATTCACACTAGCACTAGTTTATGTCTTCACTTCATGGGGAAATGATGGAGCCAAAGGGATAACCTTTTTATTCTTGAGCCACCTAATCATAGGTATTAGACACATAGTCTAAACATTTATTAGCACACACATGATTACATAGTTTCAATTAGTGGGTGACGATGGATCCAAAGGACTAGCCTTTATATTCTTGAGCCACTCTTGAGGAATTGAGCATAAAACACTCTCTTACATCCCCTTCTACTAACAACTAACATTCCTAGTTTCAAATAGCCATCACTATCCAAACCAAATTATCCAAATATGGACCTTACTAATATCCCATCTTACCAAGCTTAAACTAGTTCACTTTGTCAAAACAAATTCCCAATTACAAAAGTAACAAATGTTTTACTCACATATGATTACAAATCAAACCAAACATCACACTTATCAACATATAATGAACAATTAAATCAAATCACAAACAAAAATTTTCTAAAATATATGAAAAATAAAATACCAAACCAACCACTTTTAAATCAATCATTTACAAATTAATATACTAACATATTACAAAATCCATAACATAATATGTTTGAGTCAGAATCAAAACTAGTATCCATATATATATATATATATATATATATATATATATATATATATATATATATATATAATGAGTTTTCAAAATATATACATCATATTAAAATATAATAAATCATGAATGGGTGTCATGCCCTTAGTCTCAGTCTCACTCTCTCCTCTAGTACTAGTCCCATAATCCACTCTACCACTCGATGGCCCTGCACCTCCTTGAGCCCCTGAATGCCTATTACGACAACTCCCTCACTCCAATAGCTGACTATGATCCTAATTCAAGTCAACATATCACATCTAAAGGTCTATGTACTCATCCATAATCCTCATACTCACTAATCCAAAATTGGGTAGGGACATCTTATGCCTATCTAGCTCAGCCCTTAGCTCATCTCTCTTTGAATACTCTAACATATGCAATTATTTATATAGTATCTCTATCAAATAAATGAGAATGAATACCATCTCTAACTATCACTTTATCTATCAAACCATCCTCCATAACATCATCAAGTACATGACATGTGAGCTCTTGGAGTGTCGAATCAATGATAGTCTCCTAATACTCATCATCTCCACTTCCTACCCCATCCTATGCTTCATATTAAGCACCTCCCACTCTACATGCACACAAAGTATAATGCTATGTTAGATATAAAATTTCAAATCAAAATAAATCAAAAATTCATACGTAATTCAAATATAATCACTATTTACCTCCCATCATCTGGATCAATGCAAGATCTTCATACTCAAGAGCATCCCCTCCATCAATAGGATATAATAGAGCCCAATGATGCCTATCCCACCATGTGGTATATGCCTATGTACATCTAAAATCATCTATATCAGGAATATCTATATTCACTTCTCATGCATCCAAAGGTAATGGTGCTAATTTAGCCTCAGTAGGCCTCACATGATCTCCTATTCTCACTGGTTCCTATGCACTCCTCACCCACACCCATGCTACTAGGGGCACATCTTGTGGTAACCCAAACTATATAGTCATGTGCTCATATTGAAAGACCTTATACACTCTAACCCAGTAGTCATGTATCCAACAACTGACCCACATATACGAAAACTACACTCCATCCTTGACCCACCTAGGAAATCCTTTGTATGGCCTTTATATAATGTCATTGACTACCAATTTGTTTAAAACTTATCTATAATGATTTGTCCTAGGAGATTAGATAGCCAATGTACTTGTCCACCACTCCCCAACTCTCCCTTGATAATCTTATTGGCCACACAACCAATATGTGCTCATAATCCCAATAATGCAATATCATTGCTACCCTCAATCCACCACTAAATGCCTCTTGGGTAAACCTATACTGATCTTTGTAAAGGTGGGTATGCATGGTCATACCCCACAAGAACATAGTTCTATAGACCTCAACACTATGAACAATCCTATGCATCTTATATGCAATTGACACTCCACTCCTATCCATAACAACTAATGAAACCAACAACATGGATAATCACTTCTGTAGATACAAAACACTAGACTATACTATAACTAATAGTAGAACATTACTATCACTACCTCTCTGATGTATACCTAAAAGTACACCAAAGAAATACAAGGATGTATGATCAATAACATCTCATATTTTGCATTTTCATTCCACCTATAGAGTAATAGTAGTCTCCCTTATAGGAAGCCAAAAATTACATTTATATGTATTCTACCTCTCACATAAGGTGGTAATCAAATATCTATCCCACTACATTATGTCTAGGTCACACACATGAACCAACCTTGCCCTATCCATGATAGCTCTCTCATCAATAGATAATGGTAACAACTACAACATCTCCATAGCCTAATCCCTATAGAAATATCTCATCCACACCTCCCCCTAAAAACACCAAAAATTAGCATATGTATCAATCCACAATGCCAAATCACTAACCAAGTAAAAATAGTAACACATAACCAAGAAATATCTTAGAAAATCCTACTTCCAAGACAACAACATTGGATATAGGACAACAGAGTCGGATAGGATTGTTGCAACCTAGACTGTAGTGCTAAACTTCGGATAGGAGCATTGAATCATGGATATGAGTGTTGGAACTAGTGGAAATTATCCTAAGCTACTTTAAATATCTCAAAATGCACCAAAACATGCTTCAAAATAGACAAAAATCAAGCATTAAGCTTACTCTAACATTACCACTAGTCTCAACCTGGGCTATCAACTACTAAAACCAAGTCATGGAAGGTACTCATCTCCTCAACATATCTCTCACTCTAGAGCTCCAAATCTCAAACTATTCAATACACAAATGAATCAAGAATCAATCAAATTTTCTTATATCAAACAACTTTTACATCCAAATTTTTCCCATAACTAGAACCCCATAACTCTATTTTATAAACTATTTTATTTTACAAAATTGTGATAATGGTACCTTCAACATCATGAAAGCTTCTCTCTATTACTAATTTATTTACCTACTATGGTATGCACATATATATATATATATATATATATATATATATATATATATATATATATATATATATATATATATATATATATATATATATATATATATATATATATATTTCTCTTATACCCAAACACACACCTTGATTATCACCAATCAAAACTTGTTCCAATTCCAACTCTAAATATCTAAATTGTAACTAATCAATCAAATAACTTATCAAACAATTCAAATTATACCTTGTTTCTATCATTATGCCATTAGTTATCACTTTTGGCTCAACCTCCTCTATCACAAATTTCATCCCTCTCCCCAAAAGAGGGGCATCATTCCTACTATTCATATTCCTATACTTACTTAGCATACCCATCCACTCTCATAAGTGGATACAACATTGTTCTTACACCTCTAATATTTAGATTATTATATTTAGCTCACATTAGTCAAAATAAACAATGACTAAGATAATATGGGTCACTCAGATTCACTCAAGAAATTCAAGGAGATATACCTTTAGTTTATAGATACACATATTATTCAAATACAATAGTTTAGATCATATGGATCTATAGTGATTTCAGCTTACAAGCACACAGACTATTCACATACAGTGGTTCAAATTATATGGATTCATAGTGACTTTGATATAGATTTAGAATTAGATACCAGATTTTGGGACATGTACATTACTACATATCTCACACATACAACTTCATACAACATGACATAGTTACAGGACCAGATAGCAGATTATAGGCATAGTGTAGAGCATAGTGTTTTGATCTTCAATTTTTCACATGGGGCATGACACAATATGTCATATCACATGTGGTTATATACATTACCAAATTATACATATGCATCACTCAAATACTATATTTGGGGGCACAACACAGAGGTTCATGTTCTTCATCATCCAAAATTATACATATGGAATGCAAGACATGCCATTCTCTTCTTTCACATTCACCAAAGTTTTAGATTATGCCCATGTGTACCTAGGTTGTCACTAGGCTGGACCATATGGCCATTTGCAGTGGTTGGTCCACTATATTACCCAGACCTAGACTACATGAGTTTGTGCAGGATAGAGGACAAACATTATTTTTGGGCCTATAATCATTTATTAGTTACAATTTAGATATTTAGAGTGGGGGCATGATAGATTTTGATCTTCAAAATATACAAATTCTATACACATTCTAGATTACATGAGTTTATGTGGGACAGAGGATGGACATTGTTTTTGGGCATCTAAGCTTTCCTCATCTTTAGTTAGATTTAGCACAAGGGACAAGCATTACCCTCCCTCTCCATGATTCATGGATTTCACATTTAGATTTAGTGTAAAGGACATCCACTTTAGGGATTCCTTCTTTCTCTAGGAACTATTCAACTCTCCACCCACTTCCCTAGATAGGAAGTGATTTGGGCCCTTACAACATATTCATCTCCATGTAAGTAAGTTCAGGTACACACTTTCTTCTTCTTTCTTTTACTCTAGTACTTCATTTCATTACATCACTATAATAAAATGGGGGAAATGTATACACCCTAAATTGGTCAAGCAACCACACATATCATGTCTTTTCATAGTCCTTTTATAGGAGACTTTGATAAGAGAATATGAGTCTTGTTCACATTAGCCATATCTTTTGTTTTACTCATCTTGGTCTCATTTCATGCTCTAGATACCTTTTTGCTTATTTCTAATCATCTCAAGCTTTTCAAATGATCATTCCACCTTATCTAGGTCATATTTCTTATGCTAATTCCATCCCCCCAGTACTTGAGCTAGTAAGATAGGAGCGTTGGGATTGGACTATAGCATTGGACCCTAGGGTGTCCATTTCTAGTGCTCTTGTATAATGGCATTTTAAGTCCAAATGGTCAGTTTGCCTCACTTAATGAGTCCTAAACCCTTCTTAGCTTCATTCTTAAGTTTTATTTATCCTTCTAATGTTGGACAAATTCAAATAAATCCCCCAAACTCAAAACAAAGATTCTCCTATATAAAGGACTACACAAGGCATTTTATATCTAGCACTTACTACTTTGGAATAGTACATAATTAAAAATTAGTCAAAAGTATAGCTTATCATTATACACCACACATAGACTTGCATGTTTAATCAAGGAAGGGCCTAGGTGAAAGTCATTCTTACATCTATCATGCACATTGATTATGCACGTTCCCTAAGGGAGAACTACATTTGATCTAAGACCCTAGCTTAAGGGTTAATGTGGGCAGTGATTAGGATAACAAGGGTTCTAGATCATGTCATCATACTTCCCCTAACCCATTTTCCCCCATTTTGATTTTGATGTATTTTTTAATGTGTGTAGATGAACCTAGGGTTTTTAAAATTAAAAATGTCTCTACAAAGATCTCCATCGATATTCAAGATCCAAAATTTCACAAGTAGACTAATATAGGGATAGTGAGCAAAACCCAAAAAACTCAGATCTCTATGCCTAGATTGGATAATAGTGGTAGGAACTAGACTATAGCACTAGACACTAGGGTATCTTATTTTTTATGATCCTATCCTTTCATTGAATGAAGGCTATATTTAGGTTTTAGACATCTTCTTAGCCCCATACAATAGTTTTTAGCTTCTGTGACAGTTGTCTTAGCTTATTTTTCTTGTTAAGTTATTTCCTTCTATGTAATTAATTTGACAAAATCTATATCTTACCATATTAAATTAGTTTTTTATACTCATTCCATACCCTTTATTATTTAGGAACTAGACCCTAATTTCCCAAAAATAATAATACACATTACAACAATATAACTTACAATACAACTTAGTAAAGTGTAAATTTGATGCTACACAGATTCAATACCTAGGCCACATCATTGATCACACCGACATCAAAGTACACATATATAAGATCAAAGTGATCCAAGATTGGCCTACTCCATACAATCTAATAGAATTAAGGAATTTTTTTGTACTTTATAACTTTTACCACAGGTGCATCCTTAGTTTATCACATAGCTCTTGGGTTTGTACTTAGATAACACATGTAAAATACAAGTTCAATAGGACTCATGCAAAAAAATGATTTTAAGGCACTCAAGTAATAACTCTATGCAATTCTTATTTTTATAATGTCCAATATTACACACTCCTTCAAAATTCACACTAAGGCATCTGACTACATACTCATTATAGTGATCATGTAACATGGACATTTAGTCATAAACCAATCAAAGACATTCAATGACATGGTGAAATGTACTCCACCTATGAGAAAGAATTGTATGATATTGTTCAAGTAATCAAGCAATGGTACCACTACATTATGGGAAAGAAGATTGTTATTCATTAAAATCACAAACCATTTCAATTATTGTAAATAAATAACAAGCTAGAGAATACATGACACATAAAATGGATGACTTACCTACAATAGTTCCATCTCATGATCAAGTATAAGAAAGGGAAGGACAACTGTTGAAAACAAGATGACCGAGTAAGAGGGGGTGAATTGGTCTTAAAAAAATTTCATTCAATTACACTTAAATATGTATGAAACATTATAACATGTTTGTACATCTTATCAATCATAAGAATCAAATCATAAGAGCATGAAACACATGATTACAACATATACGTGGGAAACCCTCTAGGGGTAGAAAACCCACTAATGAAGCAAATGAACTATATTCCTATAAGATAAAAATCAATATTAAGTTGAGCACCCACTCAACTTGGAGCGCCAAACCTAATATATCAAAAACCAACTTGACAAATTATTTAGCTAATCACCAACTCAGCAAGGAACACCAACCCCTAATTTAAAAAGCACCCACTTGGCTTTAGCAAGCACAAACTTGCAAGGAAGCACCAACCCCCTAAATGACTCAAAACCAACTAAGCCACCTAATTGTTTTATCACCTTAAAAAACCCTTATTACTTCTATAGTAGATGATTATATACTCTTTTATTACTTAACTCACTTCAGTCCCTCTCAAATTTACCTTCATCCATCTTCACTCAACTAACCCTCTTCATGGCTTGATTAGGTATTTTGACCTTGATCCTCATATGCATAACCTATATTAAATACTCATGACATTTTTATAATGTTTTTCATGACCTCAATCTACTCATAGATAATATATATCATTCACTTATCCTCTTTTCTCTTCTTTTCTAAGCATACACCTTATACATTCTCTATAAGTGCATACAAATTAAGCCTAACTACCTTACTTTTATACAAGTCACTTGATCATATCCTTTTAGGTCAGATACATATTCAAATCACTAAGGTCATCCATGAATAGGTTAAATAATATTAAAATAACATGCCTTGGTCATGAATCAATCACTACAATAGGTCAGTCATACATCAATTAGCCCTTACTCCTCTTTTAGGTTTACAGAGACCTAATAGGTCTTCTTAACAACACGTTACCCTTTGATCTCTTTGAATAATATAAAAACACTTCACATGGTAGTATCACATCATAATTAACACTAATATCCCTTATCTAAATTAAATTTAGGTCTACAACACCTTTTAGGTCTAACTACCACTTGAACCCTTCTTCAAATCACTGCTTATAAATACCATGTGCATATATAAAAACTCTATCTTGAAAAAATTAGGCATATACTAAATTTTTAAAAACAACCATGGAAAAAATTTATATATGAAGAAACCTTATGACCTTAGGGTCATCACTAACTTCATTTGATTCTTCAACTCAGGGTAAATAGGCTCAAATACCTCTCCTTAAGATGTTCACTCAAAACTACCAACTGACTTCAAAACATAGTCAAGGAATCATGAACATCTGACACATGATTGCTTATATTCAAGTTATTTAAATACATTAACATGATCTTATAACATCCTCATATCAATCTCAATTAATCATATTATGAGCTCTAATGAAAACTATTGGTCTTATAGACTAATCTGTTGACCTTCTCTCTCACAAACTCTACTTAGCCAGATAAGCCATTTTGGCTTCAATGTTTTAACCTCTTACACCAACTTCCAAGATTATAAAATTCATGGATAGATCATTAAATAACCAAACAACATCATCATGCATTTCAATGCATCACTCTTACATGAAAGTACATTAAGAAACATCTTTTCACTTTTGCCTGATTTACTTACTATCTGTGCCACTAGGTCTTATTAGCAACTATCCAATTCGGATAACCAATATTGCATAATTGAGATCTAGAACCTATCCATAAACCTTCATGGACAACAACTACATGTCTCACATTTTTATCATCATCCACTTATCAACTTTGACTTGGTTAACTCTATCTTCTACAACAAATTTTTGAAAGACACGACTTTTTTGTAGGGTCTGCTCACTCACTTGAGAAACCAATCACACCTAGAGATGCTTGGGAGAGTTGAATTCAACCTCCAATAAATTTTCTAATCATATAAAATTATTTTGATCTCTTTAAAATAATATCTTTAACATTGGGTCAATGTTATGGTTTTATGAGGCTTTAGACTATCTTCCAGTCTTAATGATCATTCAAAAAACTTAGCTCCTCTTTCCAAAAACCAACACTTGGAAATTTGAGATTGAACCCTTCCTCATATACCATGAACAACTCAGGTTCTCATTCAAAATATACATGTGACAACGAGCAATAATAAAATCTTCTCAGGTACAAAACTCTTCATTCTATGCACTTGATAAAGTTTGAAATACCTTTTCAAGCCTTTTCTTGAAAACATTGATATAAAACTTCATGAACATAATAAAAACAACTTTACTCACCTCATTCAATGTTCACCTACTCACTCATGTCATGGAAAATGATCATGTTACCTCATCTAGCCACCATCTATCTTCTTGCTTTTTAAACCTTGACCTGCAAGTCTTATTATGCCTTAAATATGACCTTCTAACCACTTTGTAGTATTCATATTGAAACTCTCCTATGTTTCAATGTTTATTGTGTATGATAAATAAAACTCCTACACTCACCCTTCTTCATAGCTTCAATAGAACTTCTTCAAATCTACTTACAAATCTTTGGAGTTGTGTACTTAGATCTTCAAAACTGACCTTTTAATCATTTACAAGGTCTTCAACACCATATGTACAGCCTTAGACAATATATATCATGCTAAAATACTATTAGGTATTCTTTAGAGCATATTATCTTCATATCTCATTCAGAGCATCTTCAAAATTGCTTACATAGATCTTTAAAGCACATATTTTCTTCTTCAAAGCTCACTCATTTCATTATGCCACCTGGAAATACCATGTCACAAGGTCCAGACAAAGCATTACAAGATGATTTACACTTAATGTATTGACATAAACTCACTCATGTTATTTATCAATTATTTTACTTAATATAACATTAGAACATCCTTCAAACAACATTCTCTCATCATTTCTCTCATACAGAAACAACACTCATTATGTTGGCAATATAACTCATTCATATACATACCTCAAGGCTTACTTGACTCAGAATTTACACAAGAACCTCTAACATCAAATGACATTATATTGACATCAATGAAAGAACCATTCATATTCATAATATCCTTTGACATCAATGACAACATTAAATATCAAATCTCAACACTCAAATACAATGCTAAAAAATCTCTCCCTTAAGTAATGACAATTTTCAACAATCTCCCCCTTTTTAATTGATGGCAAACAAACTTAGAAAACTATATCAACCACTCTTGATGGAAATCATCTGTTACACCTGGTTCTTCCCTTTTCTTTCTCACCCTTTCTGATCTTTCCCCTTTATCATTTTTTTTTATCTTTCTCCTTCTCATCTTTTTTTATTTTTCTCCCCCTTTGACACTAAAGACAAAGGTCTTATATAACTATCATCTCTTTCAAAATGAACTCAAATTAAAAGATCAATTCAACACATATCAAGCTCAGTCAACAATATGAATATCTCCCCCTCAAACTAAGCATCCACCATGCTTTTAATAGTGGCGAATATTAAAGATCATTTGCAACTACTAAAATCATACTCTTCTCCGTCTGAGTTGATACTATATCTCAAAGACATTAGATGACACACAATCTTTAAAAACTATGGCAACCATTCTCAGAAACTTCTCAATTAGGTCATTCATCTAGCTAACTCATCAAAAGCTCAATAAATATAGTCTATGAAGCATCTCAGACACAATCTCTCCTTATCTCCATGTATATCAACAACAATCACTTTCTTGACAAAGAACATAGAGCTACCAATTTCCCCTTTAGACCAAGCATATCTTCTTTTGAAGAACTAGGAACTAAAGATCACATACTTTTCTTAACATGGCTGAAGAAGATGCCAAACTCTTGACCACACACATGGCTATCCCATTCTTGATACCAACTATATAAATAGAGACTTCCCCTTGGTCTTCATAGATCAAGGTCACCTATATAAATAAATATAATTTTTTTACCTCTTATATACCAATTATCTACATTTTGTCTTCCAAGCTTCTTTGACTACAACCTCATGCTTATACTGATAGAATAATGTCTCCATGAATCTTAATAGAGCCACCTCTTTTTCATAGGGTACTAAAATAATATGAACTTAGGAGATTCCTAGATCTCCATATCTTTACAAGACTAAATATATTTTAGCATTCTTCTAAGATTGTCTATCAACTTGGGCTCATATCTACTAAAGTAGATAATTTTTAAAGCTACAAATCTCCCCCTAAGACCATGCTCTCCTTTCAATCTTGCCCACACCATCATAGGCCTTCATACACTCAGATGTATCTTTAGATATTTCAAAAAATAAAATGAACAATGTGAATCATATAGTAGCATCCTCTTTTATTCTTACACTTGGTACCATCATAAGAATATACAAAAATTTCAACCCAATCTCATTACACATACAGGAAACTCACATTCTTGCATAGTCAACCACCTTTAACAAGCTATTGAACTCAAACATTTACTTCTCTCAATTTGGTCAATCTTCCTTATTCTGATATCAGTGGTAATCACTTATTCTAGACTAACTCCCCACACAACATCTCATCATATAGATACTTTAAATATGCTCCCCATAAATTCATGAAAAACTTAGGCAAATGGACTTAGATATAAGAAAACTTACCTTCCTTGATATGACTAGAGCATATAGATCAAACTCCTGATGTTATCCCAAAACTTAACATGTCTTCATGAACATATTGGTCTTATAGACCAATCCATAACTCAAATATCTTCATGACTACTACAGATATTCTTGGCATATACACCTACTCTTGGAGATTATGAATAATTTAAAAATATCACTCTCAGACCAAATAAGTACCATTCTTCCACTAACTAATGAGTGTCTCCATAAATCCTAATAGAGTCACCCTTTTCCATAGGGTACTATAATAACATAAATTTAGGAGTTTTCAAAATCTCCAATCCACTCTTCTCAACCACCTTACAATCATGAGACTGAGTCTCTTTTCAAGATCCATTTAGGCTTGAATGGAATATTTTATTTATCTTTCTGATCATCCTTATTCTTTTATTTGATTTTTTGGTTAACATATGTAGATAAAACATGTTCTTAACACTCCACTTCTGATGCTGGTTTTACCACAACAAAGAGTCCATCTCGACTCTTAGGCTCAATATGATCAACCTTGACTATCTTTGGTTTCCACACAAATGTTTGAACCTTCTTATGTACTTTAGAAGCTTCATTTACCTTGACATATCTTGAGGACCTACTTACTCCAATTGGATATAATCTATCAATATGACCAACCTTATGATAATAGTAACAAAAAACATCACCCATACCTCTTGCTTGATGATGACTATGATCTCTTTTTGACCACTCGATTATCCTTCTATAGTTCCATGAGTGATCATTATTTGAGACATTTATACAATCCTTTACTTTATGACCAAACTATTTATATGAATAACAATAACCATTGAAACAATTATTATACCTTATGGCATTCGACTGTCTAATTGGTATTTTCACATTGCTCTTTATGTTAGCACATTATTTGACTTGATCTAAATTTTATTTCTCTTTTTAAAACTCACTTATCATTACTTCAAGTTAATCATGCTCAATCTTCAAGGTACTTATCTTGGTTTTCAACTGATCACACTCAACCACCTTTGATCTCAAACTTGTATCTAATTGATTCTTTAAAATATTGATGTTTTTCTCATGATCTTTATCAGACTTGCTCACCTTGACTATGAGCTGCTCCACATCTATCTTGAACTTCTTACAATATTCTTATTTTTATCTTATACTTGTATTTACAACCCCTAACTAATTCCTAAGTTTTTGAATAGTCATTTCATCTTCTTTGGCTTCATTAGCCAGCTTAGACTTTAAGGTGCATACCTAATCCTCAAGAACCTTGACCATAAATATCAACTCTTGATCTTATTTCCTTAGTTTCTTAGCCATATTTTGCTTCTAAGATCACCTTCAAGATATCAAGCTTCTTTAAAGGACCTACTCTGATACCAATTGTTGGAAACAAGATGACTAAGAGGGGGGTGAATCAGGCTTCAAAACTTTTCATTCAATTTAACTTAACTATGTATGAACCATTATAACATGCATGTACATACTAGCAATCATAAGATCATGAAACATATGAAGATAACATATATATGGGAAACTCTTTACGAGCATAAAATCCACTGATGAAGCAAATAGACTACGGTCCTATAAGAAAAACATCAATATTTAGTTAAGCACCCACTCAAATTTGAGCACTAAACCCAATATATCAAGCACCAAATTGACATAGTCTTTAGCTAAGCATCAACTCAACAAAGAACACCAACCCCTAATTTACTAAGCACCCACTTGGCTTTAGCAAGCACCAACTTACAAGGAGCCACCAACCCCCTAGATGACTCAACACCAAATCAACCATCTATTTATTTGATCACCTTAAGAAACCCTTATTACTTCTAGAATATATGAAGATATAATATTTTAGCTCTTAACTCACTTTAGTCCCTCTCGAACTGACCTTCATCCCTCTTCTCTCAATAAGTCCTCTTCATGGCTTGATTAAGTCTTCTAACCTTGATCCTCATATGTATAACCTTTATTAGATATTCATGACATTTATTTTATGGTCCACATGACCTAATTCTACTAAAAAATGATCTATATTATTTTATTATCCTCTTTTGCTCTTCCTCTTTAAGCACACCCCTTAGATATTCTCTCTAAGTGCATATAAAATAGGCATAGCTACCTTGATTTTATACAAGTCACTTGATCATATCCTTCTAGGTTAGATACATATTCAAATAACTTAGGTTGGTCATGAATAGGTTAAATAATATTAAAATAACATTCCTTATGAATAAATCACTACAATAAGTTGTTCATATATCAATTATCCCTTACTCCTCTTTTAGGCTTATAGAGACCTACTAGGCCTTCTTAGCAACACGTTACCCTTTGATCTCTTCGAATCATATCCAAACACTTCACACCATAGGAACACATCATAAATAATTACAATATCCCTTATCCAAATTTATTTTAGGTCTACATCTTTTATGTCCAACTACCACTTGAACCCTTCTTCAAATCACTACTTATAAAAAGCCTATCCATATATAGAAATTTTGTCTTAAACAACTGAGGCATATACTAAAATTTGACAAACAATCATGGAAATAAATTATATATTCAGAAACCTCATGATATTAGGGTCATCATCAAATTTATTTGATGCTTCAGCTCTAGGTAAATAGGCTCATATACCTCTCTACAATATGTTCACTTATAACTGCTAACTGACTCCAAAACATAGTCAAGGAAACATGAAAATTTGACACATGATTGAATATCTTCAAGGTATTTCAATGCATTAATAAGATCTTATAACATCATTGGGGAAATCTCAATTAATCAAATCATGAGATCTAATGAAAACTATTGGTCTTACAGACCAATCTATTGACCTTCCCTCTCATAGACTCTACTTAGCTAGATAAGCCATTTTGGCTTCAATGTTTCAAACTCTTACACTGAATTCAAAGATTTTGGAATGTATATATAGATCATTCAATACCTAAAAAACATCATCATCCATTTCAATGCATCACTCTTACACAAAATTACATCAAGAAACATGTTTTTACTCCTGTTTTATTTCCTTATTATCTATGCCACTAGGTCTTGTTAGCGATTGGCCAACTTGGATACCAAATATTGTACACCTGAGATCTAGAACATGTCTATAAACCTTCATGAACAATAAATAAAAGTCTCACACTTTGATATTCATCTACTTAGAAACTTTAACTTGATTAACTCTATCTTCTACAATTGTTTTGAAAGATAAACACTTTTTTGTAGGGTCTGCTCACTCACCTGAGAAAGAAATCACACCTAGAGATGCTTGGGAGAGTTTAATTCAACCTAAAATAACTTGTATGATCATATCAAATCATTTTGAGCTCTTTAGAACAAGATATTCAACATCGGGTCACTATTAAGGTTTTAGGAGGGTTTAAACTATCTTCTAGTCTTAACGACCAATCATAAAACTTATCTCCTCTTTCCAAAAACTAATGTTTAGAAATTTGAGATTTAACCCTTCCTCATCTAGCATGAATATATTAGGTTATGATGTAAAATTTTCACATGGAAATGAACACAGAGAATACCTTCTCGGGTAAACAACTCTTTATTCTATGTATTCAAGAAACCTTGAAATACCTTTTCAAGCCTTTTATTACAAACCTTGATCTAAAAATTCATGCACATACTAAAAACAACTTGAATCACCTCAGTCAATGTTCACCTTATCACTCCTATCATGGAAACTGATCTTTTTACCTCATCTAGCCACCAACTCTCTTCTTGATTTCTAAGCCTTGACTTACAAGTCTTATTATGACTTGAATCTGACCTTCTATCCCCTCTTTATTCTTCATATTGAAATTCTCATGTGTTTCAATGTCTTTTGTGTATGATCAAGAAACCTCATACACTCACTCTTCTTCAAATCTTCAACAAATCTTCTTCAAAGCTACTTACCGATCTTCAAAGCTTGAGTGTATCATCTTCAAAGTTACGTACTTAGACCTTTAAAGCCAACCTTTTAATAATTTTCAAAGTCCTAAAAACCTTATGTACATCCTAAGACAATCTCTCTCATGCTCAAATACTTTCAGGTATTCTTCAGAGCATCTTATATTTTTATCTCTTTCAAATCATCTTTAGAACTCCTTATATAAATCTTCAGAGCACATAGTTTCTTATTCAAAGCTCGTTCATTTCATTATGCCACCTATAAATACCATCTCACAAGGTCTAGAAAAATCATTAAAAGATTATTTAAACATTTTTTATAAACTTGTAATCACTCATGCTACTTCTCAATGATTTTACTCAAGCTGACATTAGAACATTCTTCAAACAACATTTTCTCATCATTGCTCTCATACAAAAACAACACTCATTATGCTAGAAATAAAACTCATTCATATACATACCTCAAGGCTTAATTAACTAGGAATTTTCAAAATAACATCTGATATCAAATGACATTAGATATACATCAATGAAATAACCATGCATCTTCATAATAACCTTTGACATCAATGACAACATTAAATATCAAAGTTCAACACTCAAAGACAATGCTCAACAATCTATCCCTTAATCAATAACAATGTTTAACAAAAACAAGGCCAAATATTACCTTATTTCACCATTATTTCATGTAATTATCATAATTTTAGACTTGCACAATGACAACTTCATAAACTAGGTACCCCTCTACTTAATTGACTAGGACTTCATAGTGACTTACACCAGCCTCGAGCAAGGTAAACAAGTTTAGGAGTTCTATTTGTTTGACCACCTTCTATACAATCTCAAACATCAATGTGTTGCCTATATTACACCTCTCCAATGAATAATATAGGATGTGAAATATTCCAAGACCTTGGGACACTTTATCATCATAAAGACTCTAGTTGCATTGTAGTCACACTTTTACTAGCCACACATGCACACATATGTGGATTGCCACATAAGGTCTTACATCTAGGGTAAACTTTAGTGGTTATTTATCATTAATTATTTAACATTTAAATTTTATAAATTGGCATTTGGATATTTTATTGGGTGGTGAACAATGTGGATTCACCTAAATTATCTAGGTGTAAGTTAGTTTTCTAGGTCGGATCGCCTAGTGTTTAAAATAAATTTCATACATATAAATATAATTAAGCACTCCATTGAAAGTCAATATGAGATTATTCACTATTATATGTAATATATAATCATCTAATGATCAAATTTATCAATCATATCAGCATAAATACCATCCAGAGGTGCTTGTGTCACTTACCCACATAGTTGTCACTTACCCGCAACATTATCACTAGTCAGATAACACATATGTTATTTTTTAGTGTAACTATCATTCAGTAATGAAGATATAATAGGATAGATATGGTGTCATGTAATATATATGTTATCAAGTGACACCTATGTTTCAAATAAAAAATAATGTTATCGATCTAAATGTTGTTAAACAAAAATAATGTTGTCAAGTGACAATAATGCAATTGAATGATAGTGATACTGTCAAATGACATCAACGATATCAAGGGAAAAGATAACTATAAAATGATAGTATACCTATCATTTGAAATTGTATTTATTGTGTAATGGTATTCCTATAATTCAACAACAAAGGCATTACATCTAGGAATATGTCTGTGAGTTTTTTGTATAGTCGCACATTAGCATACCTTATATGAAAAGTTATATTTCCCATGTCAATTCACATGCACCCCTAAACATCATCTATTAACTTTATCTAGAATTTTGAAACACATAATTGTAAATTCACCAAAATATCCCAAGTTCATTTCTATATGGGCCACTAAAATTTACCCTGCTTGCATTCATTGTTTCACTCTCAAGCTCATCAATAAGAAGCTACGACTTTACACACCTCTACTAGATCCATCCAATCCATGGGAATATATCAACATGGATTTCATGACTGGGTTACCTATGATGAGATGATAACATGATTATATGTTTGTTTTAGTGGATAGATTTTCCAATATGGCTATCATGGTCACATATAATAAAGATATTGATGCTACGAGAATTACGCAAGCATTCTTAAACCATGTTTGGGTTATTTTGGGATACCAACATCCATAGTAGCTAACATATATCCTTTATTTTTAAGTCATTTTTGGAAATCAGTATGGGATTTTATGAGTACATAGCTGGATTGATCAATGGCCTTTCACTCACATATAGGTTGGTAAATCAAAGTGGTCAATCACATAGTTATTCATCTTCTATGAATGTATAACACTCACATGATTTCACCTAGGATGAAAATATTTTGTACATTTAACATGCTTACAATAGGGATCTTCACAAATATACTGGTCATAGTCTATTCTATACAAGTTTTGGGTTTTAACCTTTGGCATCTCTAGACATCTCCTATTGTTCATTATCCAACACTAAGTTGTGCACATAAGAATGGGAACCAAACAAAGATGATAAGTTTATATGCCATATATAGTCTATCCACTAGTAGATTTAATATATTCTCTCTCACACATAATCTAAGTATAATGAGATCCATGTTGTGCATCACACACCTCATTTATTCTGAGTTGGTGATAAATTTTGGATGCACCTTCAATAGGATTGCTTCAGAGGTCCACACTAGAAGATCAAGCCTCTGTGCTATGGTCTGTACACCAATCTATGCATAGATGGTGAGAATGACTTTGTTCGTTATCTACCTCAGTACTTGGGCATGTATCCATTCTTCAATGTGGAAATTCTCAAGCCTTGCACTTTGCCACTTATTGAGCCAACCTTGTTGGAACATCCTTCTAATTTGGATCTTGAACACTTACACCCCACAAAGAAGGACCAAATCATCAAAGTGATAGACACATGCACCCACCATGGCACACAAAATTTTATAAGTGGTCAAGGTTGGATAATATGTTGATCAAGATAATTGGTATAACTCTTAGCAACTTTGCATGCAATTTCCTTAGCTACACACTGATGTAATGGAGACTATTGCTCTTCACTAAAGAGTGAATGATGCATTCATAAACACTGCATAACTAAACACACTCCTCATTTATTTTATTGTATAGAGCTCACATCACTCACGTAATATTACAACCTCATTTTCTTGAAGTTTATTGTCAACCTTATGCATAATTATCATACCTACTCACATATTTTTGTGCATTAATATTCTAAGATCCCAATCAATGCACCTCACTACACACTAATTTGATCACATTCTTATGAAATACCCCTCTCACACCACTCAATCATATACTCATGTTCTCATACTTACCTTCACTCTAGCACATCCACATGTCAACCTACTTCAACCACATGGCTTATCATGTGGCACTTTCCAGTCTGGTATCTTATTAGTTGAATAGTTAGTTGCCACCAACCTAGAAGCTTAAGTGTCATCTAGCCTGGAAGATGAAATGACTCAACCATATTTTTCATAACCAATAATAGTTATAACTGCTCATGTGTTCTTTATATATAAGTAAATAATATATGTATCTAACCGTAGGGTCAATCTAATACACAATCATAACACAGATAACATGTTTCGCATATCTACTATGTAATTCTTGTACTGTAACACATTATACTAATTTTCCTTATTCTTTATTAATTAATAGAAGTTGTATTTCTTAAAAAAAAGACTTACACTCTATTAAATGTGTTTTATTTATTCTATTTGAATACAACTTTACACATTTACTCTACACAAATAAAACATAGTTGTTTCCCACACGCTTAGTCTTAGGCCATGTGGTGTGGATCATGGGTAACATAATTATGGCTCTCCTAAACATAATTAAGATAATAATGTCATTATGGACTTAATATGCCCTATTTGAGTGCCATGTTCTATCAATCATTCAATTCATTGCATGGGACACTCAATTATGACATATTAAACCCACTAAACCTAATTTTTGTAACCTATTGATTGATTGGTTACATTGGGCACACAATAGAGCATATTGAGCCTTCTAGACATAATTGTAATAATACAATATCATTTTGTAATCAATATGACCCAATTGAACATATCATGTAGCCAATTACTAGGTTGGTTACATGGGTATATAATTTGGACATGTTGAGCTCCCTAAATAGAATTATCATGACCTAATATTATTTCAGACTCAATATGCCCTGATTAAGTGCCTTGTATACCCAATCACCTAATTAATTTCATAAATATTTTATTTAGATTATATTAAGTCCCATAAACACAATTACAACATCCTAATGTCATTTTGGACTTGATATGGCCTATTTGAGTGTTCTATGCAAGATGTCACTTGATTATTTTCATGGGGCACTCAATTAGGTGATATCAAGGACCCTAAACCTAATTGGGATAACCTAATGTCATTTTGTACTTGATATATCCTATTTTTTTAACCCATTAAACCAATTACTTAATTAGTTATATGGGGCACATATTTAGGGCATATCAAGCACCTTAGACAAAATTATGACAACCTAATGTCATTTTGGACTCAATATGCCATATTCAAGTGCCCCATGAAACTAATAATTTAATTTGTTGCATAGAGAAATTAATTAGGGCATATCAAGCCCCCTAAACTTAATTATGACAACATAATTTCATTTCATAATTATGTTTCATCTATTATTGGTAAATAGGAGATGCTAAATCCTAACTAAATCAAGTGAATTAAGCTAAATCAAGATATTTAAAATAATAATAAATTAAACATTCACTAATATTGTAACTTATAATATTTGGAAATATGATAAAAAGAAAAAATGTATGGAAATGAAAAATTTATCCAAACTCGGATATGTGGGATTGAAAAATTGACTATTGATTGACTATAGGGCTATTTTAGGTCACTGTGAATTAGGAATATTACTTGATCTCTATCTAGGACAAGGCTATGGGATTTGGACTATCACATCTTGCATTGTAGTTTGTAGGGAGTGACCACATGTATTATGTTTTTACTCTTTGTGTCTAATATGAGAGTTTCACTTACACCTATATGTCTTATTTGAATATGTGAGATATCTTGATATGTTGCAAAATCCACTATATACCTTATTCTTTAAAGAAAACCCTACTCAATGACATAAAAATATGAATGTAATCATATGGAAAACAAGGGTTAGTTTTTAAAGTTGTGTTAAACCTCAACACTTAATGTGTTGAGAGCATTGCCTAAATACCAATACTCCAAAGAGGAATCATACTCCACGTAGTTTTCTCATGCTATAGTGATGTGTATGAAATGATAGCATAAAGTCATATGTTGGTGAAATCTTGGTATAATTATGTGATTTTACAATTACTTGTGACCTTTTGATGGTATGAAAAATTTATTATGGGCTACTAAGTCTATGTGTACTCAAAATTAGGAGAATTAGGTGTTTTTATCTCAATGTGTAGTTAGATATTCTAGTGCCTTTCAATCATATGAGTCTCTAGTGAAAAATGGTTATAAAATGTGGCTTTATAATGATCTATTTGTTATTAATTTATATGGGACTTTATAAACATGTGGTATGACCCATTATATGAATTTGAATTCAAAAAACTATTTTTTGTTTAATGGGGGGACAAGACCTACAAATTTAGACACTATCGACAAGCGAGATTGTCTTGAAAGGATATCCTTGTATGAGTAGCAAATACAACTAAGATACAAGTGTTGAATAGTCTAGGTATGATTTTAATTTGTTTTTACAAAAGAATAGGGATATTTATTAATCATTACTTTATTTGGAAGTATAGGTCATCCACATAGAAGTGAAGGAATGATAGTCAAGGACTATGGAATTGAGTATAAGTTGGGTATTCACAAGGAATGGTTACAAGTGCATTATTTAAACTTAATTATTGATTTATGTGTCTACATTTTCCCCCATTTTATTTTAGTAATGTATAAAAGCATAAATACTAGAGTAAAAGGAAAAAAGGCATACCTGAAGTTACATATGAATAACAATGTTGAATGTAGATCCAATATTGAATTGTGCTTCATGTAATTCTGAAATGAAACATACATAAATCGGTCCTTACTTAAGATGAAAATATGAAATCAAATGCAAGAAACAAAGAATGGATACACATGATTGGGTACATAAACTATTTTTTCTAGCCTAAATTTGGTGATTGTAGAGGGTTGGATCCTTGAAGATTATGTTTTTATTGACACACTTGGATTGGACTATGACTATCCAAATCCTCATCGAAAAAAGAATGCACTTAAGAAATCAAGGTCTGATTGACTCCATCATTGAAAAACTCAATGTAGTAGATGAAATTTTAGACTCTATGTATGAATCTTAATATAATGTTATGGTGTAAAAATGGTAAATAAACCACTAAAAATGGAATAAGATTCATTTAGGGTGAAAATTTGGTGTAAAACCAACATAAAACTGGTGCATAAATAGTATAATATGACTCTAGTATATACAACATAAATAATGATATGTGTTTTTATTCTATGGAAACTAGTGAAAAAACTAAGTAAAAAGGTGACCATGTGCCATGCACATGCTCCTTATCTGGTATCTAAGCATATTGAATCTAAAAACTAGGTAATAGAAAGTAAAATTTATGAGCCAACCTATGTAATCATCTTGGACCACATTTGATGCATGATGCCCCTAGCTTGGAACAAACTTGTGTATTTTTATGCAAACTATCTGGGTACATATTGAAAATTATTTTGTGTACTGAATCTGATTCTAATAATTCTATAAATTAGTGTTTCTATGTACTAGGAAAAAAGATCTACATATCAAATATAATGGTTTGCACTACTATATGAATAAAGTGTTGTCTGAAAATGATTTTTAGGTAAAATTTAAGTAGTGATCATGATTAACTATGTAAAACATACTATTTTTTTACTGTTTATTATATCGTTTCACCTTAGTCTCTAAGACAAGCCATTTTATATGCCCCCTCTTTTGATTTGAGTTGTGAAGTATGCATAAAAACTTAACTCAAAATAAAAATTTGTGCCAGAGATCTAATGAAAATATGTAAATCTAAGTAGTAATGATAACATTGAAGAGGATGGCATCATCATATATAAACTGAGTAAAATAATAATGTAAGATGCATGTGGAAACAATACAACATAATGGCATTGTCAAGATATATGTTAACAACTAGGCATGCAGATAAGTGATCATATACTAAAGATAACTAAAATATATTAGACAAACTCAAGGAGGATGCATGATACCCATCTTGGTATCAAAAATTGAGAAAATTGAGAAAAATGTTTCATGTCCATGACACACACATATAAAGATTTCACATAATAAATACACATGGCCACATATAATGTACATGTTTAAATGTCACTCACACACATAGAAATAAGCAAGAAGGCTTAGAGCCACACATAAGGACATGTTCAAATGTATGCAAGACATAATAAAGAGTACACATAAAACATCAAGAAAATAATAAAAACATGAAAAACATGCACGAATAGATGAAGTTAGTTGAGATAATAAATTGGTAACATTAGTAAACTCATTAATTCAGGTATCCATTAAGATAAAAATGTAAGTATGAGTGAACAAATATCGATAGATTTTGGATAATGTATTAAACTGAAGTATCAACAATAAGGATAAAATGTGTGTAAAAATATGCCCCCAATGAACTTAATGAGATATAATCAAGATTTAAAATGCCTATATCTATTTAGATATTGAGAAGTCACAACCTCTAGTCATTAGGGAAAGTCCATTATAATTAAACAAGAGTGCAGTGCATGACTATCTGAATAAAGCGATTTTATCTATGTGAAAAAATGGGTTTGAGATAGTGTCATCACCTACAACTAAATATAAAAATGTAAACCTATATGTTCAATTAATCCTACATGAGTCTCACAGTAATTAAGTCCTAGATCTAACATATGGAGGATGATCTCTCATAAATGGAAAGTGTCATTACACTAGGAAGTAAATAGTCTCAACTCTAAATGTTAAAATTAATATGATCATGTGGTATAAGTGTCACGATCATGATGGTGTTACATAGTATGTTGTATATGTTTCATTGCATTGTGTGTTGACATAAACTCTATATCTAGTTTCAATTTCATAGTTTGATGTTCCAGATAACATTGATGTGTATAAGTGTTGGTGTAGTGATTTTTCCCATTGGGTTTTGCCTACACAATCTTATGACAATTTTATGTTAATTAAGATTCCTTAGGTTAGTTATAAAAAGGTCACATAGGATAATTATATTTTAATATAATTATTTAATTATAAAAAATAGAGGCTTCTTCGTGTTGCCCTAATTTTATTTATATGTACCCCACTTTTCCTTTTTGAAAGGTTAGATAAGTAAGACAAGTTAATTTGATTATATAAAAGCAACCATATTTTTTAAATATTTTCGTGTGAAGACAAGATTCTTCCTCATTTGTAATTTATCTATGATTTCATTGCTACATACATAGCTTTGCTCAATATTTTATGAAAGGATCCAAGATCATGGTCAATCTACCATGGTATCAGATCCATTTTTGTCAGTATTGTAGCAATCTTTATGGTGAAATCTTGTTAGATTCGTTATTCCAGTGAAAAGAAGGGTTTAGTGAGATTCCTTGGAGAATTCATGTAAATATTTTTATTGGAGCTTTTGATCTCAAAACCAACCACACCATTGGTTTTAGAAGGTGCCAAAACCTTATGATTGACTATAAATTTGACCTATTTCTAGAACTATCAAAATTTCATTCCTTTTTGGCATCTGAAGGCCCTATTTTTCATTTTCCATGAAAATCCATACTTCTTATTTTGTTGTGCCAAAACACCTTATAGGTTTTCTTTTTTGGGTCAAAATATTAAATGGGTCTCATTAATATTTTTCATATCTAAAATATTTTGGACATTTTTGTTTTGCCTCTTTTACGTGTTATCAAACCTCTCTGACACTCAGATCTACAGTGGGTCATTACTTCAACTCAATAGTTGATCAACTTCAAGTTGCATGTTTTGGAGAGTCTGTTGACCAATCTAGACTTTTGGAGGGCTATTACTTACCCAACAGACCAACTTGGACTTCCAACAATGAGTAACTTCACTTTTTTAAGTTAAGTTATTTGATAAGTCTAGTTACTTGCCTACAAACCAAATTAGGTTTTAGAAGTTACTTTACTTGCAATCTAAGAAGTTAAGTAATCAAGGTCTAAAAAACCATATTACTTGCCTGTAGACCAACTCAAGTTTGTGGAAGTAATTTACTAAGGTTTGTGAAAAGCAATTACTTGTTGATTAAAGTAGTCCAAGAAACCCAAATCTCTCTTCATAGACCAATCTGGGGTTTTAGAACAACTCTACTCAGGTTCTCAAAGGTTGACTACTTCTGGAGTTAATCAGTCCAAAAAACTTGAATTACTCATCATAGACCAATGTGGGGTTCTAGAAAAACACTACTCAGATTCTTGAAGGTTGATTACTTCTCAAGTAAATAAGTCTAGAAAACTCAGATTACACTAGAAAGACCAAATCAGGTTTTATAAGGGTTGTTACTTCAAGAGGTGATTAATTCTCAAGCAAAGTAGTCTAAGAACCCTGAATTACTCTTCTTAGACTGACTCAAACTTTCAGAGGGTCTTTACTGCTTAGGTTTTTGGGGTAGCATTATCTAAGGTTTTTTCCATTTCTATCTTTTTCATGTCTTTTTTGGGAAAAAATCACAAGCTTAAAAAAAAATTTGATTTTTGGAAAGGGTCTAGGAATATGTGGGAGTGAGAACTTGTAAGTTCCATAACTTTCAATCTATAGCTCCGTTTTGGGTGCTATTTTTTTGAAAGTGAATATTTTTTCAAGCTCTATGCATTGGTGATATTATTTTAGGACCTTTGTAATATCCATTTTTTCTATGGTGTAATGGCTTAAACTTAGTTCAAACTTATTTTACCTTTCTTCTTGGATGCATTATTAGCTATGCTTAATTTCACTCTTATACTCTCTCACACTAAATTTCTCATAGATGCATTCTCAGTGGTGCCTAACATCCAATAATGAGTGTGTGTTACATTGTAACTTAAGGGGGGTCTTATTGATAGTTCAAGGGGGTACTTGTACTATGTGTAATATGTTCTTTACTTTCATTTCAAATATGTAAATTATATCAATCTAATCTACACTATTAGATCTAAAAATTGAACCACTCACACCATTTAACTATCTCAAATAGAAGTCTAAAATGCAACTTGCCTTGAGAGGTAAAGGGCTCTATCAGATCACTATGGGTAAGGAAACTGAGCCATCTATAGATGCAAAAAAGGTTAAGTGGTACAAGATATGTGATTTGACCTATATGTTATTATGTCTATCAATGTCTCTTGACCTCTTGTTTCATGTTGAATCTACAAAAACTCCCAATGAAGTCAAGACCATCCTAGACAAGATTTTTAGAGTGCAACACATCATAAGGGGTCATGAGTTGGAGAATGAGCTTATCACATTGAGCCCAAGTGACTATGACACCCTACAAAACTTCTTTATAAATTTTAAATCACTAAAATTATAGTTAAAATAATGTGTCATAAATAAAATAGATGAACAATTGATTCTATCCATGCTTGTAAAACTGGGTCACGACTATTCATTTTTCATATCTATATTTCATGCTACCAAATGTGTACTGCAATCTACTTGGAAAATGCCATCATTTGATGAGTTTGTTTCCAATCTAACTCAAGAGCAAGATAAGTTTATTCAAATGGGTGCACTGAAGTCTTTAAAATCACATGCCTTAATTATCAATCAGGATAAGAAGTCTTCTAGTAGTGGAAAATAGGAGGAAAAATAGTCTAAGCCAAACCATGAGCATAAGGAGAATAAAAAATTAGATGCCAAGATAAAGGCATCATCAAATGAGTCCTTTTTAAGTGGGAAACCTAAGAAGGAGAAACTCAAATGTAACTTTTGTAAGAAAATTGGGCATGATAAATCTCGGTACATGAAAAAGAAGATTGACACCTTGACTAAGATGTTTGAGAAGAATAACATCAGTGTTCCTGAGTCTTCAACTCAAAACACATATACACAAGATTCTACAAAGGCTAAAGATAACAAAAATGATAAAAATAAGGGCAAGACACTTGTTTTTATTAGCTTTTTAGCCTTCGACTTGGGTTATTGACTCAATTGCTTCTTATCACATGGCTTCCTCAAAGGATCTATTTTCAAAATTAGAGCCATGTTATGTGCCTTCAATTCTCATGGTAATGAAACTTAGACATAATTTATTAGTAAAGGATCCATTGAAGTAAGTGATGGGACCTTTAATGATGTTCTATGTGTTCCTTCACTATCCACCAATCTTTTATCAATGTACCAAATCACTCACATAAGTGTAAAGAAGTAATTTGAGTTCACACCTAATTCAGTGGTTATCAAAGAGCTAAATAGTGACACCATAGTAGCTTATGGGAAGGTCAATCATTAGTCTAGGCTGTATACCTTCTCACAATTTGCCTCAAATCAGCCCTAAGATGCATTACTTACTCATGCAGATGGAGTGAGCAAACTATGGCAAAAATGGTTTGGTCATTTAAACTACAATTACTTGGAGCAACTCAATCATCATGACATGGATTTAAGGCTGCCTAAAGTCAAATTCTTAGATGGCTTATGCAATGGTTACATTATTTTCAAGCATCCATAAGAGAAATATGATAATGGTAAAGGAAAGAGAGCCAAAGAAAAACTAGAAATTGTCCACAGTGACATAGTAGGTCCATTTATAAAACCTTCATTAAATAGGATAAGATACATGATCACATTCATCAATGAATTTTCAAGGTACACCTGGGTACTTTTTCTCAAAAATAAGTTTGAGGTCTTTGATCACTTCAAGGACTTCAAGGCACTTATGGAGAAGTAGTCAAACTATTCCATCAAAATCTTAAGGACTGATAATAGTGGGGAGTATGTCAACAATAGGTTTGAGTAGTTTTGCACATCAGAGGCAATTAAGATGCAACACATAGTTCCATATAGTCCTCATCAGAATGGTATGGCTAAATGTAATAATTGTACCTTGAAGGAAATGGCCAACTACATGCTATAATCAAAGTCTCTTGCTCCTCAATTTTGGGTTGAAGCAATCAACTATGTGTGTTATATTCAAAACCATGTTCCACATAAAGCCTTGAAAGGAATCACTCCTTTTGAAGCTTGGGATGGTCACAAGATCACATTAAATCATTTTCAAGTGTTTAGATCACCAACAATGGCCTATATTCCCAAGAAAAAACATAAGGCAATGGACCCTCAGACTCAATTTTGTATCTTGATAGGGTCTATAAAGGGTACTAAGGGATTTAGGATCCTACATCATAAAACTCATGAGTTATTCATTGAAGGAGTGTCAAGTTTTGTGAGGTCCAACTTGAACTCACTACTGACACTCTAGACTCTTTAGAAGTCCCATTGAATGTTGATTCCACCTCAAATAATGACTTAGATCCACCTCAAAATCCTATTGATGATTAGGATGACTCTTCTTCTTTTTCAAGTTCAAGTGATGAGAGAAATGATGAGGATTCTCCTCCTCCATCTCACACTCACACTTCAAATGATTGTGACTCATCTCTTGATTCTCCAATCTCTTATAATTATGGTACCACTTGGGCTAGCCAAACACTTCAAAGTGCTATAAAATGGGTTAGAAATCTATCAGATATAAGGTGGACACATTCACAGTTTTAGGGGACTTCACATGCCTACTTGGCCATTACCTCAAATTTTCAAACCTTTCATGAGGCATCTGGAATTCCAAAATGGGATTCTTCTATGTAAGAGGAGTATAGTTCCCTAATCAAGAACAAAGTATGGGACTTAGTCCATCTTCCTAAAGGAATAAAATTGGTCCATTGCAAATGGATTTATCAGACTAAGTATGGTAAAAATGGGTCTATTGATAAGTATAAAGGTTATCTAGTTATAAAGGGGTTTTTTCAAGTACCTAGCATAGAATACACTAAGACATTTGCTCTTATAGCTAAAATGACATCTATTAGACTCACTCTAGCCATCATAGCTACACATTGATGGGATGTTCACCAAATGGATGTCAAGAGTATTTTTATACATGGTGACCTCGAAGAAGAGATTTACATAGATCAACCACAAGGATTTATGGAAGATTCCTCCTTGGTCTGTACACTCAATAAATCTATCTACAGACTCAAATAGGTCCTTCAGGCATGGTATGCTAAGATGGACTCCTTTCTCCTCATAGTCGAGTTCACCAAATGCCACTTAGATCTAAATGTATACATCTTATGGTAGGATGATCATCTATTGATCCTAGTTTTCTATGTGGATGACTTGTTGATTATAGGGAGCTCACAATCATCCATATCAGTAGTGAAAACTATAATTTTAGATAGATTTTCAATGATAGACATGGGATTATTTTATTAATTTCTTAGGATTGAAATCATTAGTCAGATTCTGAGATAACTTTATCACAATCCTAGTATTCTCTTGATTTTCTTACAAGGTTTAACATGGTTGATTATAAGCCCACTCCTAATCCTTTCTTATCTGGTATGAAGCTTGAGGTTGATTGTCCTAGAACATTAGTTGATACAACTCCATATTAGTAACTTGTGGGCAGTCTTATCTATTTCACACACACTAAACCTGACATATCCTATACAGTTGGCATGGTCTCCTAGTTTATGTAGGAGCCACATGAATTACATTGGAAAACATCTAAATAGATTCTACATTACATTCAGGGTTTGTATAACTATGGGATACACTATAGAGTAGGAATAGAGGTTGATTTGATTTGATACATAGATTCAAATTGGGCTAGAGATATTCAAAGTTGAAAGTTCACTTCAAGCTACAGTTTCTCACTTGGTTAAAGTCCAATAAGTTGATCAAGAAAGAAACAACATGTAATTGCTTTATCATATACAAAGGTAGAATACAGAGGGGTTATCAATGCCACCACTGAGTCAATCTAGCTTCAAGGGATTCTCACTGAGTTTGGTATCTAGTTTCATAAGCCAATAATCATCTACTATGACAACCAAAGCACTATCCACATTTTTGGGAATCTGGTTCTACATCAAAGGATCAAGCACATAGATATTCACTTACATTTCATCAAGGAGCTTATCAATGATCAAGTCATTGATCTTCAGTACTATCTAATATCAAAGTAGATTGTAGATATTCTAACTAAACCCCTCACATAGAGTAAATTTGTTCATCTACAAACTCTCATTAGGGTTAGGGTTGCTTCACCTTCTTCTTCTTCCTATGGAAGTTATTCACTATGTACTTGGGTACCTCATTAGGCTTTCAATGCCAAGACCCAATTCTCATCTCACCTAAGCTATGCTTAAAGGGGGGTGTTGGCGTAGTGATTTTTCCCATTGGATTTTGCCTACATGGCCTTATGGCCATTCTATGTTAATTAATCTTTCTTAGGTTAGTTATAAAAGGGTCGCATAGGCTAATTATATTTTAATGTAATTATCTAATTAGGAAAATTAGAGGCTTCCTCATGCTACCCTAATTTTATTTATATGTACCCCACTTTTCCTTTTGTAAGGTTAGACAATTAAGATAGGTTAATGCGATTATATGCAAGTACCCATATTTTTCAATATTGTCATGTGAAGACAAGCTTCTTACTCCTTTGTAATTTACAAATGATTTCATTTCTACATACATAGATTTGCTCAATCTTTTATGTAAGTATCCAAGATCATGGCTAATTCAATAATAAGGAGAGTATTTTTAAGTAAATCTAACATTAATTTTATTAATCATGCATAAGTAAATAGGTCACCTAATGAGGCCCAAAATTATCCCTCATCTCTACTATTTATATTTCCTAAAACATCTTATTAAGTTTTCATCCACACCCTTTTGGCCTATATAAATATGATATACACACACATTTTATGAATAACATATATACATATTATTTTTGTTAAAACTATTTATCTTTATATAAACTAGTATTATTTAATGGATTTAATGTTTATGGTGTTATTAATGAAAACTGAAGAATGTATAATACACTTATTTCTAGGTGTCTTATACTTTTATATATGAATGAGAGAGATCCATTTGGCTTGTTTCTAACCTGTAACAAGTAGCTATATGTATTTATGGGCTAAAACAAATCAATTTATAAACATTAGGAAAAGTTACATCAAGTATTTATTAATCTTGAATATTATTTCATATTTAGATTCCCCTTAAAAATTTATAAACTTTCAAATAAAATTACATCTCATTTCAAGTATGTACGCAAAAGTTATGGCTCTTGGAACCATCCCATAACAATTTGGGCAATGAGAGCCCGTAGCAATCTAGATAGTGACAACCTATAGCAATGGTTATAGGTCATTGTTTGATATTTGTGACCAAATGTCATACTCTTTTTTTTAGACTGCAAGAATCGGTACTGCAACGTCACCAAATCAGTACAGCATGGTCCCCTTATAACCTGCAGTATGCCTGGTAAACTTTTTAACATGACCAAATGCACTGGCGTGACATGCTTCAGGTACCATAAGGCGGGGGGGGGGACTAGAACCCATGACCAACAGAGCTGTAATCAGAAGTACTAACCAACCGGTCTAGGGCCCCCGCCTGACCAAATGTCATATTCTAAACACTTATAAATAAATTAGTTAAATGTGGAAAATAGTTTTAAAGGATAGGAGGATGTTATAACCACTTGTAACTACTTCATTCCTTTTTTTTATTGCATTCATATTTACTCCAACGTTATTGTAACAATGGAAAAAATGATTTCCATTTTATTATTATTTGTTGCAACATCATTTATATCTTAGCATGGTCTTTTAGATAATTTTTATAACTATAGATTTCATTTATAACCTTCTATATATCTTTTAATAATATATTGCCTTCTCTATTTAAGAGAGAAGTTCCAAGTTAGTAGAATTTAGTAAGATAATTATAAAGTAAGGAATATGTAGATAACCAAATTCATATCATATTATAATTAATATATATCAAGGATGAATAAAGAGTTAATTTGATTTAATCTTATATTAATAAGGAGAGGAGTCAAGATCTAACCCAATCAAGGTAGGGCCCACTCGCATGATTTGGTAGACCGATTCCTTGTCCGTTAGCTTAGTATTATTTATGCATTACTTGTATTATTTGATATTGAATTATTATAATATGTGCAATTTGGTTTCATATGTGATATCCTGTATAAACATATTTAATTATGTGTATTGTTCATAATTCAATTTTGAAATAGATTATATTTTATTTATATTATTTAATTTCCTATAATTTAATTTATGCAAGTGTGCTTAAGTTTATGCAATGATTAGGACCCAACCTTCCATAAAAAATAGTGCCTCACATATAGTTATAAAATCTTATCAAGCTTAACACACCCCTGGTTGACAATTAGTGAAGGTAGTAGAGTTCATAAACTAAGTCGTTGTGTTATCAATTGATAAGGTTGTATGTACATAAATTGGTCTCCATTAGTTTAATTGGTGGTTAGATTATAATTGTCAACACTGATAAAGTGTAATATAGAAAATGATGCATAATTCACTTTTCATTAATATATAAAACATGAGTACATAGATTTGCATCAATATTAATTCAATATATCAAGATGTTTTCCCTTACAATTCATTTCCATGACTAAGAACAATACTACATCTCAACAGACACATCTCTCCTTCATATCTATAGATTTTTCTATTTCTATGGGATGTCATGAAGTATAATCAATGCCATGCAAGATGTCTATAGGTTGTATGACAATTTAATATGACCCTAATTTTATGCGATGTGGCCTCTATGTTATATATTCCAATTAATAATCTTGCCAACATTATCCTCAAAATTAATATTTATCTCATATTTGATACAACCAAAAATTAAGAATCCCACAAAGTTTATGTGCTTGTACCTGGCAGCAAAAATTGATGATGATTTAAGAGTAACTTAGGCTCAAAATATTTCCATTATGTGATTTACCCATTGAACGATTGTGCTTTTTATTCCAACTGAATATTTTCATGGATTGAATTTGTGATGTTGTCTAGTTTAGGATGGTTGGAAATGGATTTATATGAAGTATTTATCTCCTTAGTGACTTGTTCTAGTTTCTACATAAATTGATTTAGGAGGTTTCTAGATTTCTCAAGATCTATATTAAGTTGTACTCATTGGTCATGTTTGACCTAAAATTACTTACCCAAATCCAAAACCATTTTCCTTTATGTCCCAATTGGGTCTTTTGTGATGTCATATTGGGTTAAAATTTTATTTAGTTCCTCCTCTAAAACATCCAATGCTTCCCTTTCTATTAGTGTTATCATCGACCACCCTAGAGTAAATGGAAAATAACTTATGGCATCTAAGATTTCTTTCTGAAGAGAAGTAATGTATGTCTTGACTATATTATGATATTTTTCATTATCTAGAAATGGTTTTGTATTCTATTAAAGCTTGAACTCTTCCACAATAGTGGATCGGATATTTTTCTTCTCTAATTTTGATAATGATTGATGTTTGATCAAATTACTAAATGTGTCCTACAGGTGTTTTTCTAATGGCTATTTTATATTAGCTTCATACTATGGCCTTTCCTTGGAGATATCATGTATTAATTTCTAGAATCCCTCTTCCAAAAGAACACACCATTGCATTTAGTCATGAATTACACTTTCATGAAAAATGGTCCCCAATTGATGGTTTTGTATTGGTGATAATGTGTTGGAATGTATGTTTTTCCCTTATGGTGTGGATTCCAAAATTATTAGGGCCAATTTAATGGTGTTGATCTTCTATCCTTTAGCTAAATTTCTTTAATCTAGGTAATGGAGTCTTTTGGAGTGAGGAATTATTATAGGTGGAGTGGGTTGGGAGGTGGAAAGTGTGGTAACTTGGCATGTGAAGATGGATGGTGGGGTGATTTGGAATGGAGGGGGAGATGGTGGAGTGAGTTGGAATGCCACCTACCTTACAATTTTGATGAAGGATTTTTGTTATTTTTCTTTTTTAGTAGTTATTATTTCCACCTTTTTTCATTTTCTTTTATTATGCCTTTGGTGGTGGTATTTGTTGCCTATTTTTGTTTATATTTTTATGCAGCTTTTGTTGTCATTTTATTCTTTAATTTTAGTTCCTTCAACTACCACTTTCTATTTTTCTTGTTATGTAGCTTTAGCTATTACTTTCTTCTTGTCTTATTTTTCAACTTTCTATTTTGTTTTTTCTATGGCTTTGACTTCCACCTTTTTATTTTTTCCCTCTTACTTTTATTTTTCAAACTTATCTTTTTATGTTCTCTTTTTTATTTATTTATTTTTCCTAGTTTTATTTTTCAATTTTTTTCTTTTCCTCCTTTCTTTTTCTATCTTTTTCTACCTCTTTTGATTGTGTTCTTATTTTTATTTTATTTTTGTTATTTTTTGTGTTTTTTTGTCTTGACACATTTGTTATGTCTATAATATTTTTACTTCTGTGAGTGCTTCAAATGCTTCCTATTTTGCTTTGGCCAATTTTATAGTCATGGAATTCTCTAGTGTTTTTGTTATTTTGATTTATTTTATGGTCCTTGTTATTATTCATTTAAGTTAGTTGTGTCTTATATTTCATACTTGTTGTTTGATCCTATGATTCTTCTTATTATACTACCTTTGTGCTTGATACATTTATTGACTCTTTATTTAAGGATTATCTCTAGTTTGGAAACATCAAAACATACTCCTTTTCATTTTATTTGTATTTTAGGCATGTGCAATGCCAATAATTTTTATCTTTGGTGTATGCACACTCTTTTGGTTCCTATCATCTATGGTAAGCCACTATTAATTTACTATTTGTCTCCACCTACTTATTTTTCATGATTATCTCAAGGGTACAATTGAGTGTCCTCAATATTTTATATGAAAAGGACTTCTCCTATTTTCAATAGGCACAACTCAAATTAGAATGGCACAAAATGGATTCCTAGACTTAGAATGTTTTGGTCCTTTGATTATTTTATGGTTTCTTATTAATCTTTAATTTTTGTGCCTCCTTGGGTTTGGCCTTATGTTTCTACAAGAAATTATTCTATGGTTGAATTTATATTGGGTGGTATGGGCTTTCCCAAGACCTTAGGGAATGATTATATGATGGAAATGACTTGTTTGATGTGTTTATTTGAAACTTCATGAGGGGAGGAATGATATTATAGTGCATCTCAATGGGTAGATGTAGATGAAATCTATATTTATGATGAAAAATAATTTTTTAAAATATTTATCTATGACCTCTTTGGAAATATGGGATATGGAATTGAATTTTTGTTTCAAATTATACCCCCATCTTACTAAGGTTGAGACTTGGTATTCTTTGATAAAGGCATCCATCTATATCTTAATGTTTTCAACTATAGGATTATCTTGGACCTATTAAAATTGACTCTCTACTCCAAGAAATGTATTGGTATAATATAATGATAAACAATCTAGTAAAGAGACATAAAAATAATCTTGCTTACCCCTTTTTATTTTATTGGCATTTGGAATTAAGTTATTCGAATAAACTATGATAGAGGTCTTAGAGAGATCATATAAAAATCAACCATAAAACTTTTAGGGATTCTGACATCATCCATATTAAAATAAAACTTTCATCTATTGATTTTACTATGTACCAAACTACCACATTTTTTATAGAGGCAATCATGATTCTAATTTTGTTTGTAACTACTCACAAATATTTGGAAACTTCCTTTCCATTTTCAGACCCTTTCTAATTATATTTGTGGATGATATTTCCTTAATGCATGAGTCGATTGACACTTAATGTCTTTGATGTTGATGTGGTGTGGTTGTTCTAATAAAAAAAATATTGAGGTGACTAAGAAGGATATTGTTGATATGGTTGGATAGATATAAACATGTAAATTTGGACTAGGCATTGGGTTTCATCCATAGAATGGTGCTAGCCTTGGTGGTCCATTCTCATGTGTTAGTGTCTGAATTCTTATGAATTAGCTGCTTCTTATTTCCCTCCATCTTACTGTGATAAATTTGATAAATATTGGCATGGATGTATTTGAATGTTTCCTCCAGGTGTCTTACACAATATGGAATGGATAAAAATTATCTAAGTGGATTTGGTGTTACATATTTTAATGAAATGTGGTTGTATTTTTGAATCAAGAGCTCCTCTGATCATTGATTTGTGGGTCTACCAAATTTTTATCCTTTTTATTTGATTGCTTAAATATTTCTATGTTACAAAATTATTTTAATAGAATTTAGGTACTTGAGATCATTTGGTGATTTTGATAGCATGATGATATGTATTTATAAAGTTTTCATTCCACCTCTTTTCATTACTTGTCATAATTATGGATATGGTGTAGACACTAGAAAACCACACACCATGGTTCTAGATGTTAAAATACCCTAGACCACTTCAAGACCCCCTAGGGACCATCCACACCCATTTCAACTATAAACCCAAGTTAGAATGACCCACTGACTAACCCACCTTTTGACCTAGATTGAAATTTGACCCTCAACTACCGATGATCACCCTAAACATTGATAGTTAGGCCTAACCATTGATGGTCAGGTCCTCACTATTTGAATATTAAACACTCACTTTAACTCAACCTTATTTTTTTATAATTAGCTTACCTGATCTGTGTGCAAACTAATGCATGTGAAATTTAAATTTAGATAGCATGTTTAACCCCTCTTGAACCTACACTTCCAATTCTTCCTTGTGCCTATAAAAAGAGAGGATTAGGAGGTAAAAAGGATCCATAAATTATCAAGAGCTTCTTGTATCAGAGTTTCTTTTATAGCTCATTATTTCAATGATCCAATGAACTAGCATGTATGAAAGAGGTTTGAAGTGATACCATCCATAAACCAATAGTCAAGTACTATTACTCTATCAAAATTACTCCAAAATCCATTAATGCGTTTATCATCCAACTACCTTAATCATTTTTTAGATCAATAACCAAAAATCTAAATATCTAATTTCAATCATTCAATTACTTTGTTTTTGTTTTGTGATCAACCTAGCCCAAACCCATCTCTCATAATTACATTCTGTAACTTTGTAAATCAACCTTTTTCTTAACTATACCAAACCCACAATAACCATTGATGGTTACCCTGACTGTCGATGGTCTATCGCACAACTACCAATGGTTACTTAATCACCAACGGTTACCCTAATTGCTAATGGTCACCCTAATCATCGATAATCACTATGTGACAAAATAACAATAAGTTATTTTCACCAACTAGACCTCAACCAAATCCAACTTTCTTTTCCTTTGCCTAAACACAAAACCTTCCCTATTTTTTAAATTGTACTTGATTCATTTAGCATTAATATTGGCCCACTTATTGGTATAATTAGTTAATTTTCTCTATTTAATTATCAAGCACTTCTTGTATTTCATTTTAGTGTCTTTTGTTATTTATGAAAGTACTTTATCTTTTGATTTTTAACTTAATTATTTAAAAATGTAGATTGATAGCCTCCTAAGAAGTGTGTGCTTCCTAGATCTAACTTACAATAGGCAATCCACCCAACTATCTATCTAACCAACCATTTATTTTAGTGATTTCTTATCTACAAGTCATTCCTCCCCAAACAAAGAGGAGTATCTACAATCATATGATTCAATACATGCACAACATAATAGGTTTTTCTACCATATCCTTATCGAGTTTCTTCTCTCTTTCTTTCAATATCATAAGTAAAAATTTATTGAAACATTCTGGCATGTTCGGTGGGACCTTCAAGTGTTCACTTGGGTTTATTATTGTGTATCTAGGTGCTCTTCCTCCTATTTTATGTTCATAAAACAAAATAAAAAATTTCATTCTGGGTTTAAAATTAACTACATACATTGGTTGCTTGAAATTTTAGCTCACCTATCTTAAATTTAAGAAAAATAATTCAATCGTATCTTCACTCTTGTCACATACACAAGAACAAACCACCTACATCAAATCAAACATTAAAATAATTGACATAAAGTCTGACTGGGATTTCATCACCTAGTAGTCACCTTCACCCTTTGGCTATCTTACTTGGAGGTCATTACCAAGAAGAGAAACCAAAACTCAGCTCTCTAGTTGAGTCTAAACTCTAAAAATTAGTATATATTTGTTAAGCACTTGATACCCTTATCATTTTGGTGTGTGAAGTAAGGGGGTAGGCCCCAATACCAAGCCATGTATTGATTTCTAATACACATCCTTTTGAGAGCCTCAAACACATGAAACCAACCACATATTTCTTCTCTAGTACATGTTCTACAAGCCAAAGTGGAGTCACACAATTTATTAAAAGCTTAAGGTATAAGCCAAAATAGAGACTAAAAATAACTTTAGGATTTAATGTAATTTTTAGTGTGTGTTTGATTTGCTTGATCATTTCTTGTCTTTTCTCTATTTGAGTTTTGAGAATATTTGTGTTTTTCTTTCTCCCTTATCTTGCATGGTTATAACTCAACAACAACAAAGGAACTAGGCAGAGCAAGATCCATCACTAAACTAGTCAACCTCTTCTACCTCTTTATCCATAGAGTACATCTCTAAACTATATAATTTTCCTCATCCTTCGAGAAGTCTCAATTTCCCTCAGGTATTTTCCTAAGGGGATACAAACTTTACCACTTTCTTAGACAATAATCCTATTTCCCTTCAACATTATCTTAACACCACATATTACCATACCCCTATTTTAGTTCCACTTATGGATCCACCTTATGGCATTCCATCCCACCTTATGGGGACACTTATATTTCCACAATCACCACCCAACCATTGAATACCCAATCATCTTCATCTATAAATAATCCATTTGATACCACTGTGGAAAATCAACCTACCAACACCCTTACACATTCCACCCCATGAACAACTCCTCTACCTTAGGAACAACCCAACCATTAACCACCTATACTCCACTAACCATTGGAGTACCTAATACTAGCATTACAAGACTTCCTTTGGTTACCTCCAATCTACTAATCACTACTCCACTTAAAAACCTTGTGGCATATATACCTTCTACCTTACCACCAATCAGTACCAAAGTCACTACTTATCTTTTAACTATAAACCCAACCATAGTTCCTAGCTAACCCACCTTAATCCCTCAATAGGTGCCCATTGCACCAAACCTAGGTTACATCCCTAACCCGCAAGGGCATGTACCTCTACCCACTACCCAACTACTGACATCCACCTACCCCTATATAACATCTACCTAACCACCTATGTCCACATATCAATATGTGGCATCTACTTAACCACTTGTGTCCACATACCAATATATGGTAGCCTCTCAACCTCCTTCCAACAATCAATATGTTACCCAACCACTACAACAATATGTAGCTTATAAATTTTTAGGTACACAAACCCAAATAGATCTAATAAAAATGCTAATGGATAAAATAACCACTTTAGAGTCATCCATTTATGGAGCTCATAATATTTTATCATATAAATAGATTTGTAATGAACCCATTCACCCATTTGTCCCTATCTGACCTTATCTTCCTAATATTTCTAAATTTCAAAGTAAGGAGGAACCCTAACATCACCTAAGGGCATTTATGAATTCATGCTATTTGATTACCTATGATGATGCTCTCCTTCTCTATACCTTCCCCATGTCTTTATTTGGTCCAACACTATATTGGTATAGTTTCATAACAAAACACCCTCTCTTTTCTTTTACCTAGCTATCTCAAACTTTCTTGGATCACTTTTATATATACATCTCTAAGAAGGTTTCCATCACTAACCTTTACTCTATCCAGCAATTTGATGATGAGTCTATTGATGATTTTGTAGCCTGATGGAGGAGCTTGATCAATAAACTTTCTTTCTCCTTATCACAACCTGAGATAATTAAACTTTTTGCTCAAGCATGTTCCAAATGCATCTCTTCTACATTATGTGTTCAGAGCTTCAGAACTTTTGATGAATATTTCACCATGGCATACAAACTAGAAAATAGAGCCATTGATGAAGGAAAGTTAGAATTGAGAAATAAAAAATCTACCTTAAAATCAAATGAGGCCTACTCCTCTAAACCAAACATGCAAACCAACATCGATACTAAAAATAAGGTAATTACGAATGTGGTTATCCTTAAAACTACTCCTCTACCTGTTGTCAACTAGTCTAACTCTTCTAACTCCTCTAATCAAAACATGAGGAATCAAAACCACAACACCCATAATTAATTTACTCCACTTAGGGAGTCAAATGCTTCAGTCTTATAAAAATTGTTGAAGGTAAATATCATATAGATCCCTGCCATTAAACCTCCACAATAATTCAATTATTCTCATGATGTACCTAGTTGGTACAAGGAGAATGAACTATGTGACTTCCAGTGAGTCATTAGGTATGATGTTAGTAGGTGTAATACCTTCAAGAATGTTTTCCAAACCCTCATTGACAAGGGGGATCTTATATTGGATAACCTCAATGCACCCCTAAACCAATCATTTTACATATTTAGATAGCCATTTCCCAATCATACTCATTCCAACAATAATGAGAACAAGGTAGAACCCTATCATAATCATGAGGTCCATACTGTCAACATGGTTCTTGGTGAACTCCTTGTTGAGGAAACTATTGAACAAGTCACCTCTTCCCCTAATCCACTTATTGAGGTAGGAGAGTCACCCACCTCTCATTTGATATCCACATCAGAGGAGACAACCATTACCACAACACCATTCTCTTCAATTATACAACAGTCCACTCTCCTTTCAGAAAACACTCTGGAAGAGGAAACCACTATGACTACACCTCCCATCATGGAATTATATTCCCCAATGGTGGAAGCTTTTAATCATGAAAAATATCAGGTAGCCATTTCTCCTTCACAACCCCTAGGCCTATCCTTTGAATCCACTACTGAGGAACTCAAACCCATCTACAAACCTTTCTCTAGATTGGTTAAAAACTTAGACTTTATATCCCATCCTAACATGGATCAAACCACCTTTTGGCAATTACTTGGACTCCCCTATATAACCAAACAAGAGATTTCTTTATTAGATCAACCTACCATTACACCTATCAAATCCACTATCATGATAACCTCACCATTAAACACTTCTACCAACTAGATTAGAGTAGAAACACCAAAAACAAATTCACCTAAACTAACCCAATCACCTCCTACGAAACCTACCAAAAAATTGAGTGTATTTCCAACTCATAATCTTACTCACCTATCAATAAAGTTGGATCTAAGCCCACCAAACCTATCAAACAAACCCTAAATTGAGTAAAAACATAAGGTAAAATAACCAAAAAGACAAAAGACCAAAATTCTACCTCCTCTCTCAACCTTTCCATCTATTTTGGGGCCACATTCTTTACTTTAATTGGGAAGCTAAATGTCCCAACCAAAACCCAACCACTATTTTTGGTTAGGCCATCACTTCTAATTTCACCCACACCCATTTTTATTGAACCATCCATAACCAAACTACCTACCTTAAAATTTATACCTTCAACTTATCAACCTCTTTACCAAAACCAAAACCATCAACTAAGAACACCCCTTTACCCAAGAGTTCTACCATCAGCCCTGTTTCTAAAATGACTTCAAATCAACCACCAAAACCAAAACATTTATGTCCTTTCTACCTTTAACTAAGTCTTACTCAACTATTTTCCAAATGTTATTGCAAGCTTCTTTCTTGGCCTTACCTCCTATTAGACCATTTGACCCACTTGGTCCCAAACCAGTCTGGTATAATGACTGCCTAGTGCGCTCCTATCATAGAACACTCAGGCATGACATGAAGAAATGCAAGGCTCTCCAAACCATAATCCATCAGATCTATCATGAGGATGATTTATTATTAGATGAACCTCCCATGATCTAGCTAAAAACTCAACAAACAATAACCAATACCCAATGCCTACCTACTCCCCCACTCTCACCTTAAATTGAGGAGGAACCAAAGCAATCTCCTACCCCAACTCTTCCCTTAATCCATACTAAACATGTGGTCACATGATCACAGGCTTAGCAGAAGAATAAAGGGAAGGCAAAAGTGTCCATCTTATGGATATATCCCTCTTCCAGCTATCAACCAAACCAAATCCAAGCATCTTCACCTTTAACCAAACCTAAGGTGTCTATCTTGGATACCTCTAAATCCAACCCCTTTGAATCAATCAAAAGAGTGGTTCTCAAACAACTTCACAAAACCTTGATAAAGATGAGTCTTTATGAACTCATCACCACCTCATCCCATCATTTCCAAGCAATGATAGAGGCCTTGTAGTCAATAGAGGTCTAACCAGAAGACTCTCAACCTCTAGTAACCTTTGTTGGTGATTTCCAACTTTCCAGCCTTATCACCTTCAAAGATTTGGAAATACCTTCTATCCATCCTGATGATCTATATCCCCATCTCTTAATCACTACTTATATCAACTAAACCTACATAAAAAGGGTTATGATTGATGTGGGAACAAGTATCAACATAATCTCCTCCCATGCCTATGATTAGCTTAAACTACCAAATAATATCATGTCTAAAATCTTAGTCATCCTCAAATCATTCAATGACACCATGGTCACTACTTTGGGAACTGTGGTCCTTCATATTTGTTTAAGATCTCACACACTCTATAAACTATTCTGTGTAGTGGAAGGAGAATTCTAGTATAATGTTTTTCTAGGATAACCTTGAATCTACTCCATTAGTTGTGTACCCTCTACCCTTCATCATTGTATCAAGTTTGAGCATGAAGGTAAGGTTGTCACTATACAAGCTGACCCAAGTCCCTTCTCATCATGCAATATGACATATCGACCCAATGATGTCCTCCTTCCTACATATAACAAACCCTCATCAACAAAAGATAATCCCTCAACCATAAAAGATAAAGCCATATATTCTTCTACCAATGAAGCATCTACTAGTTCACCAATTCTTTCAAACTAGATCCCCATAATAGACCATTTAGAATCAACATTATAACATTTCTCAATCATGGAATATCACTTCTTGACCCTCGATGCTTTCCCTACTCCACATGAGTACGAGAAACTTAAAAACTAACCCAAGTATGACCCCAATATTAGAACCATTGTTCCCCTCAGACCTTCAACTTTTCAAACCTAGTTTATCTATGGGGGACTTGACAAACCTCTTGACACTTCTACCACCTCGTTTTCACCTCAGCCATTCACCTTTGGTTTCTCCTATTTGGATAAACTATAGTTTTCCAAGACATACCTCTATAGGTGTGCTTGGAAGGGATTTGGCCTAAGAAGATATGAACATGACCCACATGATTTGATTTTGATTGAGATTAAAAATCCTCATGAGAAACATGGCCTTAGTTTCACTCCACCCAAAAAGAAAACCAACCTATCTCCATTGCCACTATTGAGGAAGATACCCCTTCCTCACCAGCCTCTTCTCCACCAGAATGTAAGGATGTTGACATCACCCCCCTTAACTTTTTTTTCATCAACATGATTATCCTTAGACCCCTGACTTATTAAAAGGATGGGGCAATCGTGACCATTCCTCTGACTCATCTTGAGCTAGTGGAGGATGACTCTCCTACCATAAACACCATTTAATGTCAAAATGATGATTCTATTCTCACCTACCTTGATGTAGAAGATCACTCTATCCACTAATTTCTCCCTCCTAAGACTTGAACTATGTTGAACAAATCCATAGTGGATGTCAACTTTGGTACTTAGGATAGCCCACATATTTTCAAAATTAGATAGTCTCTAGATTCCATCAAGACTTCTCTACCTTCCTCCAAGATTGAAGCATAGCATTTGCTTGGTTGTATAGTGACATGCCCAGAATTGACCTTGCCATTACCACCCATAACATTGTCACCGATTGAGATGTTAAACCTATTCAATAAAAGCTTCATCAGATGCACCCTCATATAACCCTTCTTGTCAAATAAGAGCTTCAACATCTCCTTTTTAACAATTTCATCTAACCCATCGACTATACCTAGTATGTCTTAAATGTCATTCATGTCACCAAAGATACAGAGGGACTTTGGATTTGCATAGACTTTTGAGACCTCAACCTAGCTTGCCTAAAGGATGAATTTCCTTTTCCAAGAATTGACCAACTTGTTAATCTTATATATGGCCATGAGATGATACCTCTTATCGATGGGTTCTCAGGCTACAATCAAATCTTGATTGCCCCTAAAGATCAACAAAACCACCTTTATCACCCTTTAAGGAACTTTATACCATAGAGTCATGCCCTTTGGTTTCAAGAACACTGGTGTAACCTACCAATGCATGATGACCTACATATTTTATGACCTCATTCATAAAATCATATAGGATTATGTTGATGACATTCTTGGGAAATCTAAACTTAAAAAAGATCATTTAGTTGTTCTTAAGATTATCTTTGAGTGAGTCATCCATTACCATGTCCACCTTAACCCTAAGAAGTGTATTTTTGATGTCTTATCAAACAAACTTCTTGGCTTCATTATCTATCTTCATGGAATTGAAGTCAATCCCACCAAAATCAAATTAATCCTTAACATGCCTCCTCCTATCAACCTTAAGCAACTTGGTAGCCTATAGGGGAAGCTTTAATCATCCATCATTTCATCTGTCAGCTATCTGATTGATGCCAACCTTTTCATCACCTCCTCAAGAAATACATATCTTTTAAGTTAAATAAGGACCATCAACAAGCCTTTGAATCAATTAAAGACTATCTTCTTTCTCCACTCATTCTCATTCCTCCAAAAAAGGACCAAACATTTTACCTATATATCTCTACCACTAGCCATTCTCTAGGGGCAATGCTTACACATCATGATGACAAGCATAAAGAACATGTCATTTACTACATAAGCCAAATGCTTATAGAGTACAAAATTTGGTACACCCATACTGATAAACTTTGCCTTGCATTGGTCTTTGTGGCCACCAAACTTCCTTATTACCTTCTCAACCACAAAAGCTTTGTCATCAACAACACCAACCCACTCAAGTACATGCACTCCAAGCCATACCAAAATCAACTTATGGATAAGTAGCTCATGATTTTAGCTAAGTTTGACCTTGAGTTCCTATAGTTGAAGTTAATTAAAGGAAAATTCATTACCAACCAATTAGTTGAATCACCCTTACTTGATAACCAACCTCTTCCCCTTGAGTTTCTTGATGAGTCCATCTCAACCCTTTCTCAAGCTGATTTCACCTATCAAGTAACCATGTTATTCCATGGATTGAAATGTCATCATGGTGGGGGAGTTGGTATCATCCTTATTCCACTTGATGGTGAACCACTTCCTTTATCCTTCAAGCTTGATTTTGAATGTACCAACAACATGGTTGAATACAAAGCCCTAGTCATAGGTCTCCAAATTGCTTTAGCCTTAGGATTCAAACTAATTAGCATCTTTGGTGACTCAAAACTTGTGGTCAATCAAATAAACAACACTTAACAATGTAATAATGATGTTCTCTAATAGTAAAAATAACTGGTGGATGTGTTATTAATGTCATTTGACCATTACCTTATCCAAGCTACCCTATGATTTACAAATAGGTTTGCTAACACAATGGCTTCTCTTACTTCTTAAATCCTACCTGCACCCTTTGACTTTAAGCTACCAGTCATTATCCATCAGCTAAATGAGCCTTATTATATCAAATTAGAGTCTCCTACCATCTTTAATGTGGAGGAAACCCAACCTGACCTTTGGTATCATCAAACCTTTGACTAACCTTCACATCATTCCCTCTTATATTTTTAGGAATGCTCAAAGAGCATTTATTCAAAACAAATCCTATTATACTATACTGAGAGGAATCCTTTATAAACATGGCTTTTATGGTCTTCTCTTTTGTTGCCTATGTAGTCATAAAACCTCTCATGCTATAAGAGAAACACATGATGGGATTTGTGGACATTTTAGTGGTCTAGATATTGATAAACATATCCTTTGCCTTAGATACTATTGGCCTACCCTCAACCAAGACTATTGTGATTATGTGAAAAAGTGTGTTAAATGTCAACAACATGCCAATCTACATCACACACCTAGCCATAATCTCCAAGTGTCCAAAGATTTTTGGCCCTTCTCATAATGGGGTCTAGATCTTATTGGTGAAATCAACCCACATTCTTCATAGTGACATCAATCTATCATCACTGCAATCAATTATTTCACCAAGTAGGTAGAAGCTATCCTTTTCATTTCAACCAAGGCCAACAATATCATCGACTTTACCAATCATAATATCATCTGTTATTTTGTTGTTCTACACAAAATCATCATCGATAATGGTAAATATTTTAAGAATACGAAATTCCAAGGTCTTTATGACATATTTGGCATCAAGCTAAGTTTCTCATCACCCTATCATCCATAATATAATGGATAAGTTGAAGCCTCTAATATAACTCTCAACAACATCCTCAATATAATGGTCAATTCCTCTAGTCAAGATTGACATTTATATATCCATTTCAACTTATGGGCATATTTTACTAACATTAAAACCCCTATGAGTGTTACCCCTTTCTCTCTTGTGTTTGGAACATAGGCTATCTTGCCTCTCGAAGTCTAAATTACTTCTCTTTACATATCCCTACAAGATATCATTTTTAAAGATGATAACCATTAAGAACATTTAACCCAACTTGAGTTAATTGATGAGCATCATTTATCCACTCTTACCCATCTTCATTTCTATCAAGAATGAATCAAACGTGCTTATAATAAATACCTTTGAGTATGAGAATTCAATATCAAAGATCTCATCTTAAAGGAAAATCAACATGTTACTAATATGGAGAAAAGCAACTGGGGTAGATTTACTTTTAATTAGCTTGGATCTTATGTCATAACACACAAGTATGGATCAAGAGCTTACCAGTTATCTTATCTTGAGAGAAACCTAGAACCTAAGCCCCTCAATACTTCGCATTTGCATCATTTTTTTGGTTAAAAAGTATTAAACTCAACTTTTGTCTAATTTAATCTCATCCTTTGATTTCAAACCACATTTATCTTCGTATTTTAGGGGAAACCAATTATAACTAAATCATGTGATTATTCATCACAATCATAGCCTAATCTTGAAAAATGGGTACCACGACTCCACCTATGGCATGATTCTCATGGTACTTTCTACTCCTATTATAGGATGGATTCCCATGGTCATTATCAACTAAACCTATTTACACCTAACCAATCTTCATGTGATTTTATTTTTTCATTCATAAAAGGTAAACCCTTAAGCCTATATAAGCAATTCTATGTCAAGCAAAAATCAAACAAGAAAAAGCAAAATCATAACCAAAATAATCATGGGTCATTCCTAGTATTCATAGATTGATCCCTTGAAGGATAGTTGCCAAAATCATAACAAAATTGATTAAAATAAGATAGACTTCTCCCTTGAAGGATACCAAAAGCCTTAAACAAAGCATAAAATATTAGACCACTCCCTTGAAGGATGGCTGAGTAAAGCATTTTTCAAAGCATAGTAATTTATTGTAAGTTTCCCACATCGATCAGCTTCCCCAACCCTCCCAAGAAGCAATAAAATAATAAAAATACCCATCATCAAGCATCGACAAAAGCAAAATAATTTTTAAAGCCACAATCATCTCTCATAGGTAGACTTCCTGAATCAATTAGTATATACTTTATATGACATAAACTTGTTTATACTGACTATTTGGTAACCTCTAGAAGAGGTATGTTAGTCTCACAGGAAGGTTCTATCTTCATCCATCTCCCCTTTATACACTATAAGCAAGGGATTTATGATCTCACTTGACATAATGTGATCAAGACACCTTTTTAACCAACTAATGAACATTAATGTAAGGAATTGAAAGGACTTATGTTCCTGAAGCCAATCCAACTTTAGTTTGTCTTAGTCTTTACCAAAGAAGAAGTATCGTTCCCTCTTTTTATCCTCTCATACTAGTTGATATATTCACTTAGACATTTGTCTCTTAATTATCTTCTTTTTATCACATCTAATTTTGTTATTTAACTTATTTTATTTTCTTCAACTTCATTTAAACAAAATGACAATAATCATAACCACATCATATAATATCATCATCAACATCCATAATAATATCATCATGTCAAATCATAACATTATCACCATATCATGAACAAAATAAAACATCATTAGCATAAACCATGAACATAATCATTGCCATCAACATCATATTAACATCACAACATCCATAAACAATGAGTAATAATCCATTTTCACCATATGTCTAAATCTAAATAAGGAATCATATACTCATTAAATTTTATCATGATCACCATCACCAAATCAATGTCATAAACATGATCATCTCAAACATGAAATTAAATCATCACATCCATAAACAACATCATCAAGAACCATAATCATAAATATCATAAAAACATCATCTTGGTCATCAAAAACATCAAATTATCACCATAATCACATGAGATAACATCGATCCATATAAAAAATCATCATAAACATGAATAAAGAGACATCTCATCACATGCCTATCTAGGTGAGTCCACATCCACATCATCATGAGCATAACCATAATCAACATAGCATCATAAATAATCAAACATGAACATCAAGACCATGAACCATAATCCATAAGCAAAGATCATATCTATAAATCATGAGTCTGTAATCACATAATCATCATGTATACAATAGTATACATATCTCTCTCAAAATATACATCTCATTGCATCAGCTCGTAGGCTGGTATCAAAAATCATATACATAATAAGTATAATGTCTCATAAATAAACTAATAACCTAAGGCACCACTGCCTCTTGGTGCACCACTGCCTCTTGGAGCCTACCATCTTGTACCTATCTAGCCACTTGTAAATAAAACCCACTTACTTGGTGTTGATATACCTACACCTCCTACCATTCCATCTCTATACTCACCCCATCAGGGCTCATCTAGATAATGCATTAATACTAAGACCTCATATTATTATAGCTCCTCCATGATCACTATATATCTCTGCATAAGAACCATCCCTACTGGTCCCATAGCTACTGGTACTCCACCTCCTACCTACTAAAGAGATTCTCTCTCCTATGTCACTAGGGCTAGTTGAGCCCTCACCTAATCTCTCTCACCTATAACAATGACCAATTAACCCTATACTACTACCAATAATGCTTGAACCACTACCAAAGATGCTTATGCTACTATTAGGGCTGCTTGTGTTTGGTCTCTTTGACCAATCACTACCTACATATCTGGGGCAACCCCCTGCACGTGAGCCTACTGACCACCTCTCCCAGCTAGGTCAACATCCATATCCTATCGACCCCCATCATTTAGACCAATATCAACTATAACATAGAGTGCCTGGTACCATGTAGGATAACCATCTACAAAACCTACATTATTTATCTCTATCTATAACTATAGCTCTTCATAATCAAGGAATATCTAAAATAGCTATGGAACAGGTAGTGGAAACTCTGCATCCTCCCTCCTATACCTCAAAAACACCCTGGGGATACCCTGTACCAAGATGAATTATTGTCATACCCTATCAAATGGTATCATCTCTATCTCACCATGTCATATATCATATATCAATTGGTATCTCTATAGGGACAATATATTTTGATCATAGTAAGCCCATCCTAGAAACCTAACATATGGTCTCTAGATCACATCTCTGATGACCAAGGCATTTAATAAGCCTCTGAACTAGTCTATGTCATATACCCCTCTTCTTGGTCCTATGAGGGCAAAATATATCTCCACCTCATGAATCCTACCCTAAAATCCATCTACACATATCCCTCCCATGAGAACCCCATCAATCTCAGCACCTAAATATGCTCATAGGCCCAATAATGAAGAACAAAGATGACATTGATCCCATACCTCCTATGGGCTTAGAATCCTGATAGTTCCTTATAAATATGAACCAATAGCATAGGAACCCATGTGAACACTGTGTGACCCAATAAAATTTCCACTAATACTCCCAACAATAAATAAGGAAACCTCCCATTATTAAAATTAGGCAATGTATAATAGGTGACTGCTATCATCATCATAGTCAGGAACCATCTTACACCCCTATCCCTCTAATATAATGGTGTGTAGTGAAACTCACCTACATGCCACCTTGTAAAATTGAGGTCATCCCCATATAAGAGCTCCATGAAATCATCCCTCTCTATGTGGTAGATCGGCTCACCCCATATGGGTAGTCACATAGTCCTATGTATATCTTCAGGAAAGATAGTCATCTCACCTGTAAGAAGAAGGAAGGTGTTAATGGTAGGATCCCATATCTTGATGAGTGAAAATAACATTTCCACATCCCATGGTATATGATGATAATGTATCATACCACCAAGGCCCACCTCCTCCATATAGGCCCAATCAGCTATAGTCATACCTCAATGAATCTTGTCAAATATCTAGGGCATGTGGTCTCACATCTCGATCCTATTCCATGCCTATGAAGTTTGATAATAAAAGTCATAGTCCACTAACACACTTTGCCATAAAACTATACCTCTTTTCCTAATTCACTATACTTAGTGACATTAACCAAACCAAACCATTTTCATCAATCTACCCTACTTTACCCATTTCCCCCTTACAACTTTACATGAAAACACAACTAGTCCATTATGAATCTTTAACCCATGAACATTACCCTTCACCCTACAACATAACTAATATATTTAATGTACAATTTTAACCAACAATGTTACCCTTGACCTTAACCATCACCATTAACCTTAAACTACTACCTATCAAACATAAACCATTACCTTTGACTTCAACATTCAAATCTGACATTAACTAAAATCTAAAACTCCTTCAAATTTCAAACATTCAAACACTTTTCAAAATATATCCACCTATTATCAACCATTGATGGTCATGGTGGTTGTTGATGGCCAAGTGACCAACCTAGGATGGTCACTTATCGACCATTGAATGTTGGTAATGATCACCAATGGTCACTGTGTGTGACCATCAATAGACTAAATAAACCCTACCCCCTCAAAAAACCTAACACACACCACCTAACAACTTCAATAACTTACCTAAACTTATCCTCTACCCTTCCCTAACTACCCTAACCTTACCAATTTTAAAACTGACCTCAAATTTAACATTAATATTGACCCACTTATTGATATAATTAGTCAATTTTGACTATTTATTTATCAATCACTTCTTGTATTTCATTTTAATAGATTATATTATTTATGAAAGTACTTTATCTTTTAATTTTTAAACTTAATTGTTTAAAAATGTGGATTGATAGCCTCGTAGGAAGCATGTGCTTCTTGGATTTAGTTTACGCTAGGAAATCCACCCAACTATCTATCTATCTAACCAACCATTTCTTTTAATCCTTTTTTATATGTAGGTCATTCCTCCATAGATAAAGAGGAGTCTCTACAATCATCTGATTCGATGCACGCACAACATAATAGGTTTTTCTACCATACCCTTATCGATTTTCTTCTCTCTTTCTTTCAAGATCATAAGCAAAAATTTATTGAAACATATGGCTTGTAATTTTTCCAATTTTTTTGTGAATTTTACCTTCTAATAGTCTATTGAGATGTTATGTACTTGTAATCAGTTAGTTATTTATTTTTATATTATTTTATTAATGTGAAGGTGACATTTTAATCCCTTCTCCTTTTTTTATTTTAAATGTTTATGACTTCATTTTTATGTTTATTATTTTCTTTCAAACTATGAATATCTTAATTTTCTCAAAAGTGTTATATCTACCTAGAGATTTGTAGGATGGTTAACCAACACATTTTATTAAACGTCTGTAATAGAATGTCAACACATCCTTGCTTGACTTGCCCATTTTGGCTCAACTTACCTGATGGGATTTATAGGACCAATGCTATCTTCCCAAGTTTTTCTGGTTATTCTATTTATTTTTCTATCTGTAAGCCATCATTTACTGATTTTCAACTGAGGATTTTCTCATTTCTTTCCACAATATGTTGTTTGTCAATTTTAGACTTGGGATATATATATATATATATATATATATATATATATATATATATATATATATATATATATATATATATAGTTTTGTGACTTTTTTTTTGTCTATGATGCTATTCAATATCAGGTGGTATGGTATATTTTAGGTGGGTTCTATTGATGTAACATTACCACACTATTCCTACTAATATATTCAACTTTATTTTGCCAATTAGTAGAAAACTGTTTGACAATATAAGTTCCTAACCATCTTAGTTTTAGTTTCCTTGGGTTTTTATATTTACTTTCGTATAGTAGAATATAGTTCCCTTACTTATAACTCCTTATGCTTATAATTTATGTCATGCTAGGATTTTTGGCATCACTTTTATTGTGTCTAATTGTACATGGCTATAAATATTTTTTTAGATAACTACTATAATTAGATTAGTTTCATGGAGTGAATGATATTCATTAATTTTGAATTCTATTACTAATATTAATATTGGTACAATGAATTCCATTGGAACCACAACTTCTAATCCATAGACCAATTGAATAAAGCAATAATTTGTTAGGCATTTTTACATTGTACAGTATGCCTAGAGCACCATGAGTCTTTTCAAATTCCAATCTATGGCATTCAAATTGCATTTATTTGTTAATACTTTCTCAAGGACTTTATTAAAGGCTTCAACTATTCAATTATCCTATGGATGATATGGTGTACTCTTATTATATTTGATCAAAAATTGTTTTATAAATTTAACAATGGTTGAGTTCAAAAAATCTTTTCCTTCATCACTGGTGATAATTAATGTACATCCAAACTATGTAATAATGATTTTATATATGTAATTTACCATGATATTTTTATGGCATATTTTATATCTATGGCTTATACCCATCTCGTCAAAATTTTGTTCATGTGATAATAAATTGATCTTAAGATATCCTTGCCATAGGGTTAATCAGTCCAATGAATCAATGTCCCATTTATTAAAGGGTTATAAAATAAGTATAGGTATTTGTAACATTTCATCCCCACCATTTAGATTTCCCCCCCTTTAAAATTTTTCACATTTCCACGCATAGAGGTGGGTGTCTTTGAATAATGCATGCTACCCTAATCCCTTCAAAAATACTTTTCTTCCATTTCCTTCTCTACCATTGTGCCCACCAACAATTCCATCATGTGTTTATTTCAGTGTGTTTTGCCTCTCATGTTGTAAGACTATGCATCTTAATATTTTATCATGCTTTTTTCTGTATAATGCCCCATCAATTATTGTGAATGGAATGCCTAAACAATCAACCTTTTATTTTCCATTTTTTTTTAATCCTCTATAAATTCTTATGTTTCTAAAAATTGGGAAATTTTTTCCATATCTTTAGGAACTATTTCAACTCTAAACAAATGTTCTCCTAAGAATTCATCATCAATCGGTCCTTGGTATTTACCATTTTCTATGCGGTATAAATAGTCAGGCCCATGATTGAGTTTTCCTAGTTTCATAATTATTGTAAAATAAAACTCTTGAAATATCATCAACCATTTGAATATTTGGTCTTGGAGTACCGGTCTATTAAAAATTTATCTCAATGATTTATGATCAATTTAGAATAAAAATGGGGTAGTGAGTACATAATGTATAAATTTTTATAGTGAGAACACCATCGTCAGTGCTTCCCTCTTTGTTGTGGAGTATTTTTTTTCCAATTTAGCTAACTTGTGACATGAAAAATATATTGGATGATAAATATTATTCACGGTTGTGACAATATTGTGTCTATCACTATCTCAAAGATGTCAACATGTATATATTAGTGTAGGTTTTTATTTTTCCCTATTTATTAATTAGGGAAATTATATTTGTGCATACATGGAGTTTTCCTACATTTGTGGGATAGGCTAGCTTATGTGGAGATGTGTGTCATAGATGTATCATAGGTGTCATAAGAATGTCATAAGTAACTCCCTTGATGGGAGTTACTTCTCTATTCTTAGCACCTTGTCACCACCTTTCATGGAGGAGTTACAGTCTATTCTTGGGGTGCCTTGACCACCTTTTGTGGATGAGTTACTTATGTGCTCTCTTATATGTATTCTTCATTTTGGCCATCTCATGTTAATCAAATTTTGGTTTTCTCCATTTTGTCTTGTGCAATTTATATTCTTGTATATTTCAAATTGCTTTAGCATCTATGTGGTGTGCACTTGCTTCATCTTGTGTGATCACGTCTCCATTGTATTCACATTATTCGGATTCTGGCAACAACTCTGATAGTATATGTAAAAGACCTTCCAATATAGAAATATTTGTATGGGCACATTTAGGTTTTTTTTTTTAATGTCTCAAATACATTCTGACACTCTTTATTTCAATCAATTAATTTATTATTCTTTTTCTTCAATAACTCCTCTATAGGCGCATTGATTGCGGCATAATTTTTAAATAATTTATGGTGGTATCTAGTGTATCCTAACAATTTACCAACTTTTTTTTTCTTTGGGAAGTGTAAATTTTACAATTATAGTTTTCTTTAAGGGATCAATCATCAATCCTTACTCACAGATTTTATGACCCGATAGTGTTCTGACAGGTGTTAAGAATATGCATTTTTTTAGATTCAATGTGATCTATAGTGTGTGGAATCATTCAAACATCAACCTTAGTGCTTGGATACAATATTTTAGTAATCCATAAATAGTATAGTCATCTAAATATATTTCCAGGAAATCATTTATAAAATATTTAAACACATTGACCATGAATCTAATGAAAATAGATGGGGTATTCTCAAGGTTAAATGACATTATTGTCTGTATAAATGAGCTCCATTCTATATCTAATGTTTTTTTAGCTTGTCATGTTTATTAATTTGAACCTGATGATATCCTGAGAGCCCATTCATGAATTCATATACTTCTCTCCCTATAATGTTTTCCAATACTTCTTTTGTGAATGGTGTAGGAAAGGGGTCATGGATATATACTTCATTTAGCTCTCTAAAATCAATACATATTATTATTTCACTGGTATTTTTATTTTATAATACCATTGAGCTAATCCAATATGTGTCATCAATTGAATTTATGATTCCCCCAACTAACATTTTATCTATTTAGATCTTGCCTTTGATCTTCATGTTAGGGTTTAGTCGATAGGGTCACTTCCTAGTAGGTTTCACCTTTGGTTTTATTTAAATTTTTATGGTTTCCAACTCAAAATTAATGACATGGAGTTTGTTAAATTTATTTAGAAAGATATCTTCATATTCTTTTGACAATTTTACATCTTTTAGTACTTTTGATTCTTCCTAGTATTCTAAAAAAAAAATTGTTTAGGATCTCCTTCATTGATTATATTTTCCTATTGGATTTTAAATGGTTGATAAAATTATTATGTGTTATATTCATTGGTTTCAAACAATTGTATTTCCACCTCTTGTACATTATATTTTATGTTATTTGGATTAATCTCTTTTTCTTTTTCGGAGTGTTTTTCTATTTTATAACATCTTGTCAAAATATCTTGATATACTTTGTCTAGTACTTGTATATCTTTTTGATTTTCTAATTCTTCATTTATTGGATGCTTCCTTGTGTATGTTTTATCTATAGTCTATCTTTTTGATTTTCTATTTTCTCTATTGTTTGATTTTCCAAAATATATTTCTAGCATCCTCATAAGAGGATATTAGATTGGATTATATTTTTATCAAGGTTTGGCATATTCTCCTATCTGGAATCCAAAAGTTAAATGTGCAGTAGGAGTTATTAAGGATATAATTATAGTTATTTATCACTCATGTTTATTGATGTATATACCATACCCATAGTATTTTTATTAATGTTCAATGGAAATAATGTACCCATATTTTTGGGTTAGTATATTTGATCTATTTCAAATATATTTCACACTGATTCATATGTTATTAGGGACATAAATTTAATGTGCATTCAATGAGAGCATTAAACATATACTCTTATGGAATGTACCATGTTTCAATGAGTATGGTTAGGGTCTTCCAATTCTTAATATATGTTTTGTGTGTTACCCACCATGTCATGGCATTTATGACTAATGTATCATCCAAGGCTTCCATTCAGGCTCTTTCATTAGGGAATAATTTATCCATTTATGCTAAATATGCTCTAACATCACCAGTTATTGAGAATTTAGGTAAATTAATATGTGATGATCCTTTACTTAATCAAATTTCTCTTTTGATTTATTCTTGTTGATTTTCTATTGTGTTCTTGTTTTTATTTATTTTCTATTATCATAATGCCTTCTTATTTGTAGTATCTGTTTCATTTTTGGTAGTTTCTTTGGGTAATTTCACTATGTATTATCATCTTTCTTTCCAAATTATTATAGGATTGAATATAATAGTGTTTCCCACTTTTTGGTACAAAGGGGTCAACAAAAAATGAAAATATGCTCATTTCTCAATTTGTATAGGCAATAGTGACTAAACTATAGAAAATGTGAACATAGTGTAAACTAATGAAATGTTGCATCTGAAGTTTTGATTACATTTATATATATTTTTAAATAAAAAATAAAATATATATTTTTGAATGCCTATTGATGTGTATATTTCATGTATATAAAGTTGTATTGAGTTCTTTATTTCTCTTCTTTATAATGTTTTCAAAACATAATAATTTTAAATTATTTCTTGGCAATATGTCCTAGAAATATGGATGTAGTGCAAACTCATTTTTTAATATTTTTTTGTTAATCAAATTCTTTTGATTAAATTTTTAATGATTAGGGTAGACAAAATCATCACTTATGACTTCTCATCATGATATTTTTTAATATATATGTTAAAATGAACCAATTTTTTCACCATTGGAACAAGGACATTAAAATCAAGTGTATTGAGAATTTATAAAAAAAATTAGGTTAGTCTCATTTTTTTCTAGTGCCCCAAAAAGAGAGTAATTTTTTTTATAAATAAATATATTTTATTAAATAAATCAAAATAAATATTAAATATTAATTAAATTAAAATATATATTATATGAAAGGTCATAAATAAACTTATTTACATGTGGATCCATGTGTTTTTATTTTACTTTTTCATCCTAAATCATGGCATCCAAAGTGACATTTTGAAGCTAAAAAGATATTTCCACTAAGATGAGTGAGGATTTGATGTGACATGGGGTTTGAACAAAAGGGGTTTGAACTAAGGGGGTTCGTTAAAACCCCTTTGTTTAAACCCACTCAAAATATTTAATTTATATTGTCTACTCATTTATACTTAATTGTTTGCATAAGGTAAATATTTGCACCCCTTTGTTCAAACCCCCTTCATTAAAACCCCCTTTATCCAAATCCCTTGAAAAAATTACACATGGAGTTTCAAACAAATTGGTTTTGTTTGAACCATGTTAGAACAAAGGAGGATTATTCAAACCCCATTTTTCATTTCTGGATTTGGCTGCCAAGTGGGACTCACTTAAATTTATTATTGTCTTTTACTTCTTTGCTACCCATATGATTTATTGATATATATTAAACTAAGTATTCATATTTTATATGGCATGGGTAAGTGCATAAATTTGGTCAACAAAAAGGGGCCTGCCTACAGACATGATTTTCCTAAAATTTCAAAGATCTGAACTTTTATAGATAATATGAGATATCTACACTCCAAATTTGAAGATGGTGTAATAACATGAAATGTATAATTTTGAGTGTGGTTTATAAAACACTATTTTTTTTTTTTAAATGGTTCAGTATAACTAGGTCAAACATCTAAAATTTGAATACAAACTCCTATTTTTTTAAAGAAAATAAAGTAGATAGATGATCATGTGGTACACCATTTTTTGACCAGTGTTTAATATTGTTTGAAACTTTTTGGTGAAAATTTAGATAATATATTACACTTTTTCACCTATATTTTTTATATTTTTTCAATGAATACTTTTTTTTTAATGAATTTTACAAGTAAATAGATCTCAAAAACTGACAAAAAATTGGATAGCTAATCGTGTGGTGCCCCTAACTAATTCAAAAAAATGAAAATCATTTTTTTGAATGTGTGTATAATTAGACCTAGTTTGTGACCATATAATTTGTTTTGTACTTGTATCAATTAAAAACAAATTACATGAACATGTATAGGCATGTATATTTATCGCATGTAGTGGCCTAAAAAAGGTATAGTTAGAAATCAACATAGTTTGAAACCTTAATTTAGTCCAAAAATTATAAAAATCATATTTTTGGAAATAGAAGATTATGCTCATAATGATGGTATTATGTTTTTGAATTTAACCATTGAAATTTATAGCCTATTTGGAAATCAAAGTTATTTTTTTAATTTTCTATCAAAACCCTTAGACTCAATTATAGATTAATAGGTCTAAGAATTTATCTCAAGAATCCAAGCCATTATTGAGAAAAAAAGGCTTGGTGTTTGAATTCAAATTCAAATAACATGATTGTGTTAATAAATAGACCGTATCACTAATGTACTTACGTTAATACGTAATATGATTGCATTATTATAAAAGTAATAATGTGATCACATTCCTATTGTTTTGCATGTAAAAGGATGTGAACATGTAGATGAAGCCAATCTTGACTTGAAGCTTATATTTACTACTCTAAATGTTAAGTATAAGTTTACATTTATATTATTACATTTATTTCCTTATAATTTAAATTTATTTTAGTAAATACAATAAATTAGGGTCATTTTGCATTTGATAAAGTTGGTCTCACAGTTGCATGCCTTATGATGTAGAAAATAATTTTTCAAAATCTAATATGGTTAGTACTTAGGCATTTTTTAGGGTCAAGTATTGAACCTAGGTATTTTAGGGCATAAATTTTGTAATTAATGTCCATTTTTAGTAAACATAGAGTCATTTTTAGGTTTTTGTGCCTTCCAAATTGCTTCTTGGCATTTCTAAGAGTCCTAGGTTTGTCAAAATTGAAATTTTCAAAACACTAAATTTGAACTTAATCCAAAGTGTTGTGACTGGGGTATCATAGGTCACATTGATGACCTACACATATCAAATGATGACTTTGTGTTCATTTCATTTATTCATCTCCCTTCCTTCATTCCTAATCACTTCCTACTCATCCTTCATCACCCCTAATCACTCTCTCCTCATTCCTCATTATCCCTAATCACTCCCTTATTAACCTTGATTATCCATCATCATCTCTAATCACTCCCTCATTATCCTTGATTACTTCCTCATTGACCCTCAATATCCCTCATCATCCTTAATTACTCCCTCTTTATCCCTAATCACTCTTTCCTCATTCCTCATCATCCTTAATTAATTCCTCATAAGTTATCATCATCCCTAATCACTTTCTAATCATACCTCCTCATCCCTAATCACTCCCTAAGTTAGAAATAAATGGACATTTATTCATGTTATCATTAAAATGTGTTTTTGCAAAATGTGAAACACTAGTTCAACATGGTGTAGATGTCCATCCAATATTTTCTAAAGATTAGGTTTTCATCAAGGTAAATTAAAAAAATGACATAGTTAAAGGGCCTGAGGATGTTGTTCAACATCTCAATAAATGAGTTCAATACATGAGTTAACCTAAAAGGTATAACCATCTAGTCAATAAATTCCTCCTTTGTTTTTAAGATTGTACTTCAAATTTCTATAGGTTCAACATGAATATGATGATACCCACATTTAAGATCAATTTTGAAAAATAATTTTACACCATGGATATGGAATAAAAATTCCTTAATATTTATATGAGGATAACAATTCTTCACTTTAATCTTGAAAATATTTTCTTAATTGATTCACAACCTCATGTCTCATCCTTATTTGGCATAAACACAATTGGGATTATGCAAGGCAATGATTTGGGAATGATGTGTCTATTATCCATGATTTCATGCATCTACTACTTGATGTATTCATTCTCTATAAATGATATGTTGTATACAGAGGTTTGAGGTGGAGGTAGTTAAGGGATCAAATCAATAGTATTGTTTAGTCTATAATATGTAGGAACTTATTTAGGTGACTGAAATATATCCTTATATTCATTTAGTTTATGGTTCAATTATTTTATATTTATTATTGTTAGACAAAATAAACTATGATATGGTGCCACAAGGATGTTATTAAATCTAATTCTTACCATCAAGCGTATACTTATTACTAGAGCTGATAAGATTCTTGTACTTCCTAGTACTAATGACTAAAATCTTATGATCTAACTATGATATATGGTATTTCACATCACGACAATATATTACAACATTTCAAGCATTTACTACATAGATTACATGTCAATGGTAAATATATGGTTGAACACATGTAAAACATCACATATCTCTAATGGTGAGATGTTATAAAAGGTTACATCTTTAAAAAGTTTGATTTTGTACACCAAGTGGCATTACTAGGTGATCCATTTCTCCAGGCCTACACTAGACCATACACTAGTGTATGGTTATGGATGATGCATCAATTTCAGGTTCAATTTTTGAAAATATGCTTTAGGATAAATTAAATTCTTTTGACTTGCATTGGAAATGATGAAGTGTATTGGTTTACCATTAATCTACATTTGTTAATGAAATAATTTTTTTAATTCATATAATTTATTTTTGGGGGAAGTAGAGATATTTTTAATACCAACCATATCATTAGATTTTTAATATATTATCTACTTAACATTTTATAATTCTAGATAACTTGTACCCACTTCTTGAGATGTGAAAGTAGATATTTCATAGTGTGACACTCTTCATTGGATTGAATATTAAAGTTATGAATTAAGCACCACTTTCCAATCCTAGATTACTTGTTCTAATCATTTGAAACTTATTTTCTACTCTTTGGTATGATGACTAAATTAATCTACATACAAATAAAAGGCCTTCAATGTAATTATTTAGATCATAAAATGTCATCATATGGAAAGAAATTGATTGGTTTCAGGAAATCACATCGCTTAGTGATCATTATATTTACTACCCATTTTTAGTGTTATGGTGATTTCACTTGCTTCTCTTTTTTGTCATATCTTCAATTATGAATTACATCATTTCTAATAGGCCCATATTTTTTTATAGGTGCTAAATATATTTTTCAAATTTGCCTCCACATCATTTTGATCACTATGTCTTATATTTTATTCTATCACTCAACTCTCCACTTGTAACTCCTAGCATTGTTCAACCCCAATAAAACACCACCATCAAGGTATTGGATGGAGTTATTAGGGATGAAAAGGGATGAGGAGGGATTGAGTAGAGATGATGAGGTAGTCATTAGGGATAATGAGGGATGATGAGGGTCAATGAGGGAGTGATTAGGGAGGATGAAGAAGTGATTAGGGATGATTAAGGATGGTGAGGGTTAATGAGAGAGTGATTATGGGTGATGAGGGATGAGGAAGGAGTGATTATAGATGATGAGGGATGATGAATTAGTGATTATGGATGAAGAGAGATGGTGAGGGTCAATGGAGTGATTAGAGATGATGATGGGGTGATTATAAAGGATGAAGAATGGTGGGGGCCAATAAGGGAGTGATTAGGGATGATGATGGATGATGAGGGAGTGATTAGGGATGATGAGGAATGATGAATCAATGATTAGGGATGATGAGGGATGGTGAGGGCCAATGAGGGAGTGATTAGGGATGAGGAGGGAGTGATTATGGATGATAAGGGATAGTGAGGGTCAATGAGGGAGTAATCAAGGATGATGAGTGAGTGATTATATATGATGATGGATAGTGAGGATCAATGGAGTGATTAGGGATAATGAATAATGAGGAGAGAGTGATTAGGGGTGATTAAGGATGAGTAATAAGTGATAAGGGATGAGGGATGGATGATGAACAAGTGAAATTAATACAAAATGGTATTTTAATGTGTATAGGTCACCAATAGGACCTATTCTACCCTAGTCACACCACTTTAGATCAATTTCACAGTGATTGTTTTGCAAACTTCAATTTTGAAAAACTTAGGACTCGTAGAAATGTTAAGAAGCAATCTAGAAGGCACAAAAACCTAAAAAATGACTATTGTTTAACATAAAGAGACATCAATTAAAAAATTTGTGCCCTAAAATCCCTAGGTTCAATACTTAGACCTTGAAAATTCCTAAGTATTGACTAGATTTGATTTTTAAAAACTATTATCCACATCGTAAGGTTTACATCTATGAGACCAACTCTATTAGATGTAGAGTGACCCTAATTTCTTATATTTATTAAGATTAATATGAAGTATAAGGAAATAAATGTAAACTTATACTTAAAATTTAAAGTAGTAAATATAATATTCAATTCAAGATTGGATTCATCTACATGCTCACATGCTTTTATGTGCAAAATAATAAGAACATGATCATGTTATTATTTTTACAAAAATATGATCATGTTGTGGATCGATAATTATCGATCCATAATTTAAATAATTTAATCATGTAATGTTAATAATGTGATCACATAATGTCAATAATGTGATCTCATTATTGACATTACATAATCACATTATTTACATTACATAGTCATGTTATGGCAAGTGTTTATAGAAATTTCCCCCAATTCTGTGTATCTACCCACATTAGCCCTTATTTTTATGGTATTGTAATGTTCCATGATATGTTCATTTATATTGGTTTTTATGGTATGTATTATACAAATTGAAAAATTATTTATTAGTTTTGTAATATGACTTATATGGCTTTTGGTACTATCTACTATATGTGTCACAGTGTTTATTATCTATTCCATGGAATTTTGAATCATTTTGTGTTCCATGGCATTGTGTATTATCTTTGAATCATAGTCCTATGTCTTTGTGTTATAAAAAAAACATTTATTTTTCTTAATTTATTATGGAATGGTACTTAGTTTCATATTCCTCAGTTGAATGATAGTTTTCTTCATTTATCTCTCCTATTTGAGGTGTAGTATTCCCTTCTTACCATTCAGTTCTTCATAAATACAATTGTTTCCTAACTTTGGTTTCAGGTGTTCCATACAAATAGGCTTCTATATATTCTATATTATCTAAATCAAGTTTATCATTTTATAATTATATATCTTCCTCCTCATTAGGTTCAAATTCCCTATCAAAATGGGATACTTTTTCTATTATATAAATTCTGTTAAGATCATCTAAATCAACTTCTTCATAGTTGTTTTTCCATACATCTTATATCCAAGTGAAAATCATACTTATTTTTAGTAGGACATGGTCTATGATTTCATTCCCTTCAAGGGTTATTTATTCATCCTCACAATTGAAAATACTATTACAATCTACAAACCAACTTAGTGCTAACAATATGTAATATGATGGATTTTTGGATAAATATTCTATTACCACAAAATCTACTATTTTGGTTATCCCCATAAAATTCATGTCTACCCCTTTTAGTAATCATATTGGTCATTTAAATCTTCCATCTACCATAACTATATCATAATCTACTTGTTTTAATCTTGATTTGCCTAGTACCTCCCATGTTCTTTCTTATATGACATTAACATTAGCTATTAAATCTAACAATGCTTTTGTAAACCCATGACCTTCTACCTTGACATCTACATATACCACTGAGTTTTTCCATGCTCTTTTTGTATGAAACATATTTTTATTTTTTTCCAATTCTTTGCATGTCGTATGTGTGTTCATTTTTATTCTAATACTTATAAAATTGTTGATTTTTTTTTCTAATAATGCCTATTCATTTATCATTTTGGATATTTCATTTAACCCCACAATTACTTCTTCCTTGAAATATGTTTACCTTTATTCTTCCTTGCAATGTGTTTTGTCAATTATGATTTTGATTTTTTGTACTATTTTTACATGTATCTTAGTATTTGGGTAGGTTTATTTATCACTCTCATCACTCTATACATCCACCCAATGTGTCTCATTTAAAATTTTTCTAGCATGACTATGTATTAGTCTCTTGATTTTTCATTGTCCATGATATTATATGTATTTATTTTTATGATTTTCTTGTTCCAATTTTATCTTAATTTATCTTGTGCTTATATTTTTTTTAATACAAATCCTCCTTATCTATAAGTTTTTGGTTGCTTTTTTTAATCTTCTTCCTTATTATCCCATGGTATCTTTTTTATATGTTGAGATCCCTTAATATTATTAATCAAGGCATCTATATTTATGCTACAGGTTTTTAAAAATTGGATGGAATTTGAAAAAGTATAAACATCATGTATGCCTTTCTTTTTACATAAGACACATTCGATTTGGTTTCTTTCCTTGCAAGTTCATGTCATGTGTCCTTGTTTTCCACATTTAGAGCTAATAGGGGGACATATCTCTTGTAAGTTTTGTCTTCCTTGATAATTACCTCCTTGAAATCTTTGGTATTTATTTCTTTGGTAACATTGGTACCCTTGATATCTTTGGTAGCCATGACCTCCTCTTTAATAATGTTTCCCTTGATAACCACCTCAATATCCCCCATGGTGTCATGGTATATAGTTATTTCTTTGAATATCACCATAGTACCCTCTATGATATCCTCCGCAGTAACCTCCATTGAACCCTCCATTATATTCTCCTTGATAGCCACCTTGGTAATTATTACAATTTTATCACGGAGGGTTGATTATATTTTTGGTGCCAAAGGTTTTTCGTATGGGGTTTGTACATGTTGTGTGAAATCTAGATTTGTTGTTACTAATGGAAGAGTGGGTAATTTTAGGTTTTTTGCTATTGTGATCACTCTTGATTGCATTTCTTTTAATTCATCTAATGCCTCCACTCATGGGAAATATTTTTTGTAGTGTCTAAATGATACACACACTTTACAATATCTTAGTTTTTAGGAGGAGTTACTTCCATTAATGGGCACATGTTCTAAGGATGCTGATCATATAGCCTATAAATTCCTCATCATAATCTATGCTTTATAATTGGTTATTGGATTGAAGGTGTCATCCCATTTGGGTTAGTTTGAGCTAATGTTACCCTTCTCATTTTTTTAGCATAAGTATATCCTACCTTATTATGTCATTCCTCATAACATATCATACATTAGATTTTAGGTTATGTGGTTATGTTTGTGGGTATAGTTTTTTTAATTTCTAGTTTCATTTGCATTTCTTATTTTAATCTTAGTTGTGACATTTATTATTCAATTTTCTCAAATTTGGTTTGTATGAGTGTATCTTTCTCTCTTCTCCATGTTTATGCTTATAGTCTATCTATCATTTTTAATGCTAAAACAAGTGTTTGCAATTTTATGCCATCAATGGGTACTCATATATGTGGTAATAATCTAGATATAAACCATTCATTTTTTCTTTTTCTATTAGACATTCTATTAACTTTATTAGTACTTGTTTAAATCTTTTATCAACTTCCTTCACTATTTATTTGTCTCCCCAGATCAATTATTTCAGATTATTTACACTTGTTGTGGGTGTTTTTGAATAATATAAATCTCTTTTAAAAGCATCTTTGATATCATCCCATGGCTTATTATGAGTAGGACTTATTTTCATGTACCATTTTAATATATCATCCTTTAAAGTGCCCAAAAAATTAAATAATCTATCATGATTGTGAGTGATATAGTGAATCCTCTAGTATGTATCTAATGCAAATAGATGGGCTTTCATGTCTTTAATATATTTTCTAAAAATAGGTAATTTGTTCTTGTGTGCCATTGTAGCTCCGTGTGAATTTTCTTGTCCTCCTACTGGTATATTGGTATTTTTAAACTACTTGGGGGTTTTTATTTTTTACCTGCAACTTTATTTCTCCCTTTGTCATTGGTATCTCTAACTCAAAATAATTATTACCCAATATCTCTTCAAAACATTTCATTGCTTCTTTTCTAAATTATCATATTTGTGTTTTGTCTATCTATCTCTTAATTCTTCCACTATATATATATATATATATATATATATATATATATATATACCTTCTTCAGGTGGTGTTTTTCTCAATTTTAGAATTGATATGGGGAAAACAATTGTTTCAAAGGGCTCATCTCTTCAAACACCCTCTTATGAATGGCGGGTTGCATCATCTTACATCTCATTTTCACTTTCCTCTACATCTTTATCATTTTATCCTCTATTATATTTAACTAATTTCTCTTCATCATATTCTTATCTACTCTTTAATTATTATTCATTACCTAATTCTTCTTCTTCATCATCCTCACCTTCACATTTTCTATTATCTACCTCTTCTACTCCACTATTTACTTGTTCTAATCTAATTTCCCACTTGTGTTATCTATTTTTTATACTATCTTTTTAAGTCATTTTTCCAAATCTTTCTCTCATTTAATATTAATTATTTATCCTTCCATTCTTTCTTCATTATTTTTCCCTTTGTTTACTTCTTACATTTTTATATACTCCTTTCTCTCCCTCCATATAACTAATTCTCCTCATACTTGGTAAATGTTCACTTTGGCCTTCCCCTTCCAAATATTCCCTATGTTTTCTATCTAACATTTGTATTATTGATTCTAATGATCTTATCAATTGATTTGTTTGTTCTACTAAATTTGTATGCATATTACTTTCTTCATGAATTCATGTTATATCTATTTCCCATACTCCTTCCAATATTATATTATGTTTGGGAGTTGTCACAACTAATTCCAAATTTGGCATTATCTTAGATTGTTCTGTAATATCTTTTTCTTCACACTCTTATTCCCACCTTTCTGTGGCATCACCACATGATGTTGCTTTTAAATTTTATGTTTTGAAATTTTAATTATATCCTTCTCTCCTATATTTATAATCTCTCTATTTCCATATTCTCATCTAATTGTTTCTTCTCTTATACTAACTTTATCCTTTTGTTTTTCTACATTACTCTCTCTCCTTTAATTTTATTTTTCCTCTTTGTATCCTCTTTCTTACTAATAATCATTGTTTTAATATTTTATTAATTTATTTCATTACTTTTTATTCTATTTATTCCCCCCAGTCATCATGTCTTATTTTCAATAGGCATCTCTCCTTATATCCCCTCTTTTGCCTTTTGTATCCCCTAAGTGTCTATCCCCTAGAGGAATTATTTCCCACTTCTTATTAGTCACCCTTCGATAAATAAAATATGTATTAAAGTTGGAAATTTTTAATAAATATCCCTCATGGAGCATCTAATAATTCTATTTTATTTTTGTAAAATATTATCCAGTCATGAATTGTCCAAGATGTTATAAACAAGTCTAGGGTACTCTCAAACCAATAATTCACCACTCTCATCCAAGGCTTGTCTACCCCTTCAAGTTTTTATATATTTTCTTTCATCTAATGAATTAGTTTCTGATATGTAACCTTTAGCCTTTGGTATTATCTTATAATCTTAATATCCAGGGCCACAATAAACTTGTTAATTTCACCTGAAACACTTTGTCTTATTGTCAAAAAAATCACTCTCCACCTCATTAGTTGTGGTTTCAATTCTTTTCGATTCTTATTGAATATATTGTTTTAGTTTTTTCCCCCACTAATCATCTATTTAAGTTATAGTTAGGTTCCAAAATTTGAATGGGTACTTATGGGTAAGTGCACAAAGTTGGGGGACAAAAAGGGTCATACCCATGGACATGATTTTCTTGAAATTTTAAAAATCTGAACTTTTGTAGATAATTTGAGATGGCTACACTCACAATTTGAATATGGTATAAGAACATGAATTGTAAAATTTTGAGTCTAGTTTCCAAAACACTTCTTGTTTTAAAAAATGGTTTGAGTCTAGTTTCCAAAACACTTCTTGTTTTAAAAAATGGTTAAGTATAACTAGGTTAAACATTTAAAATTTGAAGTGGAATTCCTATTTGTTTTAAGAGAACATAGTAGATAGAAGACTATGTGGCCCACCATTTTTTTAGCATCATTTAATATTGTTTGAAACCATTTGGTGAATATTTAGATAGGATCTTCTAGTTTATGACCTATATTTTTTAATATTTTTTTAATGAATATTTTTTTATTAATTTTGTAAGTAAATAGATCTTGAAAACTGACCAAAAAAAGGATAGTCAGTCGTGTGCCCCCCGTAACTACCTAAAAAAAAAAATACTGATTTTTTTCTAATGTATGTATAATAACACCTAGTTTGTGATCATATAATTTGATTTTCAATTAAAGAAATGAAATAAAAATTACATAAACATGAATAAGCATGTATATTTGTAGCATTTAGTTTCCAAAAAAGGTATAATTAGATATAAACATAGTTTAAACCCTTAAAATAGTAAAAAATTTATAAAAATCAAACATTTGGAAAGAGGAGAGCATGCTCATTTTCATGGTAATAATTTTTTTACTTTTTTGTTGGAATCCATAGTGTATTTCGTGATGGAATTTAAAATTTGTTGTTTTCTATTAAAACTCTTAGACTCAACTGTAGATTGATAAGTCCAAGCCTTTGGCTCAGGAATCCAAGCTATTTTTGAGCTAAAAGGTTTGGGATTTGAATTTAGACTTGACATAACACACATGCTTTATTTATTCATAACACAAAAAAACTAAGTTTTCTCTATGGGTACATGTTTTTATGCTTATATCTATGTTCTTGAACTCCTAATAGGGTTGCATCATGATAATTCTAATTATAAAGTGAAGTTTATCATGATAGGGGAATGGTCCATAACTTTGGATAGCAAATTAAGGGGTTGTGGTATCACATTAGACTTCAAAAAATTTACCCATTTTAATATTTAAACTTAACTAATTATAATTAAGGTTTTAAGGTCTAACTCACTATACATATTATGATATAACTGATTTTATCTTGAGAGGTCATAAAATACATTTTTTAAACCTATGACCAAAACTTAACCTTTAGAGTACCAATCTAGCTGTGCATTAGAATACCAACACTTGATTCTTACTTGTCAAGATGTGATTGGTTTATTTAAATTTTATAGATTAAATTTCAAACAAGCATATAAGATACTACATGTTTAACTTTTGGTGCACTTTAATAGTTAAACACAATAATACATGCTTCATCAATGAAGCACACCTTAACAAAAAGCTTGTTTGACTATTGGTGGGTGTAGGGAACTATTGGTACCTTTACACTATATACACTACCAAAAAAAGGATATAACTATATTTTGATAGGCTCTATAGCCTCAGTTAATAGGTTATGTGAAGATATGATGAAAATGTCTGAATGTGATAATGTAATGAGGATATTTAATGTACAACCTAATCCAATCATGAGACATCAAGACTTAGTTCAATACTAATGTGTCAAACCCAATGTCATAAAAAATATAAATAAAATAGTCAAACATGGTTGAATTTAAAGGAAATTGAAGCTATTTTGAGCCCCTTCAACCTAATTGTATGACTATAAAATGTGATTTAGGGGTTGATTGCCTCCAAATTCATCATATATTAAAGCAAAGAAACATTAAATGCAAGATTTACATGTATAGGATGTAGTTTTGATCTCAATAAACTTTAATGGACCATCATATATAATAAATGCAAATATCAATTAGTTTAATTATGGAGGCAATTAGAGTCAAAATGTGCCATATGAATCAAGTACTTGGTGTTTTTGTGCTCTTGAATAGTAGTAAAAATGCACTTAAAGGTAGACTTAGATGTTATTATCATTGGATAACATGTAATTTGCCTATATATATGTTCTCAGAGTGATGGATTTTCACTTTTAGGTCCCATAGGCATAAATGCCAATTGGAGCTCAAGAAGTTATCTCTTCACTGCCAATTTTTTTTATTTTAGGACCCATTACTATAAATTATGCCATAGATTAATCTCAAAGTTTATAAAAAAATGATTTGGGGTGAAATTAGAGGTATTTAAAATTCACAAGTGGGATCTTATGATTCATCCATATGACTTACAATTTTTGTTTTACACGTCTGAAGTTAAGCTAAAAATATGGATTTTTCTTGTGTTGGGAAGGGCATTCTTGAGCCCAAAATGGGTGGTGGGTTTGTTTATCAAGTGTGATGAGAGGCTAAGAACCTAGTACTGCATGTTATTATCCCCTTCAGATGTGTTAGCAATGTCATTTTTCATCCAAAATGTTATGGTGTGGAGCTAAAAGCTTCAACTATTTGCAGACACAAGGGAGGATGCTAAAGAACCAGAGCCACCGGCGTCGACAGTATGATCGATGTCGGTCAGATGCAGTGGAGAAGGAGACCAGTGACGGTAGAGAGTCGGCTGACGTCGGCAGCACTAGACAAGTAGGGACCGGCATCGGTCGCCTGTGTATTTCCAGAACTGCTGTTGACGAATAGTCAGTTAAGTGAAGTGAGTGTTTGCATGTCAAATGATTAATTATAGTCACGAGTTGCATGTATAATTATTGTAACTAGAGTTCTATTTTTGTAAGCATGGGATCTTATTTATAGACCCATAAGGCATGTATTGTAATTAAGCAAGAAGGCAAGTAAAAGCATTGAAGCTAGCAAGGTCAAGGAGATCTATAGGTGTAAGGTCAAGGAGATCAGTTGAAGCATTCAAGGAGGGATAACAACTCAGGCTTTAGAGTTGTTGTGTTGAGCAAGAGAGAGAGGGAAGAAGGTCTTGAGGTGTGTCAAGCCTTTGAGGTGGAGGAAGAAGTGGCATCTTCCTTATTGTATTTTCTTCTAGTAATATTTAATACAAGAGTGTGTATTGTCTCTCAAATTCTTTGCTATCTCAAGTTTCTAGCTACTTTATCATTCTGGTATAATTTTGTGTTTAATTGCTAATACGAGAAGTAATCATATGTGCTCTAATTGGTAGAGCTAGATCCCCTGAAAAGTGGTATCAGACCTACAGTTTGCAGGAAGCAGGGTATTGTTTTTTGATTACAGGTCATTCACAGGGTTTTCTGATTGAGTGGGAGTTCAGCAATGGAAGAAGAAAGTAGACTACGAATGGATAAGTTTAATGGCAAGAATTATCAACATTGGAGGATGCAGATTGAGGACTATCTATATCAGAAGGATTTGTACTTACTGTTGGGTGGGGTTGCATGCAAGCCCAAAGATATGAAGGATGAAGAATGGAACGTTCTTGATCGGAAGGCTCTCGGTTCCATAAGGTTGAGCCTTGCATCATCTGTGATTTCCAGCTTATCACAGTGTAAGACAACGAAAGAGTTGATAAATTCCTTGGCGAATTTATACGAAAAGCCCTCGGCTTCTAATAAGGTATATCTTATGAAGCAGCTATTTACTTTGCAAATGTAGGAAGGTGGATCGGTACATACTCATCTCAGTGATTTCCATGGTTTGATAAACCAACTAGCTTCAGTCAATATTGTTTTTGATGATGAGGTAAAGGCTCTCTTGATTTATGTTCTTTGCCTAAAAGTTGGGACGGTATGGTTATGGCAGTAAGTAATTCTGCATCTACTTCTAAAATCTTAAAAGTTGATGATGTTGTGAGTGTGATTTTGAATGAAGAAATACACAGGAGAAGCATAGGTGAATCATCAAGGAATGCTCTAAGTGCAAAAAGTAGGGGAAGGCAAAGGGAGAAGGTTGAGTAAGGGAAATCAAGGTCGGGAAGGAGATCTGAGTCCAAAGGTATTACCTGCTGGTTTTGTGGAAAGAAAGGACATACGAAGAAGGAGTGTTGGTTGAGAGATAAAGAGAATCAACATGCAGGTATGGAAGAAGCAAAGGATGCAAATAATGTGATGCAAGATGCTCTCATACTTTCTTCGGATAGTCAGGTAGGATCATGGATTTTAGATTTTGGTTCATCTTTTCATGCATCCCCAAATAGAGATTTGTTCTATGAGTATGAACAGGGAGACTTTGGAGTTCTTTACTTAGGGGATGGTACGCCTTGTCAGATAGTTGGCAAAGGGAAAGTGCAGCTGAGATTGCAGATTGACAACATGTGGGTGTTGAAAGAGGTCATGCATGTTCCAATTCTGAAGCAGAGTCTAATTTCTGTAGGAAGGTTAGGAGATGAGGGATGCACAATAAGCCTCACAGCAGATTCTTGGAAGGTTACCAAGGGAGCACTTGTTCTAGCAAGAGGTAAGAAAGTAGATACTCTTTATCTGTCTACTTGTATTACTGATTCTACTTCTGGTGTAGATTCAAAGATGTGGCCTAATAGGCTTGGTCACATGAATAGGAAGAGAATGGAAGTTCCTGATTCAAATGGTATGTGTTCAAATTTGGAAAGCATAGATACAGTTCATTGTAGAAAGAGGAAATTTGATGCTTTTGACAGGAACAAAGAAGCCTTGGTGTTTACGAAGGAGATGAAGGACAGAGATCAGTCACAGGGGCTGAATAAATCTGAGCAGGGCAGCATGGATAGAGGTCTGATCCAAGAAGATCTCACGGATGAAAATTTCATCACTTACAGGAACACACAGACATCGATGTCAGCAGTTTGGCACCGACGTCAGTCATCCAGATATCGACATCGATCATGTGCAGACCAGCAGGGTCGGTAGGTCGGGCAGGAGAAGTCCAACATCGGTCATAAAGACTGACGTCGATAGGGGGGACACCGGCATCGGCCAGGGAAATGACTTTGGCAGTCAGGGTCAGTGCAGGGAACCGACATCGGTCAGGAGTAGACTGGGAGATGGCTGATATCGGTCACTAAAATAGATGTTGGGTGAATCAATAAGTCTCAAACACCCATGTGGAGGTTATGAAAGGTATGTGAACCTCATATTCATTGTTTACCTTCTTTATATTGCTTACTGATAGCCATGAACTAGGAAGATGGAAGAAGCAATGCAGGTAGAATCCAGAAACAGTGGGAGCTTGGCATGGATGAGGAGTGTGAGTCCTTGGAAAACCAAATAGGTATTTGTTGGTAGTGTTGTTAGCTGGAAGGAAGCACTAGATAGAGGGATGGATTCCCGTTTTAGAGAAGAGAGTGGATGGACACATGAGATAGAAGGCTATGGTATATGGTCTTGAGTATGCTGCAGAACAATGGAGGTTTGACCATTGTATTTTATCTTTACCAGGTTGGATAATATTAGCTACATTATCTTGTTACTGTATTGTGTTACTTGTTGTAGGGTTTCATATATAGGGAGTTTTTTGAGCTAAGGGTAGAGTTGGTTCAGAAGTGTGTCATGGAGAATTTGGGAGCAGCAAAATTCTTTTGGCATAAGATACAGGTATTGCATCAGAGGTTTGCGTGGTGGTTGGTCTTCAAGAGTGACGTTTGAAGAGGGATACAGATCCTAAGGAACAAAATAGATGGTGTACAGGTATAGGTACAAGTTGTAGCTATTTATCTCCAAGTGGGAGATTGTTATGGTGTGGAGCTAAAAGCTTCAACTGTTTGCAGACACAAGGGAGGATGCTGAAGAACCAGAGCCACCGGTGTCGGTAGTATGATTGACGTTGGTAAGATACAGTGGAGAAGGAAACCGGCGATGGCAGAGATTCAGCCGACGTCGGTAGCACCAGACAAACAGGGACCGATGTCAGTCACCTGTGTATTTCCAGAACTTCTGTTGACGAACAGTCAGTTAAGTGAAGCGAGTGTTTGCATGTCAAATGACTAATTATAGTCACGAGCTGCATCTCTAATTATTGTAACTAGAGTTCTATTTTTGTAAGCATGGGATCTTATTTATAGACCCATAAGGCACGTATTGTAATTAAGCAAGAAGGCAAGTAAAAGCATTGAAGCTAGCAAGGTCAAGGAGATCTATAGGTGTAAGGTCAAGGAGATCAGCTGAAGCATTCAAGGAGGGATAACAACTCAGGCTTTAGAGTTGTTGTGTTGAGCAAGAGAGAGAGGGAAGAAGGTCTTGAGGTGTGTCAAGCCTTTGAGGTGGAGGAAGAAGTGGCATCTTCCTTATTGTATTTTCTTCTAGTAATATTTAATACAAGAGTGTGTATTGTCTCTCAAATTCTTTGCTATCTCAAGTTTCTAGTTACTTTATCATTCTGGTATAATTTTGTGTTTAATTGCTAATACGAGAAGTAATCATATGTGCTCTAATTGGTAGAGCTAGATCCCCTGACAAGTGGTATCAGACCTACAGTTTGTAGGAAGCAGGGTATTGTTTTTTGATTACAGGTCATTCACAGGGTTTTCTGATTGAGTGGGAGTTCAGCAATGGAAGAAGAAAGTAGACTACGAATGGAGAAGTTTAACAGCAAGAATTATCAACATTGGAGGATGCAGATTGAGGACTATCTGTATCAGAAGGATTTGTACTTACTGTTGGGTGGGGTTGCATGCAAGCCCACAGATATGAAGGATGAAGAATGGAACGTTCTTGATCGGAAGGCTCTCAGTTCCATAAGGTTGAGCCTTGCATCATCTGTGATTTCTAGCTTATCACAGTGTAAGACAACGAAAGAGTTGATAAATTCCTTGGCAAATTTATACGAAAAGCCCTCGGCTTCTAATAAGGTATATCTTATGAAGCAGCTATTTACTTTGCAAATGTAGGAAGGTGGATCGGTACATACTCATCTCAGTGATTTCCATGGTTTGATAAACCAACTAGCTTCAGTCAATATTGTTTTTGATGATGAGGTAAAGGCTCTCTTGATTTATGTTCTTTGCCTAAAAGTTGGGACGGTATGGTTATGGCAGTAAGTAATTCTGCATCTACTTCTAAAATCTTAAAAGTTGATGATGTTGTGAGTGTGATTTTGAATGAATAAATACACAGGAGAAGCATTGGTGAATCATCAAGGAATGCTCTAAGTGCAAAAAGTAGGGGAAGGCAAAGGGAGAAGGTTGAGTAAGGGAAATCAAGGTCGGGAAGGAGATCTGAGTCCAAAGGTATTACCTGCTGTTTTTGTGGAAAGAAAGGACATACGAAGAAGGAGTGTTGGTTGAGAGATAAAGAGAATCAACATGCAGGTATGGAAGAAGCAAAGGATGAAAATAATGTGATGCAGGATGCTCTCATACTTTCTTCAGATAGTCAGGTAGGATCATGGATTTTAGATTCTGGTTCATCTTTTCATGCATCCCCAAATAGAGATTTGTTCTATGAGTATGAACAGGGAGACTTTGGAGTTCTTTACTTAGGGGATGGTACGCCTTGTCAGATAGTTGGCAAAGGGAAAGTGCAGCTGAGATTGCAGATTGACAACATGTGGGTGTTGAAAGAGGTCATGCATGTTCCAATTCTGAAGCAGAGTCTAATTTCTGTAGGAAGGTTAGGAGATGAGGGATGCACAATAAGCCTCACAGCAGATTCTTGGAAGGTTACCAAGGGAGCACTTGTTCTAGCAAGAGGTAAGAAAGTAGATACTCTTTATCTGTCTACTTGTATTACTGATTCTACTTCTGGTGTAGATTCGAAGATGTGGCCTAATAGGCTTGGTCACATGAATAGGAAGGGAATGGAAGTTCCTGATTCAAATGGTATGTGTTCAAATTTGGAAAGCATAGATACAGTTCATTGTAGAAAGAGGAAATTTGATGCTTTTGACAGGAACAAAGAAGCCTTGGTGTTTACGAAGGAGATGAAGGACAGAGATCAGTCACAGGGGCTGAATAAATCTGAGCAGGGCAGCATGGATAGAGGTCTGATCCAAGAAGATCTCACGGATGAAAATTTCATCACTTACAGGAACACACAGACATCGATGTCAGCAGTTTGGCACCGACGTCAGTCATCCAGATATCGACATCGATCATGTGCAGACCAGCAGGGTCGATAGGTCGGGCAGGAGAAGTCCAACATCGGTCATAAAGACTGACGTCGATAGGGGGACACCGGCATCGGCCAGGGAAATGACTTTGGCAGTCAGGGTCAGTGCAGGGAACCGACATCGGTCAGGAGTAGACTGGGAGATGGCTGATATCGGTCACTAAAACAGATGTTGGGTGAATCAATAAGTCTCAAACACCCATGTGGAGGTTATGAAAGGTATGTGAACCTCATATTCATTGTTAACCTTCTTTATATTGCTTACTGATAGCCATGAACTAGGAAGATGGAAGAAGCAATGCAGGTAGAATCCAGAAACAGTGGGAGCTTGGCATGGATGAGGAGTGTGAGTCCTTGGAAAACCAAATAGGTATTTGTTGGTAGTGTTGTTAGCTGGAAGGAAGCACTAGATAGAGGGATGGATTCCCGTTTTAGAGAAGAGAGTGGATGGACACATGAGACAGAAGGCTATGGTATATGGTCTTGAGTATGCTGCAGAACAATGGAGGTTTGACCATTGTATTTTATCTTTACCAGGTTGGATAATATTAGCTACATTATCTTGTTACTGTATTGTGTTACTTGTTGTAGGGTTTCATATACAGGGAGTTTTTTGAGCTAAGGGTAGAGTTGGTTCAGAAGTGTGTCATGGAGAATTTGGGAGCAGCAAAATTCTTTTGGCATAAGATACAGGTATTGCATCACAGGTTTGCGTGGTGGTTGGTCTTCAAGAGTGACATTTGAAGAGGGATACAGATCCTAAGGAACAAAATAGATGGTGTACAGGTATAGGTACAAGTTGTAGCTATTTATCTCCAAGTGGGAGATTGTTATGGTGTGGAGCTAAAAGCTTCAACTGTTTGCAGACACAAGGGAGGATGCTGAAGAACCAGAGCCACCGGTGTCGGTAGTATGATTGACGTTGGTCAGATGCAGTGGAGAAGGAAACCGGCGATGGCAGAGATTCAGCCGACATCAGTAGCACCAGACAAGCAGGGACCGGTGTCAGTCGCCTGTGTATTTCCAGAATTGCTGTTGACGAACAGTAAGTTAAGTGAAGCGAGTGTTTGCATGTCAAATGACTAATTATAGTCACGAGCTGCATGTCTAATTATTGTAACTAGAGTTCTATTTTTGTAAGCATGGGATCTTATTTATAGACCCATAAGGCATGTATTGTAATTAAGCAAGAAGGCAAGTAAAAACACTGAAGCTAGCAAGGTCAAGGAGATCTACAGGTGTAAAGTCAAGGAGATCAGCTGAAGCATTCAAGGAGGGATAACAACTCAGGCTTTAGAGTTGTTGTGTTGAGCAAGAGAGAGAGGGAAGAAGGTCTTGAGGTGTGGCAAGCCTTTGAGGTGGAGGAAGAAGTGGCATCTTCTTTATTGTATTTTCTTCTAGTAATATTTAATATAAGAGTGTGTATTGTCTCTCAAATTCTTTGCTGTCTCAAGTTTCTAGTTACTTTATCATTCTAGTATAATTCCGTGTTTAATTGCTAATACAAGAAGTAATAATATGTGCTCTAATTGGTAGAGCTAGATCCCCTGACACAAAAAACATAAGGAATGGAGTTCTCCAACTATAGCTTTAACTTTAACAATATTTTTTATTAGTGTTTTTGTACTCTTGAACAATAGTGAAAATGTGCTTCTATGTGCACTTGGAAATCATTGAAATTTTAACACATGTAATTTTCCTATATATAAATGCTCAAAGTGATGGATTTACACATGGGCATTCTGGAGGCATAAATGCTAGTTGGAGCTTAAGAAATTATCTCTTCACTGCCAAAAGGTTGTATTATAGGACCTATTACTGTAACTTGTGCCACAAATTAATCTCTAAGTTTATAAAAAATTGATCTAGGGTAAAATTAAAGGTATTTAAGATGCACATTATGGATATTATTTTTCATTTGTATGACTTACAGTTTCCATTTTATGCATGTCTGATGTTAGGCTAAAAATATGAATTTTTATTGTGTTGGGAAGGGCATTCTTGAGCCCAAAATGGGTGGTGGGTTTGTTTATCAAGTGTGATGGGAGGCTAAGAACCTAGTACTGCATGTTATTATCCCCTTCAAATGTGTTGGTAGTGTCATTTTTCATCCAAAAAACACAAGGAATGGAGTTCTCCAACTATAGCTTTAACTTTAACAATATTTTTTGTTAGTGTTTTTGTGTTCTTGAACAATAGTGAAAATGTGCTTCTATGTGGACTTGGAAATCATTGCCATTTTAACACATGTAATTTTCATATATATACATGCTCAAAGTGATGTATTTACACATGGGCATTCTGGAGGCATAAATTCTAGTTGGAGCTCAAGAAATTATCTCTTCACTGCCAAAAGGTTATATTATAGGACCTGTTACTGTAACTTGTGCCACAAATTAATCTCTAAGTTTATAACTACTTGATCTAGGGTAAAATTAAAGGTATTTAAGATGCACATTATGGATATTATTTTTCATTTTTATGACTTACAGTTTCCATTTTATGCATGTCTAAAGTTAGGCTAAAAATATGCATTTTTCTTGTGTTGGGAAGGGCATTCTTGAGCCCAAAATGGGTGGTGGGTTTGTCAACCAAGAATGATGGGAGGAAAATAAATTGGTTATGTACATTATACACCCCTCTTAATGTGTTATAATTTCCATTTTTAACCAAGAATCACCATAAATAGAGTTTTCCAATTATGGCTTCAAATTTGACAACATTTATTATTAGTATTTTTGTGCTCCTGAATAGTAGTGAAAATGCACTTTCGAGTTTAATTGGACATCATTATCATTTAATAATGTGTAATTTTCCTATATAAATGTGTTCAAAGTGATGAATTTATACTTTGGGGTCCTAAAGGCATAAATGCTAGGTGGAGCTCAAGAAGTTGTCTCTTCACTACCAAAAAGTTGCATTTTAGGACCCAATATTATAACTTGTGCCTCAAATCACTCTATAACTTTATAAAAACATTATACAGGGTGAAATTATTTGGATTTAACATGCATAGGATAGATTTTATGGTTCATCCGTCTTACAATTTCCATTTTATACATGTTTGAAGGTAGGCTAAAAATATGCATTTTTTAATGTCAAGAAGGTCATTCTTAAGCCTAAAATGGGTGGTGGGTTTGTCAGTCAGACATGATGGGAGGAAAATAACCTACTAATATAAATTATCCTCCCATATATACATGTTTTGAGTCCCATTTTTTAGCCAAAAAGCATTGGAAATGGAGTTCACCAACTGCAGCTTCAACTTTGACAACATTTCTTTTCAATACTTTTGCATTCCTAAACATTAGTGAAAATACACTTTTGAGTGGACTTAGATGTTTTTTTCATTGAAAAAATGTAATTTACCTATATAGACATATTTTTAGTGATGTATTTCTAGTTGGGGGTCCTAGAGGCATAAATTCTAGTTAGAGCTTAATAAGTTATCTTTTCACTGCTAAAAAGTTGCATTTTAGGACCTGTTATTGTAGATTGTGCCACAAATTTATCTTGAAGTTTATACCAATTTGATATAGGGTTATATTGGAGGTATTTCAAATTCATATTAAATATCTTATGTTTAGTCCATACAACTTACAAATTCTATTTTATGCATGTCTAAAGTTAGGCTAAAAATCTAATTTTTTCTTATGTTGGGAAGGGCATTCTTGAGCCTATAATGGGTGGTGGATTTATTGATTTGACATGATGGGAGGATAATAATATATCCTTTGACATTATCTTCCCCTAAAAAATGTTTATAGTGTCTATTTTTATCTAAGAAGCACCAAAAATGGAGTTCTCTAATTGTATATTCAACTTTGATAATATTTGTTATTAGCATTTCCATGCTCCTGAACAATAGTGAAAATGTGATTCAAGGTGGACTTGGACATACTCCAAATTTCATGGTTATTATGGAAGCTAATAGTGACTCCATTTTTTAATTTGGGACAATAGATCACCAATCTAGGTTTTGTACTTTCTCACATTTTTCTCCTGATCAACCCTCTATTGCATTGCTCACTCATTCAAATGAGGTGAGTAAATTATGGCATGAGAAATTCAACCATATCAAATATTAATACCTAGAGAAACTCACTCATAAATACATGGTTTAAAGGTTACCACAAGTTAAGTTTTATGATGGATTTTTCCAAATTTTCATTCTTGTTAAGTATCCTGAGGAGAAGTATGACAAGGGCAAATCACAAAGAGCTAAAAAGATATGGGAGATTGTACATAGTGACACTATTGATCTATTTCCAAAACCTTCATTAAATAGGATAGATTACATGATTAATTTCATCAATTAATTTTCAAGGTAAACTTGGGTGTACTTTATTAATAATAAATTAGAGGGTTTTGACCATTTTTAGGACTTCAAACTACCTATAGATAAATAGTTAGGTAAAGCCATAAATATTTTGCACACTGATAATGATGGTGAGTATGGTTGTAAATATTTTAAGAAATTATATATATCATATGGGATTGACCTATATCATATAGTTCCATATATTCTTCAATATAATGGTGTTATATAGTGCAAGAACAAGTCCTTTAAAGAAATGGCCAACTGTATGCTACACTCCAAGTCCCTTGTACCTCAGTATTGGGTTGAGGCCATCAACTATGCTTCTTATATCTAGAACCAAGTTCCTCATAAATAATTGAAGGGATTCACTCATATTTAACCCTAGAGTGGTCATAAACCCATAATAAATCACTTTTGAGTTTTTGGATCTCCTACTATGGCAAACATTTTGAAAAAGAAACATAAGACAATAGAACCTCAGATTCAATCTTACATCTTCATTGGATATCTTAAGGGTGTTAATGGATATAGGATTCTGTATCCCACTACTCATGATTTATTCATTGAGAGTATTTTTCATTTTTAAAAGGTTATTTTGGACTCCACACTCAACACCTCTCCCCCTTCCTTAGATGCACTGGGATTTGATCACAACTCTAACAATTCATAGCCTACCTGATTAGTGTCCTAATGATATAGATTCATCTTCTATTTTTGACAATAAGAGTAGTGATGAGGATTCACCTCCTCCTCCAAAAATATCTTTAGATGATGAGGAATCTCCTCCTAACTATTTGAGAATTAATCCTCTTTGGGATAGATAGACACTACAAAGTAATGGACAATGGGTTGGAGATTTGTCAAACAATATGAGAACTTGTTATCGATTCTAGAATGCCTTACATGGTTTAATTACATCTACTTCTAATTTATAATCAATTTACGAGGCATAAAACACTCCTTATTAGTATACTAACATGGAAGAGGGATATAGTTCCTTGTAGAGTAACAACACTTGGGATTTAATCCCACTTCCTAAGGGAATACAACTTGTTTGATATAGGTGGATCTACCAAACAAAATTTACATCAGATGGTTTAGTAGACAAGTTCAAAGAACATTTGGTGGTAAAGGGTTTTTCTCAGGTACCTACCATTTACTATACTGATACATTCACCCCATTTGCCAAAATTAACTCAAACCAACTCATTTTCTTTCCATTGATGCAACATATCACTAGGATGTTCATCAAATGGATGTGAAGAGTGTCTTTCTTCATGGTGACCTCAAATAGGAAATATACATGGATCAACCATAAGGATTTGTGAAAGATTCATCCTTAGTTTATAAACTTCATAAATCTATCAATGGCCTCAAACAATATCCTTGAGCTTGGTATGCCAAGATGGACTCCTTTATTCTTTTAATTGGGTTCACAAGATGTTATTTTGATCTGAATGTCTACATATTTTAGTAAGATGATTCACTATTAATTTTGGTTCTCTATGTGGATGACCTATTGATCATAGGGAGTTCTTCATACACAATCATAGTAGTGAAAACCACTTTGTCTAATAGGTTATCAATGATTAACTTGGGCTTATTGCATTAATTCTTTAGGATTGAAATTTCTTAGTCTCACTCTGAGATCACTATTTCATAATCTAACTATATTCTTGATTTGATTGCACGGTTTAATATGGATGACTATAATCCAGCTTTGACTTTTTTATATGTGGTGTGAAGCTTGAGGTTGATTTCCCATCTCCTTTAGTTGATGATACCTCATATTGATAACTTATTGGTAGTCTCATCTACCTTACAAACACTAGACCTGATATTTCATATGTAATGGGCATGGTCTCCATATTCATGTATAACCACATGAGCTACATTGGAAAGTGGTTAATCAGATCCTCCACTACATTCATAGTACTCATAGTTTCAAGATTCACTATGAATCAAGCATCGATATCGACTTAATTAGTTATATAGATTTAGATTGGGTTCATGATATTCAAAATACTATGTCCACTTCCAACTATAATTTTTCCCTTAATTTAGGTTTGTTTAGTTGGTCAAATAATAATTAGAATGATATTGATTTATCTTCTATATATGTAGACTACAAAGTGTTGGGGATCAACCAACAAAGTTGATTACTAAAACCAGAATAATAAGTAACTAGAATCAGAAACATCAAAGAATAAGAGATATAAGAAACCACCCTGAAAAATTGTATTAAACTCTTTCCAGAAGGAAATACAATTGAAGAAACTTCTTTTCTTCCACACCTCTCTCAGATGTACAGATCTCTTTCTAGATCTCTTTCCCTCAAGAGTTCTCTCTCTCAATTACAATCAAATCCAACAACCTAGATTGATTCACATATACAAATATTGTACAGTTCTTGACCAATTCTAAAATAAGCTATGAAGATCTATCCCTATTATATAACTTTAGGGACTCATGATCATACAATTAAAACCATTAGATGCACCTCCTAATCAAGGGCTCAAAATAGTCATACTAAAGATAGAGATGCAGACTTAAGACTAAGACTTAATCCTATCATGCAAACATTTTGTTCTGTCTACGAAAATAGATTCTAGATGCACATGTGACCGATGTCGGTCCCTACCTATTTGCACATGACCGATGTCGGCTGATCAATGACCGATGCTGGCATCTCCCAGTTGACTCCTGACCGACACCAGTGACTGTGTAACACCAACAACTTTTGCACTCGCTCATTTGGTGAAGCTTTTAGCTCCACACCTTAACAATCTCCCACTTGGAGATAAACAGCTACACTAGTACCTGTATAGCAACATGTTCTAGCTTCTCCATCTTCAAACTCAATCATGAAGACCTACAGAAGTTGAATGAAGATTCAACTTCTCCTTTGTTATCGGCTTGGTTAACATATCTATAGGGTTCTTATCTATATGGATCTTTTCCAACTTCAACTCACCATCCTCCAATACCTGTCTAATGAAGTGGTACCTAGACTGTATATGCTTGGTTCTTGAATGAAAGGCTGAATTATTAGCCAAATGAATTGCACTCTGACTATCACTATATAGTCTACAACTCTCTTGCTCCTTTCTTAGCTCTTACATGAACCGTGTCATCCATATCATCTCTTTGCTAGCCTCTGTGACTGCAATATATTTTGCTTCTGTAGTTGACAAGGCAACAACCTTCTGTAACTTTGAAATCCAGCTAACCGCTATTCCACCAATAGTGAAAACATATCCTATGGTGCTTCTTCTGCCATCCAAATCACCTACCATATCTGAATCTACATATCCACGTAGAGAAGTATTTGACCCACCATAGCACAAATTCCTACTGCTAGTCCCTCTCAGATATCTAAGGATCCATTGAACTGCTTTCCAGTGTTCCTTTCCTGGATTGGCCATATACTTACTAACAACTCCCACTACTTGGGCAATATCAGGCCTAGTACAAACTATTGCATATATTAAACTTCCAACTGCGGAAGCATATGTAACTTTCCTCATGTACTCTTCCTCATCAAGTGAATTAGGACATTGTTCTTTACTCAACTTGAAATGTCCATCCATAGGTGTGCTTACCGGTTTTGTATCCTACATATTGAACCATTTCAACACCTTGTTCACATAATCCTCTTGAGACAAAATCAACCTATGATTTTTCCTGTCTCTCTTAATGCTCATGCCAAGGATTTTCTTTGCTGCTCCCAAATCCTTCATGGCAAATGTGTGAGCTAATTTCACCTTAAGCTCAGAGATATTCTGCATGTGTGATCCTGTAACCATCATATCATCTATGTTAGGAGGCCCCTTATCCAATGGTAGCACAATTGATTACTTATATATGAGCAATTAAACATGGAAATTATACCAGAATGATTAAGAAACTAGAAACATGAGACAGCAAAGAATTTGAGAGACAATACACACAATTGTATTAGATAATACTAGAAGAAAATACAAATAAGGAAGATGCCACTTCTCCCTCCACCTCAAAGGCTTGCCACACCTCAAGACCTTCTTCCCTCTCACTCTTTCTCAACACAAAACCAACTCTAAAACCTGAGTTACAATCCCTCCTTGAATGCTATAGCTGATCTCCTTGACCTTACACCTGTAGATCTCCTTGACCTTGCTTGCTTCAATGCTCTTACTTGATCAATATGATAATTACAATACATGCCTCATGGTTCTTTAAATAGAATCCCATGGTTACAAAAATAGACATCTAACTACTAAAATTAGACACACAGCTCGCGACTTAAAATAGTCCCTTAGCATGCAAACACTTGGTTTAACTAACTGACTGTTCGTAAACAGCAGTTCTAGACCGCACAGGCGACCGACGTCGGTCCCTGCTTGTCTGGTGCTACCGACATCGGCCGACTCTCTGCCGTCACTGGTCTCCTTCTCCACTGCATCTGACCAATATCGGTCATACTGCCGACGCCGGTGGCTCTGGTTCTTCAACATCCTTTCTTCATGTGTGTGCAAACAGTTGAAGCTTTTTGCTCTACACCCTAACAATCTCCCACTTGGAGATAAATAGCTGCAACCTATACCTGTACCTGTACACCGTCTATTATGTTCCTTTGGCTCTGTATCCCTCTTTAGAGTCACCCTTGAAGACTAACCACCATGCTAACATGTGATGTTATACCTGTCACCTACGCCACAAGAATTTTGTTGCTCCCAAATTCTTCATGACATACTTCTGAACCAACTCTACCCTTAGCTCAAAAAACTCCCTGTATATGCAACCCTGCAAAAAGTAACACAATACAGTAACAGGATAATGTAGCTAATATTATCCAACCTGGTAAAGATAAAATACAATGGTCAAACCTCCATTGCCCTGCAGCTAACTCAAGACCATATACCATAGCCTTCTGTCTTAGATGTCCATCCACTCTCTTCTCTAAAGCGGGAATCCATCCCTCTATCCAACTGACAACTCCACCAACAAGTACCTATTTGGCTCTACTCCAAGGACTCACACTCCTCATCCATGTCAAGCTCCCACTGTTTCTGGATTCTACCTGCATTGCTTCCTCCATCTTCCTAGTTCTTGACTAACAGTAAGCAATATAAAGAAGGTGAACAATGAATATGATGTTCACATACCTTTTCTGACCTCTGTATGGGTGTTTGAGACTCATAGATCCACCCAACATCCGTTCCAGTGACCGATCTCGGCCAACTCCCAGTCTACTCCCGACCGATGTTGGTTCCCTGCACTGATCCTGACTGTCGACGTCGTTACCCCTGGCCAACACCGATGTCCTCCCTGCCAACGTCGGTCCTGATGACCAACGTCAGACTTCTCCTGCCCGACCTACCGACCCTGCTGGTCTACACATGACCGAAGCTGGTGTCTGGATGACCGACGTCGGTTCCAAGTAACCGACATCGGTGCCTGTGTGTTCCCGTGAGTGATGAATCTTCATCCGCGAGCTCTTCTTGGATCAAATCTCTATCCATGCTGCCCTGCTCAGATTTATTTACTGCCTGTAACTGTTCTAAGGCCTTCATCTCCTCCAAAAACACCAAGACATCCCTGTTCTTGTCAAAAGCCTCAAATTTCCTTTTCCTGCAATGAATTCTATCCATGCCTTCTGAACTTGAACACATACCTTTTGAGTCAAGAACTTCCATTCCCTTCTTATTCATGTGACCCTGCCTATTAGACCACATCTTCGAATCTACACCAGAAGTGGAATCAGTAGTACAAGTAGATAGATAAAGAGAACCTACTTTCTTACCTCTTGCTAAAACAAGTGCTCCCTTGGTAACCTTCCAAGAATCCGCTGTGAGGGTTATTGTGCATCCCTCATCCCCCAACCTTCCTATAGAAATCAAACTCTGCTTCAGAATTGGAACATGCATGACCTCCTTCAACACCCATGTGTTGTCAATCTACAATCTCAGCTGCACTTTCCCTTTGCCAACTATCTGACAAGGCATACCATCCCCTAAATAAAGAACTCCAAAATCTCCCTGTTCATACTCATGAAACAAATCTCTGTTTGGGGATGCATGAAAAGATGAACCAAAATCTAATATCCATGATCCTACGTGACTATCCAAGGAAAGTATGAGAGCATCCTGTACCACAATGTTTGCATCCTTTGCTTCTTCAATACTTGCATGTTGATTCTCTTTATCTCTCAACCAACACTCCTTCTTTGTATGTCCTTTCTTTCCACAAAACCAGCAGGTAATACCTTTAGACTCTGATCTCCTTCCCGACCTTGATTTCCCTTGCTCAATCTTCTCCTTTTGCCTTCCTCTGCTTTCCGCACTTAGAGCATTTCCTGATGATTCACCTGTGCTTCTCCTACGTATTTCTTCATTCAAAATCACACTCACAACATCATCAACCTTTAATATTTTAGAAGCAGATGCAGAGTTACTTACTGCCATAACCATACCGTCCCAACTTTCAGGCAAAGAACATAAAATCAAGAGAGCCTTTACCTCATCATCAAAAACAATGTTGACTGAAACTAATTGGTTTACCAAACCATGGAAATCACTGAGATGAGTATGTACCGAACCTCCTTCCTACATTTGTAAAGTAAATAGCTGCTTCATAAGGTATACCTTATTAGAATCCGAGGGCTTTTCGTATAAATTTGCCAAGGACTTTATCAACTCTTCCGTTGTTTTGCACTGTGATAAGCTGGAAATCACAGAAGATCCAAGACTCAACCTTATGGAACCGAGAGCCTTCCGATCAAGAACACTCCATTCTTCATCCTTCAAATCTGTGGGCTTGCATGCAACCCCACCCAATGGTAAGTACAGATCCTTCTGATACAGATAGTCCTCAATCTGCATCCTCCAGTGTTGATAATTCTTGCCGTTAAACTTCTCCATTTGTAGCTTGCTTTCTTCTGCCATTGCTGAACTCCCACTCAATCAGAAAACCCTGTGAATGACCTATAATCAAAAACAATAACCTGCTTCCTGCAAACCGTAGCTCTGATACCAACTGTTAGGAGGCCCCTTATCCAACGGTAGCACAATTGATTACTTATATATGAGCAATTGAACACAGAAATTATACCAGAATGATTAAGAAACTAGAAACATGAGACAACAAAGAATTTGAGAGACAATACACACAATTGTATTAGATAATACTAGAAGAAAATACAAATAAGGAAGATGCCACTTCTCCTTCCACCTCAAAGGCTTGCCACACCTCAAGACCTTCTTCCCTCTCACTCTTGCTCAACATAAAACCAACTCTAAAACCTGAGTTACAATCCCTCCTTGAATGCTATAGCTGATCTCCTTGACCTTACACCTGTAGATCTCCTTGACCTTGCTTGCTTCAATGCTCTTACTTGATCAATATGATAATTACAATACATGCCTCATGGTTCTTTAAATAGAATACCATGGTTACAAAAATAGACATCTAACTACTAAAATTAGACACACAGCTCGCGACTTAAAATAGTCCCTTAGCATGCAAACACTCGGTTTAACTAATTGACTGTTCGTAAACAGCAGTTCTGGACCGCACAGGCGACCGACGTCGGTCCCTGCTTGTCTGGTGCTGCTGACGTCGGCTGACTCTCTACCGTCACCGGTCTCCTTCTCCACTGCATCTGACCAACGTCGGTCATACTGCCGACGCCGGTGGCTCTGGTTCTTCAGCATCCTTTCTTCATGTGTGTGCAAACAGTTGAAGCTTTTAGCTCCACACCCTAACAATCTACATATAACAACAAGATAATATATCTACCATTATCCAATCTCGTAAAATACACACAATGGTCAGATTGACATCTATTGTAGCCATGCTCAGTCATAAACCTGTCAAACCTCAAATACCATTGTTTAGGAGTTTGCTTGAGACTATACAAGCTTTTCTTCAATTTGCACACAAGTTTCTCCTTACCTTTGACCTCAAATCCTTTCGACTAATCCATATATATTTCTTCATCCTAATCTCCATGAAGAAACGTTGTCTTAATATCAAGTTGCTCAAGATGTAAATCCTCAATAGCAACTGAAGACAATACAGTCTATATAGAAGTCATTTTAACAACAGAAAAAAAAATTTCACCAAAATCAATACCTAGTTTTTGTGCAAATCCTTTCACTACTAACCTAGCCTTATATCTCATCTATCCATTCTCACCTTCCTTCAATCTGTAGATCCATCTATTCTTTAGTGTCTTATTTCCCACTAGAAACTCAACCAAATCCCACATTTGGTTCTCTTTCAAGGAATCAATTTCCCCATTCATGCCTAGCTCCCACTGATTCTTGGATTCCACCTGTATTGCTCCATCAAAACTCTCTGGTTCTCTACCATCAATAAGCAATAAATAGAATAATGAAGGGGAATATCAAATTGGAGGTTTACTTACCCTTTTTGACCTCTTGATGGGCATCTGAGACTCATCCACAACACGCTGTCTGCCCAAATTCTCTGATAGTGACCGACCTCAGTCACTTCTAAGCTTGTAACTGGCTGACATTGGTTCCACATGACCGACATCGATTCCTGCCTGACCGACATTGGTTCCTACCTGACCAATGTTGGTCACTATATGATCGACATCAGTTCCTGTATTATCGACATTGATTCCTGCCTGACCGACATCGGTCTCTGTGTTTTCCTATCTATGATTATTTCTACCCATGAGCTCATTTTGGACCGTCACCTCGTCCAATTCTCCATTGCTCTGCTCAGATTGATTTAGATTCTTAAGCTGATCACTATACATCACTTTTTCATTAAAAACAACATCACGGCTCCTAATTATCTTGTTATTTCCTAAATTCCAAAGCCTGAATCTGAAATCTCTAGAGCCATAACCAATAAATGTGCACCTCATAGACTTAGCATCTAGCTTCTTTCTATTTTCCTTATCAACGTGCACAAAAGCTTCACAACCAAAAACTTTGATAAATGAGAGATCTACCTTTTTACCTGTCCATGCCTCTTCTAAAATTTCACCATCTAGAACTCTAGAGGGTCCTCTGTTAATCAGGTATACTGCAGTATCCACAGCTTCTACCCAAAACTCTAAGGGCAACCTAACATGCAACTTCATACACTGTGCACGCTCCAATATTTTTCTATTCATCATTTTAGCAAATCCATTTTGCTGAGGTGTCCTTAGAACCATCCTTTGCCTGTGGATTCCATGCATATAACAATACCAGTTGAACTTGTAGCTACAGAACTCACCACCATTGTCAGATCTAAGGCACTTCAATCTCCTGGCTATTTCATTCTCAACCAAAGCTTTCCAAATCTTAAAAGTGTCAAAAATATCAGATTTCTTCTTTATATAATAGACCCATACCTTTCTTGTAGCATCATCTATGAAAGAAACATAGTACTATGATCCTCTAATAGAAGCAACTTGAGCTGGTCCCCACACGTCTGTGTGAACAAGCTCTAATTTGTGCTTCTTCTTTGTTGACCCAGTCTTGAGAAAACTCACTCTCTTCTATTTTCCAAAAATACAGTGCTCACAAAAATCTAGATCTATGCTTTTCAAATCTGAAAGCTTACCTTTTGACTAAGAATTGTCATTCCCTTCTCACTCATGTGGCCAAGCCTCTGGTGCCACAACTTTGCATCTACATCTGAAGTAGATAATATAGAAGGAGAATTATCAGTAATACAATTACATAAATAGAGAGTACCTACTCTCTTACCTCTGGCCAATACAAGTGCACCCTTGGAAACCTTCCAAGATTCAGCTGTGAGAGTTATTTTGCAACCCTCATCCCCTAACTTTCTTGCAGAAATCAGATTCCTCTTCAGGCTGGGAACATGCATGACATCTCTCAACACCCATGTGTTGCCATTTTACATTTTCAGCTGCACTTTTTCTTTGCCAACAATTTTACAAGGCTCATCATCCCCTAAATAAACTATTCCAAAATCTCCATGGACATAGTCACTGAAATATTATCTATTTGGGGTTGCATGAAAAGAGGCACCAAAATATAAAACCCAAGATTCTATATTATTATGCAAAGAGAATATAAGAGCATCTTGTGCAACAATACCTGTAACTTTTGCTTCTTCTTTACGTTCATGTTGATTGTCTTCTTTTGGTTTTGACCAGCAATCTTTGCTTATATGCCCTATCTTTCCACAATTCTAGGAGGTTATCCTCCTACCATTTCTAGATTTGGATCTACCTCTCATCTTTGACTTAGACATTGATCTCCTATTCTTGCCCTTCTCTTTTTGCCTTCCCCTGCTCTCAAAACTTAAAGCATTCTCTGATGTTTCCTCTATGCTTTTCCTATGAATTTCTTCATTCAAGATTACACTAACAACATCATCTACTTTTAAAATATTTGAAACAGATGCAGTATTACTAAATGCCATTACCAAGCTATGCCAGCTTTCAGGTAAAGAGCATAAGATTAATAGAGCTTTAATTTCATCATCAAACACTATTTTGATTGAATTTAATTGATTTACAATTCCATGGAAATCATTTAGATGATTAGATACAGATCCACCTTCCTACATTTGCAAATTAAATAACTGCTTCATAAGATATACCTTATTTGAAGCTGAGGGTTTTTCATATAAATTTGCTAAAGTAGTCATTAACTCTACTGTTGACTTTGCCTGTGATAAATTAGATATCACAGTAGATGCCAGACTCAATCTTATAGATCCAAGAGCCTTTCTATCAAGAACTTCCCATTCTTCATCTTCCATGTCTGTGGGCTTCTTTGAAATCCCACCTAATGGTAAGTATAGATCTTTTTGATAAAGATAATCTTCTATCTGCATTCTCCATAATTGGTAATTCTTGCCATTAAACTTCTCCATTCTCAGTTTACTTTCTTTTGCCATTGCTTCTCCCACTCAAACAGAAACCTGTGAGTGACCTATAATCAAAAACACTAACCAGATCTGAACCACCTGTTAGTCAACCTAAGCTCTGATACCACTTGTTGGTATCACTAACCAAGCTCTGATACCACTTGTTGGGGATCAACCAATAAAGTTGATTACTATGTGAAAGCAACTAAACATGGAATTAAACTAGAATAATAAGTAACTAGAATAAAAAACAACAAAGAATAAGAGATACAAGAAACCACCCTGAAAACTTGTATTAAACTCTTTTCATAAGGAAATACAATTGAAAAAACTTATTTTCTTCCACACCTCTCTCAGATGTACAGATCTCTTTCTAGATCTCTTTCCCTCAAGAGTTCTCTCTCTCAATTACAATCATATCCAACAACCTGGATTGATTCACATATACAAATATTATACAGTACTTGACCAATTCTACAATAAGCTATGAAGATCTATCCCTATTATATAACTTTAGGGATTCATGAGCATACAATGACAACCATTAGATGCACCTCCTAATCAAGGGCTCAAAATAGTCTTACTAAATATAGAGATGCGGACTTAAGACTAACACTTAATCCTATCATGTAAACATTATGTTCTGTCCACAAAAATAGATTTTGGATGCACAGGTGACCGACGTCAGTCCCTGCCTATCTACACATGACTAATGTCAGCTGATCAATGACCGACATCGGCATCTCCCAGTTGACTCCTAACTGACGTCGATCGCTCCTGACCGACGTTGGCGACTTTGTAACACCAGCAACTTTTGCACTCGCTCATTTGGTGAAGCTTTTAGCTCCACACCTTAACACAAAAGAGCTATTAATGTTGATAATAAGGCTATTTGGATTTAGGGGATTCTCAATAAGTTTGGCATCTAGTTTTGATGACCAACAATCATATTCTATGACAATCAAAGCATAATTTAGATATGCAATAATTTGATCGTACATCAATAGACCAAAAATATCAAGATTCACATGCATTTCATTCAATATATCATCCATGAGTTGGTCATTGATCTTCATTACATCCATAAAATGGATTAAATTATTAATATATTCACCAAACCCTTCACTGAGACAAAGTATCTTCATTTATGAGCTCTTATTGGGGTATGGGAAGCTTTGACATCCTCCTCTGTGGAGAATTTCAATGTACTTTAGTTCCTCATTAGGTCTTTTTTCTAGGATGAAATTACACTACCCACCTAAATTATGATTAATGGGGGTGTTAGTGTAGATTTTTATTCCATTTAATGGGTTTTCCCTACACATGTTTATTTACTTTGCATATGTGTCTTTTAGGTCATTTTGAAAGATAATATAATAATCATGAAGAAGTGAGGACATGTTTATCTTTCACCTATATAATGTACCATCCTAATTTTTTTTATGGATAATGATGTTAATGTTAACATTACAATCTTTAGATTTTTAATCTATTGCTTCTTCCTAGCTCATGTTTGATTTCACTACTACACACAAGTAACTATATTGTGTATTTGATGCTATCTAGTTGATCCTCAATTATGGCCCACTCTGACACTTTATCTATTGCTTATCACCCTTATTTTTACTTTCATTATCCCATCATAAATGCCATGTGATAACTTCTAAATGATGATTGCACATTTATTTTAGAAATTCACATTTAATGTGAGAAATTGTGATGGAAGTTATAGGTTAGTTTGGATCCCCTTTATCTTTTCCTTTAGTTATATTTCTTCTCTTGTATGTATGTGATCAGTTGATTTCATTGATTTTATTTATGCTTGCCAATTTTTATATGGTAATGATTACTATATGTCTTTTTAAATTTATTTTCTTTTATCTCGTTGTTTAAATATTTATTTTGGAAGTGTAATAAATGTTAATAAAGATTAAACTATTGAAATTTTATTCAAAATACAATAATATTACAAAAACTGAAATGCTCTATAAGTAGTAAATTTTCAAGTGTAGATATAAACTTAGCTAAAACTAGGTGTATGTTGACTGTGCAAATAGATTGATTATATGGGACAGACTAGAAGGATATATGAACTATGTCACACATGAAAGTAGAATTTTAAAATACATTGGGATAAGAATGTACTACATTAGACAAGGGCACACTATGGACTTGTATACTAATTTTAACTATGTCTATATTAAATTTATAATTGATTTTCCCATCTGAGTATTTGTGCCTATCAGAGGTGGTCTATAGTTACTTGTGACTGCTAATTTGTTATGTTGAAGACCTATAATGTTTAAACCCTAGTTCCTACACATAAACCAAATAAAAATAAAATTAAAAATAGGGAATCAATAAAGGATAATATCCAAGCTACCCTCAAAAAACCTTGGGTAATCTGAGTGTCACCTACATAGCCCAAAAGTGCCTCAGGTTGATATAGTTCTCCCTCTTAGAGTGAGTGTGTGAATGCTGATATTTTCACTATATAGATGTAGCTAAAAAATTTACTTGAATGTTTGAAAATATGTATCGTAGACTTGAAATAAAATAGATTTAGACTTGACTGGTGACTACTAGAATAAATTAGAACTAGAATTATAAATATTTGTGCTATTTTACTCAATGTGTAGTAGCTTGTATAGAGAGTATATTTCCAAGTGATCAAGTGAGTGTCCTTGATATGTTTATACATTGATAAATTTTAAATATTTTCTTTAACCAAATTTTACAAAAGTGTGGGAGGGAAAACATGAAGTGTCTCAAATTTTAAAATTAACTATTAGATCACAAGAGATGAGGCTACACTAAAGAAGGTTGGGTTGTGACCTATCTAACCTAGTGTGGTTCTGACCCAAATGGACTAAGACTATTAGAACTTGGCTAATAGAAATATGTAAAAAAAAAAATAATGTTTGAATTATGTTCTTAGTATTTTCAAGACATTGAGTATAATATGGAGGTTCTCATAGATATTTCAAGTTAACAGAATGGTGAATAGTTCAAATAATATAAGGATGCCAATATTAACATTCTCAAGTACTTATTAATTAAGAATTAATGTCTAAATTCCCCCCACCCCATTTATTCTACTGATGCAATGAAATGAAATTACTAGAGTAAATGAGATGCACACCTAAGTGTCATGTGGATGCACACTTTGTCTTTGATGTGAAGCTTGATTGTGTAAGATTCCTCAATGCAAATCCTACAATAATGCTACTAAAATTAGTTATATATTTGAAAATTGAAAATCTAAAACTTAAAAATTTGAAAATTGAAAAGTGAGAAAGGAAAGAATATGCCTAAAAGAGTATGTAATTTAATTTTTATATAACTTTAAAATGAAGAAGTGTGTGCCCCTTTGTTGAGTCATTTAGAGAAATGTTAAACCTATGGCGAATTAAGAGTGATCAAGTCTCAATTTTTGAAAACCAGTGAAAGCCCTTAAGTTTTAAATATTGTATGCTTCAACTCTCATTTGAATGTGTAGATTACTCTGTATAAATATTATAGTATAAGAATAAGGGGTGAAAACACCAAATGTGGCTCACTATAGTACCATAGATGTTGAGTGTCACTAGACTCTAGTGTGGCTCACTTATAAAATAAAGAGAATGTGGAACCACTAAATGTAGATTACTAAAGTGAAACCATTTTCATTGAGTGTCATTATACTCTAATGTAGCCCATTTGTAAAATGAGATCAATCACACCACTATAGATGGATCTAGATTATATTTGAAACTTTTTAACTTTGAAGAAAATATTTTTAAAAACTTGTAATGTAGTATCTTAAACATGAATGAATATCATGCCCCTTTTATTTGTACCATATTGATATAGAATGCTAGTTAAAATTGTAACTATGTGATGCTTGTAACCTATAATTATTTTGCACATTCCCATGTATATGCAACAAGTATATATGAATTTGTACTCAAGTAACCATAAGGATGGGTGCACCTGCATGTCATATGCCCTTAGATGCCCCCCTTTTGAGATGAGAGATGCAACCTAAAAGTCACTTATCTCAAAATAAAATATATAACGTATGTAAAAGATAAAATAATGTAGTAGCATGTGAATATTGGAAATGTATTGCATCATAGATTTGAACATAATATTGAATTATATATGAATAATTGAATAATTTAAGCATCATGTGCTTGATATTTATCATGACACAAGATTAAAAGTAAGAATCAAGAGTAATTATTGATATAAATCATGAAACCATGGTAACAATTAATGAACATATAAGTAATGTCACATAATTTTCATAGTATATCACACATCATTCCCAAAATCCACATACAAGGGACATATGAATGTCACACAAACATACAATGCCAAGGGCCACACTCAAATAGCATGGTGATGCCATACAAATAAGAAAGTGTAATATGATTCACACACAAGGAAAAGGATCACACAAAATAAGAATTAAAGTCCTAACTTATGTAATAAATTAAAATTTTGAAAATAAGCATATAGGAAATGAAACTAGTCTACATCAACCATATGTATGAATGTCATTATTAGTAAATAGTATATCTTTGTAACATAATGTAAATTATGAGTGAATAAAAAACATTGGTATGATATATAACTTGTCATGGTATAAATGTTATGAATAGATACAACTTTTTGAAGTTTTTAAAATAAAATAAAGAGATACCCTCAACTTAGCAAGGATGTCGGGTAAAAAGGGAAGCTCAACATCAAAGAACCATTCAATATTATGTCTTGTATCACACTCACATACCTCATGAAAAGCAATGTGTATTGAAAAAAAATTAGTACATGCTATCTACTTAAAATAAAGTAAATGACATATGGAAAGATGTAGATTGTAACATACAAAATGATTGGAGATCTTGATTTTAGATTTTTTAAAATATTTTGATTAGTTTTTATTTTTTAAATACATAAATGTTTATAAATTTTAAATTTTTAAAAAATTGAAATTGAAAATTTAGAAAATTACAAATAATCAATGGTTTGAATATATGATAAATAGGAGGGATTCAAACAATCCACAATAAGGTGTTAAATCACAATGTGTAATGAGAAAGAAGGCAACCAATATGCCCCAAATATATATGTAAATGAGTCATACCAATTTAGCACAAATGATATATATATATATATATATATATATATATATATATATATATATATATATATATATATATATATGCCCCCACTAGGAAAGAGACTATGTGAGCCCATGTTATATATAGAGGTAGATAAATGTGATCATTTAAATGCAATGGAAGTCATAGCCTGTATGGATAAGCAATAGTAAGCAAGTGGGATGCAATAAATAATGTGACTTGAAAACATTGTAAGATGTTTATTTTGGATTGTTCAAATCGGTATGAAATTTAAGAGGGAAATTTCCCAAACTAAAAATACATCCAAGGACTATAATAATTCTTAGATAAGTGATAAAATAATTAAAATCAAATAAACTATGGATATAGTAAAATGTATGAGTTTATTAACAAATAACTTGATTATAGGATCGTTCCCATGGAATTCCTACATAAAGGGCATATCCAAGTGAATCACTTTGTGGTAAGTTACCAATTGGAATAAGATGTCATTGGGTAGAGCTATTTGAACCATGTTGTTGTATCACAAGTTTTGTATCCATATTAGGCATAATTGTATTAGATGTACTTATTGTAATATGCCCTAATTAGTGGTCTTGTATATTAATTATGTTCTCTTTTGAAATATTGAGCATTGCAATATCTCTCTCAATTGTTAGAGAATCATAACTAAAACTGAGTGTAGCTACCATTAATATTTTATATGATCTTCCATGGATTGTAGTGTATTACTCTAAATTAGGATCAATGTGAAATAGTGTTGAACATGATTTAGGACCAAGAATGATGGGTAATATGATAGATTATATGGAATTCTATAGTTCTAAATATTTATTGAGATATTTTTCATCATACCTAAGATATTTGAGAAGAGTTAAGATGCATATATTAGCTTTGTTCAAGCGAGTAACCCCAACATTAGTGTATTTCTTACCATGCATAACTGATTTAATAATGAGAGGATATAGATAGGAATAATGTTGCTTTATTTCCTCTTTGGTATCCATATGTTTATTATTACTCGTAGAGATTGAATCTTGCTTTGGTAGCTTTACCTCTAATTTTACTATATTTGAGACTTTAATTTCTCTTTTTGTATCTCGTCCTTGAGAAATGTGATAATTATATCAAGAGAATTAATTGAGTCAATTGATTATGATATAGTGTGTGATATGGTATTTCAAGTATGTTGTATATCCTATTGATCAGAAAGTATGTTGCTTAGTTGGTGTGATAGAGACCTTATGATATTGTGATTGTGTCATTTTCCAATATTGAAATAGTGCATCATTTATTAGAAATGCATGCTTATGTGTATCATGTATGAATTTGATGCATGTACAAAATGTAGAGGGTATATCCTCCCTCACATGAATATAATTCCATCCCAAGCATAAATTATATTGTTATTGATCACGAATAACTTGAAAAATACTAGATATCATTTTAGGGCTTATTAGTAAATGTAATGTGATAGTTCCTAGTATTTGTTTTAGAGCGCTATCAAAACCATGTATAGTTTTTTGAATATTATCCTTATTTAATCATAATTTACATATGCATTCATAAATGCAAATATATATCCCAAAACCATTATCAACCAATGCACTCTTGATTAGATTCTCATGTATTTGAATTTGAATGAATAATGGAAGATTTTGCTCAATGATATGATTGGGAGGTATGTCTTCCTTATCAAAATAAATAGTACTATCAATGTCTCTAAAGGTATTCATAATATAAGTAAACAAAACTAGCTATGTATCCACAGGAAGAGTGATATCTTGCAACATTGCATATAAGAATTCCTTGTAAGGTGGTGATTTCTTTAATAGATCTAGAATATAAATCTTGGCTGGAGTGGTACACAATTGGTTAATAATATTATATCCCTTGGGTTGAGAAATTTTTTGTGAAGAAGGTGGAGGAGGAACATTTTTATTAGTAGTATAGGGCTGGGGAGGTAAGGGTGGTCTTCCTCTTCTAGATTGAACAATATGGATGTGAGAATTTAATATGAGCCTTGGATGAATAATGAGAATAGATTGAAAAATATAATTAGTTTGAGATTGAGGATGAGGAAACACAAAAGTTATGTACATGCTCTTTGGCATCTAGTTGTGATAGGAAGTAACTCAAATTGGATATTACAACAATAGGTATTAGCATCAAGTATGATCTTAGGAGATGTCTTGGCTTGACTTTATCTTGACTTAACTTTGTCCACAAGATGTAGACTCTTATTTGTACCCAATACATTTTTTATGATTTTGTGTGAAATGGTTATGTATTATTTCCCTTGAATAATATGATATGTGATAAAACTCTCTTTGGACGATGGTAATATTATGGGAGAATGAGTATAAGATGTGATATTGCAACAATAAGAATTGAAAATTACATGAGGGTCGATATTAGAATTTTATTTTCCTGATTAGAATTGAATTTTATCCATGCCTCAACATAAAATAAATTTCAATGAATTTCATAATCCTATGTAACATATGAAATAAACTATCATTCATTGAAATCATTATGAATACAATACAAGCAAAAATCAAAGGTACAAAGAGTGATCTAGGCAAGGGTTTAAATTATTGTATTGGCTCTCAAATTACTTGCTCATTATATATAAGACAAACCATGATTACATCCCACTAACCCATCTCTGAAGGTATGGTAATATTAAATTCCCTTAATAATATGTTCCTCTCAGGTGCGTCACAAATCAAATGGCTAAAGAGACTTCATATGGTGTAAATAAGGTACCCTAGGTGTTTCCAATATACTGTGAGGTAGGGGGAAACTAAAATCCATGTAAAGTGTTGTATAATGGCTTAAGTATTATGGAAATAACCCTCACACCATGGTGTTAGTAAAATATACCATCACTTGGCCCATAAAAACAACACTAAGTAATTTTACAACTTTCAGAACACAATTTCTAAGAAAAATTAGCAACCAATAGAAAATAAGATTCAAAATATTTTTGTCTCAAATAAAAATTAAGCAAAAAACAAGCAGTGTTTTATTAAAATTTTATGGGTTTTCCAAAAATGTTTAAATGTTTATTTTTGAAGTGAAATAAATTCTAAAAACATTAATCTATTAAAATATTATTTATAATATAGTAATATATAAAATATTAATGTAAAATATAGTAAATTACAAAAATTGAAATGATATATAAATATTTACATTACAAGTGGAAATATAAACTTAGCTCAAACTAGGTGTATGTTATTTTTGTAGGTAGATTGTTCATATAGGATAGACTAGAAGGATATTTGAACTATGTCACACTTGAAAGTAGAATTCTAAAACACATTGGGACAAGAGCATGCAAGGGTAGACAAGAGCACACCATCGCCTTTTTTTTTCAGAACATCCATGTTTATTTTTAATTTATAGATGATTTTCATGTTTAGGTACCTGTGCCTGTCAAAATCATTAGTTACCTACAGGTGTTGATTTATCACATTAAAGACTTATAATTTTAAACCCATAGTTTTTACACATAACCTAATAGACATCAAATGCAAATTTGGAATCAATCAAGGTAAATAGTCGAGCTACACTGATAAAAACCTACATAATTTAAGTATTTCTTGCTTATCCCAAAAGGGCCTTATGTTGATGTAGTTCTCCCTTCTAAAGTGAGTGTGTGAATTTTGATATTTTCACTATATGAATGTAACTAATAAATTGAATGCTTGATAATGTGTATCATTGACATATAATAAAATAGATTCAAAATTGGCCTATGACTATTGTAATAAATCAAAATTAGAATCGGAATGATTAGTCCTCTTTTGTTAAATGTCCAGTAACTTGTATAGAGAGTAGATTACAAAGTGATCAAGTGAGTGCACTGAGTGGCCTTGATGTGTTTATATAGAGATATATTTTACATATTTCCATTATCTAACTTTGTTAAAAGCATGGGAGGGCCAACATGAAGCATCTTGAACTTGATAAGTATCCATTATAGTGCGGGAGACAAGGCCACACTAGTGGAAAAGGCTAGGTTGTGGCCCTATCCAATCTAGTGCATTTATGACCTAGATACATTGAGATTATCAAAACTTGGCTGACATAAACCTGTAAGCAGAATAGGGATGTCTAAATGTTTTTATCAAAATTTTCAAGATAGTGAGTATAATAGGTGGGGCTCTCATATATATGTCAAGTTAATGGAATGGAGAATAGGTAAAATAAGGTAAGTATGTCAATATTAACATTGTCAAGCACTTATTAATTAAATTTTAATGTCTACACTTGTTAAGTGATGATTTATAAAATATTAATAAATTATAGCTATGTTAGAGTACAAATTGTATGTTCATGATCATTTGCCTATAAATATAATTTTTAATATAACTATTGTTTCTATAATATGTCACTTATGAGATTTTTAATATAGATGTAGGTCTTATGTGTTCAACATGTTATAGATCATGATTATGATTTACATGTCTATCTTATTGGGTTTTCATTTGATATTATGCTTTGTGTCTGTGAGGTGTGTTCTCTAATATAACTTATTTATTATTTGTGTCATTGTAAGTTTTATTTTCTCATATGTTTTCATATGTATGAAAAAAAATTCTATTCATTGATATACATATATATTTATTTGATATATATTATAGCTAGGCTAATGTTCAATATGATTTCCTAATGTCTAGTATGCTTGTTATATTCATCTCTCAAGTGTTTATTTATTATTAGGTCACACAGTTGAATTTTTTGCATCATGCTTGATGTGTCTTCATCAATTGGTATGCATGTTGGTGTCTAACATGTATTCATTGCTTTATGTACCTTTTCAATGTTTGATGTGTCTTTTGTGTGTTTGATGTGCCATAATTTTCTTATGTGTCTTAAATTTGTTTTACATGCTTGCTAAGTGTTATGTGTGTTTTAAACATGTGTGGCATGCCTTCTATGTTTACTATGTGCTTGGTGTGATTTAAATTTCTTCCCCATGCATGGTCACATATGTGACATGTTTTTTCTATTTTAGTTCTTGTCATCAAAGGTTTGCAATGTTTTACAGTGCTATTATATATACCATGAATGATCATTTTATTGTTTTACTATGTTTCCATGATTCCTATCATTCATATCTTAGGTGGAAAACCCATACTTGTGATCTACTTTGCTTATATCTTAGTCCCACGTGGTGTATCTCTTGTATATATCACACTAGTTATATGTATGTTCATATGGGGGATATTTCTCTATGTGTTATATATCATACATTGCTCCCATATGTGGCACATTATTCCTAAACTTATATGGATTATATCACATGCCTACATGGGGAAAGTTATTTATTACATAATTATTTCCAATATTATATCTTTCTATGTTATCCATTATTGTTTTTATATTTTATAATACACAAATATCCATATTTCCTTTTGTTTTGAGATATATGCTTTATAGGTTAATCCCAAATCTAAAAATGGGGTCATATATTCCATTCATTATATTAATCTAAAATTCACACACTCACATCAATTTTCTCTCCAATAAAAGTGGGGTATTCAAATTTCAACCACTACCATGACGAGATGTACTTAGGATGTGCCATCACTCCTAAAAAGGAGATATGTTTAGGATAATATGTAGAATTTTTAGTTCTCAAAATGTTTTTTTAGTTTGAATTTTTTATACTAATATTTTTACTCATAAATGTATGTAAGATTAAGCATAGTTACAAGGTATGTGATTTAAAGGGGCGTTATACACACCTTCAATCAAATTAAATAATATTTTTGCTTTTATATATTTTATCATATTATTTTTATTGGCACATAATCATGTGTGTGTAGAAAAAAGTAATTTTAATTTTTTATATTTTAACATAATATTTTTAATGGCACACACTCATGAATGTGTTAAAAAAAAGAAATAATGTTCTTGTAGGATTCATAAGTATATTGGAGTTTTATTCAAGGGTAAAAAACCTTATATCCACACTATGTATTCTCTACCTTGATATGTATGCACTTTCATACATCAAAGTGGGGTAAAATTTAGACACCTAAAAAATGAACCCTAAGTATTTATTAGTCATTAAATTTCATATTTATCAGGTGTTGTTGTACTTACCAATTATTAATTTAAATCGGTCATTCTCAGCATGTAAATACTAAATTTATGTGGTCACAACACATTTATAACACCCTTTAGCTACCATTTCCCTTCCCCCCATATTTATCCATATTTCCCCACTTTGTTAGAAATGTGGACTTGATGTTTTATCATGCCATAAACATCAAGTAGATGGTTACGACAAGATTACTCTTGTTACATTTTTATTTTTCTTTTTCATCCATTACATTTTGGCTTGTGCATCAATAGGGTCCTAATTTTAATCCAAGTCATCTATAAATACAAAAACACCCTAGTGAATTTAGGCATCTAAGATCTATCTAGAGACATTGAAGAAAATGTCAAGCGAAAGATAATAAAATTATTTATTATTCACAATAATCTTCAAAAATTTAGAGAAATCAAGCAACCATTAGATCATTAATTTAAGTGTTAAATTTCACTTTAGTTATGCATTACATTGCACTAGTTTCCCTGGCTATTAAATTACCTCAATTATTGAGTGTTGTTTTTTATATTGTACACTATTGAGGGGCTTAACAAATATTAATGTAGCTTAACTATTTTTTCATGTAGTGTAGGCACAATTTATATTCCTAAGTAAGTCAAGGAGAAGAAGTGCATTGTCCTCAATGATTAAATTGAAGTTTTATAAAATTGAGTGAAGTTTTGGGACCCCAGATCTAATGAAAAAAATTTCTAAACATATTTTACCTACTTTAAAGTTCACCAAAATATTTAAGTGTGTAATTTTGACATCATAGCAACATTGAGTTAATGATTTGGACAATCTCCTTTGTCTGTCATGAAATTTTAGGGTTCTCATTATCTTACCATAAAACCCTAGTTTCCATTGTTAGACTTTAATAATTAAATCTTAATGACTAAAATTTTAAAATATATTTTAAAATATTATTTTTTTCTTTATATATTTAGTTTTGTAAAATTAATTAATTTTTCTAAATTAGTAAATTGTGAGATTCTATTGAGGTCCACAACCTTTAAGAATTTTTGAAAGTAAAATAAAAAGATAAACATGAAGAAGAGAGAGAGGAGAGGAAAGGGGAGGGATATATGTAGCCTACTAATATTTCAACATAACATTCTCAAAGACTTAGTACAAGGTCCAAAAATAGGCCAACAAAGAGAAATCGCAACAAAGCCATAAACAAGTTGAGGAAAGAAAATGTATAATTAGTACCGCATCTAAAAACCATTAGTAAAAGTATTAAATAAAATGAATTAAAATAAAAATAAGTATTCTTCACTTAAGAATGAGCAACAAAAAAGACAAAAAAATAAAGTCATTTCAAAACTGGAGGGGAGAAAACTTGATGAAAAAACCACTCTAAACATGAACCCCCTTGAAAAAAATTCCAAAAGAAACTACCACCAACCAAAGGCCACTTAAGTCAAGACTAAGAATAAAACTAAATAAGTGAAGGAATAATTGGAGACCTCAACTCAAAAAAGAATAAAACAACTCAATATGGTGAAAGGAGGAGAACTGTGTTATCAAACATGACCTCAAACATAACTATCATTGATGCCCAACTAGAAGAGAGGAAAATTACCTTAATGAAACCATATAAACAAGGTCAACCTCAATCCAAGGCCAAATCCTAGAAAAGGGGAAAATATAAGGAATAAAATAATTCCCTATTTAGCTTCGATCACAAGTTGTGGGGAGCTTGTAAGAGAGATGAATCTCTAGGATTGAAAGGGCTAACTCCTAGATTCTTATTTAAAATGCCTATCACCTAATCTAATGCTTGTTCATGGAAATGGGTTAGAATTTTTGTATAAAATGTAAACTATACTAAAAATTTGATACACCAAAACATATCCCATAAACTATCACACTCCTACAAAGCAACAAAGCTTTCCAAGACCAATTCTAGGCATTGAATGACTCTAACATAATTGCTTCAATAAGAAGGTAGCATACATAGGAAAATTGATAAGATAAATTAGTTAGGCGTAGATTTCACACCATAGAGACAATTTATTGATTGAATAATAATCTATTATAACCAATACACTTCACATGACTAGTTAAAATCAGAACTAGCTTAAACATGAAGGATAAAGGGAAGTAAGGATGATACTATCACTTGGATCTACTATTCATCACTCACACATTTAGACAAAATGTTCATAACTAAAAATTAAACTTGTATTCAATGTATAAAGACAAAATTTAATGTCATACCAGTAGGGCTTTGCCATACTAGTTGTGGTCTCCTTCATATAATAGCCAAAAGGCTCAATTTATAGAAGATGGAAGAAGAGAGAGAAAAGAGAAGTTTAAGAGGCACAAGGACAAGTGTCCAAAGATGAAAATAAGTTAAAATTCATAGATATGAGGTGGAAAATGAATTATGAAACTAATTTACACATGATCACATCCCTAATAAGCCTCTTCTCAAAATGTGGCATAACATCTTTTCAATCATTCTCTCTTAGAAATTGCCTTCATCATGGGCTTTCTTGAGCATTCCAAACCAAATTAGGGACAAGTGTCTCATGTGTGTTGAGGAGAGGGAGTTACAAAGAGGCCTCTACTAACATTAGAAGTTTTCATAATCATGAATATTTTCTTACACAAGCCCAATCATCATCTACAACTATGATCACTCTCCAATAGGCTTTTCTTGATAATTATCACTAGCATCTTCTTGTATTCCCTAACTAATCCATACCATGGGTCTCATGACACGTGGTAGGACACTTTACACTTGGAACCATCAATCATACCTTAAAAGGTCTCCAAATTTAGGTTACCATGATTTTCACTATGTCACTTTAGAGACTAACTAAAGTGAGAGACCTAGCAGGGCACTTGTGAACATTTCCAAGCTTTTCAAATGGCATAGGGAATTGGTTCAAGTTCAAAACTATCCTTCCAATTCATTGGTATCCCATGATCATCTTTAGGTCCTAAAAAACATAATAAATTGTCAAAAAAACCTACTTTCTACTTGACCTATATAGATTCCATACAATTTATCTCCATGGATCTAATCCTCATAAAGTTTTCAACAACTTATATTTTACCCTCAGGGTCAAATTCATTCATTTGAATTAACTTTTACCTCATTTCTTCCATTGGGTCATAAAAATAGGGGTTCTAAGGGTTTTGAGGTCACTTGGACTCTTATCCTTTGTTCATAAAGGATACACATTATAAGTCTCTCAAAATTCCATTGAGGATTCCTCAAGGGCCCTCTCTAACTCCCTAAACACGTCAAGGTCCCATGCATAAGCTCATTAAAGTTTCAAGCATTTGAAGTTAGCATTTGAGTCCTCATGAATTATGTGAGGGTTTTAAGTGTTCTCAAGCCAAGAATTGATTTTTTGATGATTCCCTTATCCAATAAAGGTTCAAAAACCTATATATACATCTAAAAAATTTGCCTCAGTCTTTGGAATACCTCTTCAAGAACTAGGAATGGAAATGACCTCTATTTAGCAACTAGGCCTTCTCCAAAGGATCTACTTGAAACTTGATGACTGAAAATATTTTTTTGGAATTTTACACTTCTAAGATAACTCCTATATATAATTTAAACCTCCATGAAGGTGATCCAAGACATCTGAATGCTTGGTAGAGGCTGAAATTGTAACTGATCCCTCATGAGGGCTTAGACTAACATGTTGCCTTAATAGGTCTACCTACAAACCTCCTTGTTTAGACCAAACTTCATATATTCCAACCCTATATCCTATCCTAACATGTTTTTTTAATTATTTTCTTGATATACAAACCTTAATTTGATCTATCCTTGCCTTTTATACCATGCCTTGATCTATTTCCATGGAGTTGCAGGGTTTATGTAAGGGGAAAAGTGTCCCCAATCTGATACAAAATAGGGGGAACTTCCCTTGTCTATCTTGAAAATATAACCATTAGAGCATATTATTTACCCATAAAAGGTACTATGTATCAATTTTTAACCTTTGGCTTCAATATTTGATCACCAAACATTCAAATTCTCTTAAACAGACTTTTGGACAAGGCAAACTGTGAAGGTAGGCAAGGTATAAAATTGTGCTTGTGGAAAATGGGAGCCTTTTGAATGATTTTTTCTTCATCTTATGAAATTTAAATATTCTATTAAATCCTTTTATAAATTTCTTTAATCCATTTCATCATCCATATACAAATACCACTCAATACATACCTATATTAAACCAATTGTTTATGTCTTTCTCAGTCCTCCAAAGCTAATTGTGTGAAACCTCCTCTAGGGCCCTATAGGTGAATACAGGGGTCTCTTCTCTCATATCATGGTGATTATCTACTTTTAACCCTAAATTACTGATCCTATCATGTATTCTTATCCTTCAAGCACCTTAGGCACTTTCAAATGTTCAAAAATGTTGATACTGCCTAGACTGAGACCTTTTGTCCTACCTGTAGGTTGACTTGGCTTTTCCAAAATTTGTATTATGTGTATTTAATATTTACATGATATTCCTGAGGTTAATTTCAACTTTTATAAACCAAATTCCATCCATATAGTCTCTTTTAGTGCAAAGGAGATGCCACTTCTCACTCATTGCCCATATACCCTATTTGAATGTGTTTCATGCATTTTAGGCCTACCCATAGATTGAATTCGCTACAAATGGACTTGGTCATGGTCTCTATTATGTCATAGAGTTATTTTATTTCTCATAAACCATAAACTCTCTTTTTCTTGTGCATGATCATACTTTTTTCACAAGCTTAGTCCTTTATGCATGGACTGAGACAAAGTTGACCCTATTTACCTGACCTATAGGTAATCATGGTAATGTTTAGGGCCTATTTGAAGGTGATATGACTTCCCATGAAGGTATTTTAATTTTAAAACACTCTTATAACTCTTTGAAAGCTCAAAATTAGGTCTAAAACCCAACCTCCAACTCACTATTTGAAACCTTGACTGCAAGTGCCACCTTCTTATGCCTATGTATAGACAAAGGAGAGTGTTTAAGGGTCACTGTGTCAAATTAAATATTATCTTGTGGTATATTTAAGATTAAAAAGTATCCTTTACTCATTGTAAACATTTGAGCAAGATGGAAGGTTATTTTTCAACATGAATGGAAAAACTCTTTTCTTTGTCTCAGCCCTGTAGACAACATTGGGAGAATTCAGTGTGCTTATGGACACTTCCAAAGATTTCATATTCCTCATTACACTGACCCCCTAGCCTCCATTTTTTTCACAAGTCTTATCCTCAATAGAGGCAACAAGCTTGATAATTTATGTGCCTTAAAACCTTAAGGAGACATTTTGTGAGAGGTCAACAACAAACCTTGGGATCTTTATTTTGTTCATCTAGGGAAAACATCCCTGTGTCAGTCTCTTGTTTAGAAAATATTTATCAACACCATGCTTTAATACCAAGAGTCTTAATCATTCTATATAAGTCATCAACTTTCCCCATAAACCTCATGAGGGATCAAACCTATAGAATACCTCTATAAAACTCTACTAATGTCACCTGTAGATGTGTATAGGTAGGAAGGATGAAATTGAGAGAGAAAGGTTAACAATAAGTCTTCAAAAACCATTCAAATACAACTATTATCCTTTCACAGGGACAATATCCATTAAGGAAACCTTGAGATCAATTTCAAAACACTTTCAATGGCACCTATAAGTGAAGATATCTCTGTGAAGGTTGACAGTCATGGAAGGACTATACATTTGAGCCTTATTTTGACATTATATGAGTTAAAAACTTGTTCCAACACCTTCAAATTCATATTCATGGATTCAAAATCTTAAAATAGCATCCCATGACTCCATCCAATGTGGAAAATCTCCTTCTTGGTGACCGAGACAACTATAAGTATGAAAGGACTAGTTTGGAAGGATCTAAAAGCCTAGAAGAGGCTTTCTTAGGCACTAAATCCATTAAACCCATCAAACCCATCAAAACCAAACACAATAAATATAAACTGGCTCAAAAGGAGACCCCTCATGGTTGCACATGTATAAAAAGTTATTTGAGGTTTAAGTGATTGTTCACGAATGAGGATATAACAATCTAAGAGTTCTTATTATGGATTTGAAGTAGACTCAGAGCACTATCCACCCCTAAAATCATTCTTCCCAACTCTACTTGTACAGCCCATACTAGTTCTTGAATTTGACCTTCCTTGTCTTATCAAGAGAAAATGGAAGAAAAGAAGTTTCATGTGAAATTTCTAATGAAATCTCTGCACTCCAAGTTTGTAAATGGGTGTGAGGATGTGAAGAGTCACTCCCCCCATGTTTTTAGCTACAAGTAAACTCAAAATTTTTGTACAAGTGCCTAAAAACCCTAAAAATCAAGGAGAAACTACCATTTCCTATATATAATTGACTATTTAAATACCATCTAACATAATTTGACCTCCTCCATGTTGAGATCCACCTTGGTGATAAATTTTCTAGTTCCACCATCCATACAAGTCAATTAATAAGCTACAAATGTGGCCAAATGACCCTTTTTGCATGTGAAACTTAGCAAGTGGCCAATTAATGACTTGTAGACACCTTGAAATAAATCAAAGACCATTTTAGGATGTTTTTAAAATAAATTGAGCCTTTGACTAATTTTGAATAGGTTTGACCAAGGTTGACTTTAGCTGACTATCCTAATACAAGGAGGATGGGCTTCAATAAGGACTAGGAGAAGGATAAGAAAGATGCATAGGATAATATGAGACCCTATAGGACACATGAAACCTTATTCAAAATTTCAAAATAGTAGGGGTTGACCTAATTTGACTTGAAGTCAAATTTGGTCAACATTCTTGGCAACTCCTAGGGGTAACATGCTTGCCTATATTAAGGACCAGTAGCCTTATCTTATCTATTGGGTAAAGGAGTTAGAATGCACATGGAAATAATAGAACCAAACCTTGAATTAGCTAATAAACAACTAGTTTACCCCAAAACACATAAAGGAAAGGACCAACACACAAAAGGACAAAGCAATCAACAAAATAAAGACACACTTGTGCTAATTCAATCACTTAAGGAACACAAGACACAACTGAAATCAAACAAAATATGTACATTCAACTTGATCATACCTCCCTTCCTAGATTAAAAGGGGAATACCTTGAATTTCCCTCCTCACTAGATGAACCTAGAAATATGCACATAATCTAATGAATCATGTTTTCTTTTTTATCCTTGACTTGGCACATAATCTAATGGACTCATCTCCCATAAGTTTCCAAAGTAGTAAGGTCCTCTTGAACCTAGAAATATGCTTCATTTTGCTTCCCTTTTATTTCTTCATGATATATTTGAACATCCATGTATGGGACATCTTGTTGCAAATTATGTCCTCTTGAAAGCTCTCATCACTCTTCTCATTTGTCACTACCTCTTCAAAGTCTTCAAGAAGCATTGTATGATGACAATTTGGAAGTATTTCCTACTCACACTCTTCATATTCTTGGATCATTTGCATGTAGGTCTACCACATGTCCTCTCCTTGAAACATTCCATCTTGTCCATCATTGTTTTCATTCAACTCCAAGGGAGTTGTAGGTTCCTTGAGGGCTTCAACTTCATTTCATATGTCTTCAAACTTCTACCACAAGTTTGTTGACACTTGAATTTCCACCCTTAAGGAGATGTTCAGCTCTCCTCATTCAAGTGACACAATGAAATAATCTCTCTTGCTATGGGTGAAAATTCTATTGAGATGAATCTCTAGATTAGGGGATAGCTCCCCTTGATGCAACTTGAATCTCTTTCTAAAATAACAACTATGAATGAATAGGGAGAAGGAAAACAACAAAAAAATAAGTGGTTATGCACCAATATTTGATATCCTCCTACTTAGCTGAAATCACTACTTAAAGACCAAAAAGGTTTCTTCACAAAAACTCATAAATCTCTTTGTATTGTCACATCAGTATTTCACCTATTAGATTCAAAAAGGTATTAGACATTCAGAAGAGTAATGGACAATTATAATAAATAATTTAGTCTTAAACTACTTCTAAAATGTCTTTACACTTATGAATGAATACTAGCAAGGACCTGTAACAATACTCTTTCTGCATATTGGTAGGCGATTGAGGATAACAGGTTAGGAAAGAAAAATTTCACTAAATAAGAACAACACAATTTAGACCAATACATAATAATGCATCATGTGAGTGATAAATGACTTGTCATATTTCTTTAAGAGTTTCCAAGTACAAATCTAGCCAACATTTTACTATCACCAGTGGAGGCTCCCAAATGAGTTGAAAGAATACAAATATATAGGTTTTTGGAAGAGGTCGAGCAAAGGAAAGTATAAAAATGATTCAGATATGTGTCAACTTCAGATTAGAATAGTTATGTTGCAGTTTATAATATGTTCTATTTTTAGTTACACCAGTAGGATTAAGATACTCTTAACTATGTTTTGCTATATAAAAGCTCAGCTATTAGAATTTCACTTCAATGCAAGCTATTCTTTACTGGCTCATCAAGCTATGAAATGGAGTGTAACAACTTGAACTATCGAATGCCTATTTCTATTTGTTGTGTACATCCATTCAATATCTCACCTTATGTCACCTCTATTTTTACCTTCTGGTTATAACACTTTGTTTTAAACTCCAATGGCTATTCTCTGTAGCTTTAAATTGATGTTCTATAGGATGTCACTCCTTTGTTTGAATCCCAACAACTAATTTTCATAGGCTAAACTTGATGTTTTATGGGCCATCACCTTGGGCATTTATTTAGACTTCTTGGCTTCAACATTTTTTCTTCAGGGTTTATTATTGGCAATTTTGTCTTCAACATTCTTTCAAACAAAAATTCCATGGCTACTTTTCCCAAAAAATTCATTCAGGCCTTTTGCTTATTCATTTCCTTCAGACAAATTTTTTGAAGGAATTATATCCTCAGGCTCTTCTTCCTTTGCAAATTTCCCTTTTTCAAAAGGTATGTACCCTTAAAAAAAATTATTGGCTCCTTCTTCAAGCAAATTGTCTTTGGATTTTATGCTTGGTTCTTTCTTTGGTTAACTTATCTGAAACTTCTATCTTTGGGTTTTTTGTTTCCTTCATTCTTTTGGACTCCTTCCTTCAGACAATTTATCTGAAGGAATTCTTTTCTTTCTTTCCTCTCAAATTTCCCTCAGACAAAAATTCCACATAAATTCCTTCATGCCTTCAACAATATCCATAGGTAATTCTTTTCATTCAAGTTTCTTCAAAATGTCCCTTTATCTTTAAAATTGAATCTACCCAAAAGGAAACTACCCTTTGGATGTTTTGAACTGCACTTTTTCCCTTTGTCGAATTGCCCTTTAGAAAATGGATGAACCCTTCAGGAAATGGAAAACTTCCCTTTAGTATTTTTCAAAATGTCCCTTCAGAAGAATGAAATAGACCCTTTAGATTTTTGAAAGAACCTTTTGGACTTTTGTAAATGCACCTTTTGTAACAAATGAAAAAGTCCGCTTAGCCTCAAAAAGTCCTTCAAGAAAGTTGTTTTATAAAAAATGTACAAAATAATTCCTTCAGAAAAGTTGCAAAGTTTCTTTTGGCAAAGTGTAAGTGTCCTTCAGAAAACCTGCAGTTGTCTTTTTCATAAAATCTATCTCAGATAAATTATCCAAAAAAATTTAACACTCAAACAAAACTTGAAGACAAAATACTTAGTCAAAAATAACTCTTCCAAAAGAATTAGACTTATACATTTGTTGTGAATTGTATAGAACATTTCTTTTGAAGAAAAACTAAGGACTAGACTTGGCAAATAGGGTGCCCAATTTTGGCTTGAAAGACCAAAATTTGGTCAGCAAATTAGTGACTTGTAGGGGTAGTGTGCCTGTTACACTGATAAAACTAGTAGCCTTATCCAACTAAGGGCAAATGGAGTCAATGGATTCTTGAATATGATTAACAAGGATTTTACCAAAACAAAAAACAAGGAAACACACCACACAACAACAACAAGACCAAGCAAAGACAACACAAAACTAGATAAAGACAAACTCACTCATGTGCATAAGCACTTAGGAAACACAAGGAAAATAATAAAGTATGTACAAAACAAAAAAAAAGAACCATCAATAGCAATGCTTAAGATATATCCCATTGATTAGGATATTCAGCTCCTCTCCATCCAACTTTTAGATTTGGAAAGCATTATGTTGTTTGCACTGTGTGATTACATATGGGCCACTCCACAAAGCATCAAACTTTATAAGTCTTGTAGGTTTGGCCCTGTCTTCATCCCATTTTAAGATAATGTCTTCTTCCTTAAAACTTTTTGGTATGGATTTCCTATCAAAATACTTCTTTGTTTGTTGTTGGTGAGTAGTCATGGTGTGCATAGCTTGATCTCTTGTTTCCTCAAATTCCATTAACTCACATGATCTAACTTCCATTCTATCATTCTCCATCAATTGTACCTGATAGGTGAGGTTTAAGGCTGGTAACTCAAGTGAGATATGACTTCTAGCTTCCCTTCCATACACAAGTGTATATGGTGAATTCTCAATTGCTCTTTTTGGGGTGATCCTATCAGTCCAAAGGGTTGTCTTCAACTTGGTGTGCCAAGTCCTTTGATTCTCATCCATAGTTTTCTTTATGATTCTAATCAAATTTTTGTTTGTGGACTCAACTAGTCCATTTCCCTGAGGATAGTAGTTAGAGGAGGTGTTGAGATAGATTACATACTTCAGAGCCCATTCACTTGTTCTTACTTCTAAAAAGGCCAATGCATTATTTGAGATGATTTTTTAAGGGTTTCCAAACCTTATTACTATACCTTCATATAAATTAAGGACTAAACTTTCATTGGCCTCCTTCAAAGCTACATCTTTTACCCATCTTGTAAAATAATCAGTGGTTATCAACACCCACTTGTGACCAACACTAGAAGGAGGATTGATCAGACCTATGAAATCCACATCCCATTGCATGAAGGTTTATTCAACCTAAATTGGGTGAAGAGGCAAGGTAGCTAAATTTTTTTTACCATAAAAAATAACACACTTATATCATTTTATTACCTAAACATGGGTGTCTTTAAACAAGTTGGGCCAAAAGTAACCAACCCTCATTATCTTGGTAGTTGTGGTTCTTGGAGCAAAGTGACCACCAGCTGGTCCATCATAGAACTCATGCAACACTTTGTCAGTGTATTCTAAATCAATACACCTCAATAACACACCTAAAAATCTTTCCTAAATAGTACTCCATCAACTAGCATATAGGGAATGGATTTTAGCCTAAAGTAACTCCTCTTGGCCCTATCAAGACCTTGTGGACACTCACTAGTTTGAAGGAAATGAATCATGTCTTATGTCCAACTTCTCATGGATGAAGGTAAAACTACTATAGGATCATCATGAAGTGACAAAACAACCTCCATTTACTCTTTTAAGTTTTAATCAAGATGTTTACATAATCCTTTTCCTTTCACTAACTTGGTTGTTTTGATTTCCACATCGTACTCCATCACTTTGGTGATCCAACTTGCTCTTTTCTCATTCAAATCTATGCTCAACAGAAAATATTTCACACTAGGATGAGGCACAAAAATATGAATCTCATTATTAAATTACATATGTATACATTTCTTTAAACTTCTTATAACTGAAAGTACTTATTTTTCTACATATGTATATCTTGTCTCATAACCTTCTAGACCTTGAATGAAGAAGGCAATAGGTTGTTCTATATTTTCATAATTTTATAGAGTAAGCATGGTAGAGATTACCTCTTTATTTCAAAAATTATATATGTTAATGTCCTTGGAGAAATTAGGACTTACAAGAGTAGGAGCTTGGGCAATGGCTTGCTTGATCTCCACAAAACTTTCTTTTCTTCTTCCTATCCAAGTGAATATGTCATTTCCCCTTAACATGGAAGTCAAGGGCTTCAATAAGGTTAGAAAAATCAATAATAAACCTCCTAATGAAATTTATCTTTATAAAAAATATTTTTAGACCCTTATTATGTTTAGATAAAGATAATGCTAAGATCAAACTTACCCTTTTTAGATCAATGGGCATACCTTTCTTAGAAATAATGTGGCCTAAGAGTTTGCCTTCATGAACAACAAACACACATTTATTTGGGTATAGAGATATCCTAAACTCTCTACACCTCTCAAAAATCTACCTAAGGTGTTTCAAATGATCATTTGCATCTTTGGAGAAAACTATCACATCATCCAGATAAACCAATACAATGTCATTCATTAGTCTTTGGAAAGCCATATCCATTGCACATTGAAATGTATCTCCAGCATTTGACAATCTAAATGACATCTTCCTATAGGCATATGTGCCCCATTTGGTAGTGAAGGCTATTTTGTACTGATCACTTTCTTTTACCAGAATCTGATTGTAACCATAATAACCATCTAGGAGAGAAAACCTCTCACTACCTGCCACCACTTGTAGAATTTTCTCCATAGAAGGGAGGGGATAATGATCTCTCAAAAACAATCTATTCAAGTCCCTAAAGTCTATACACAACCTGATCTCCCCATTTTTCTTCCTAACAATAACTAAGTTGGCCAACCAAGAAGAGTGTTTGATAGTAAAAATGATTCTGGACTCAATCAACTTGGTTAATTCTTTTCTCATGAGGGGCTCAATCTTGGAAGTAATTGGCCTTTGTCTTTGCTTGATGGGTTTGGAATTTTCATCTAGATCTATGGTGTGTTGAGACAAACTTGGGTCAAAACCCTTCAATTCACTATACTCCCATGCAAAAATATCACTAAACTCATTGCATAGTTCAATGAAATCATGATTTTCTTGACTAATGCATACCTTTCCAAGTGCAAGTAGCTTGTCTTTAAAAATATCTATCCTTTCATAGTTCTCTTTCTTGGTGGACATCCTTACCTTCTCTTTCTTGAGCTGGTCATCCTCATTAAATATACTTTCAAGAGTCACTAGGCCTTTGGGAAGCTTGTTAGACTTAAACTAAACAATCTACCCTCCATATTGTTGTTGAAGTTTGGACTGATTCTTTGTAGAGAAATCATATTATTCTTATAAAAAGAGATATATCTACTGATCACTATCAAAAACTTGCTAATTAGTGACATTATCTGGTATAGAGAGTCTCACAATCATTTTTAGATGAGGTTGGTTTTTACCTTCTCTTATGCCTTTTGGAACATCAAACTGAGATCCAATTGCTGCTAGCCTATTAGCATATTTATTATTTTCCCTTGGAATAGAAGTTATATTAAATGCCATGAAATCTTTTACAAGGTCCCAAACTCTATGTTTGTAGGATTTGAGCAAGGAATTCTTGGTCAAATTTTGCCCTTTAACCTGATTGATAACGAGCTCACTATCACCAAACACTTATAATTATTTAACACCACTTTTCCTTGCCCACTGAAGGCCATGAATAAGAGATTCATATTCTACTACATTACAAGAACAAGAGAACTAAAATTTGAAAGTTAAAAAATACCATTCCTTTGAAGGTGAAACCAGCATTGCTCCACCACCAGCTCCAATCTTACTTCTAGACCCATCAAAGAAGAGATTCCATAAACCATTCACATTTTCATTTAACTTCATCAAATTAGGCATGAAAGAGTCCTTCTCATGCATATAATAGGCCCCAAGACCAGATTCCTCAATAAACTTGTAAGGATCATGCACATAGTTGTCATCTCCCCACTCATCTAAGAACAAATCAGAAACTCATTCAAGGGAAGATGATGGGGATTGATTAATGTGAAACTCATCTTCATCAATGATTGCATAATTAAAATTTGCTACTTTAGGTGAATATGGTTCCAAGTGATCCTTATAAATATATTCTGACACAATCTTCACCTTAGTGTCATACTTTATTCTAAAAACCATGTAGGACTAGTTAGCCACCAAGTATCCACCAATTTTGGATGTAAAGTCTCTTGATAAACAAAGAGAAAAATAAGGAGGTAAATCTACCACCACCACATCATGAGGAATTGAAAAAGTGGGACAAGCATGAAGGATCAAATTTAAACCTTTCACTATCCCTAATGTCTTGGTTGGTGATCAATCCAATTACAAAACTCCTTTAGTCATTGGCTCGTAATTGAGGCCTAGATTATTTGTTATGCACTTAGGAATAACTAATGTTCTTGCTCCACTATCTATGATGAAATTATGAACCAAGAAATCTCCAATAATTAGAGATAGGTAAAAAGGAGTAATCTTCTCATTTTTCTTTACCTGACCATCTATAGATTGAGTTTCATTTACCAAAACCACATTATCACTGCTATATGAGCCAGCTTGTGTGCCCAATCCATGTGATTCCTTTTGGAGTATATATTTCTAAATTAGAAATGCTATATAATCCCATAATGATAAGTTCATATAAATCTTATTCATCAGGTCCACGACATTAATGGAAGGATTACTTACCTTGGGTTTCTCTTTATGAACATTCACACCTTGTGATGTAGCTTGTGGAGGTAGAGTTGTAGTAGCTCCCCTAAAATTTAGAATCCTCTAATTTTCTTACACTTTAAGAGATAAATTAGTAACACTTCCCATCTAAGTGATTGTAGGAGTCAAAACAGGTCCTTGATTGGTTCCTTGAACTTCTTCAATGACCCTTTTCTTTGATCCAGTGTTGGCAGCCACACTAGCATTTTGATTGCTTGAGTTCCCCACGTAATTAATGGTGAAAAAATCACCCTCCAAATGATTCATGAGAGTATAATCAGATTTAAACTATTTATTCTCCATTATGAATTTTATTGGCATCTCAAAATTTTAAAATTGAGATGTTTGATCACCTTGTGTAGTCATTCCTTGATTTTAAATCTCATTTGCATAAGTAACCTGTTCTTGACCATGTTCAAAAGAAGGGTATTTGGGTTGTTCCTGGACCAAATTATTTTGAGTGGGAAAAAAGGCTTTATAATATGAGGGATCACTAGGATTATATATTTTATAAGGATAGACATGGGTAATTTGGCCTTATCCTTGATTACTACCTTAAAAAGGAGGTTTGATTGTTTGTCCAAACTGATTATAGGATTGATATGGCCTATACCCCTAGGATTATTTACTTTTGAGAGAAACCAATTCATTTGTAACATTTTGAAGTAATATTTTAACTTAATGGATTTCATTGGTAGAGGCAATGGTAGATCTTTCTTGGCCAGGCAAAGGAGCTAAAGTGGGAAATGTACCTTGACTAGGAGAAGGCAATTTAGGGAATAGTGGCATTGGAGGTCTAGGAGCTATCTTTCCTACATGGAGAAGACAATTCTTAGATTTTATGGATATTTCATAGGAATCAAGAAATGTATTTCCACCCATGGATTGAATCATCATGGCAATGTCACTATTTAAGGCTTTCAATTAGTACAAAAATGCATAATTTGTAATTAGCCTCACAAGAATTAGGATTTTATCCCAGGTTTTTTGAAACTTAGTATTAAAATCATACATGAATTCATGTGGTTCCCTCTTTATTATGGTTAATTTCTCATTCATAGATAGTTGATCACTCTTTTCCCCAAACCTATTAGTCAAAAGAGTCCCCAACTCATCTCATGAGTTAATATAATTTATAGGTAGGGTCCCATACCAATCTAAAACTTTCCCTTTGAAAGACAAGGCCAACAACCTAATAGCTATATTTTCTTTGGTAATATTATGGATATTACAAAGATTAGATATAATTCTGATGTGTTTAATGGAAGTAATAAGACTATCCACACTAAAATATAGAAGACTTTTGAGGGATGCTCTTAGAATTTGGTCAAATTGGGCAAGACATAAAGGAGATGCCCTAGTGAAAGGCACAAAAGGTTGTCTTCTAGCTGAGAATATTACTATAGATGTTAGGAATAGTATGCAGCACAAACTTGGAAGCTTTGAATGCAAAATCTCTTTGATAAGGATGAGTTTTTACAAATCTATACCTTTTGGTAGAATATGGAGGTAATTTCATAAATTCGAATGGTATACCTTTATAAATAGACCTAGTAGTCACATTTGGCATGAAAATTAGGAACTGTTCATCAACAAAAAACTTGAAATCTTCAATGGAGTCACCAAGTACTAAATGTAGATGTTTCTTTTAATCTTCAATAATGCCAAGACCAGTACCAATCTTGAACAATCTAGTAGGACTGAATGTCCCACTAGGCATGCCAAAAATTGTTAACGCTTAAATTTGCACTGTTGAGGAGATGCTAAACTCTCCTCATTCAAGTGGCATAATGGAATCATCTCTCTTACTATGGGTGAAAATTCTATTGAGATGAATCTCTAGATTAGGTGCTAGCTCCCCTTGATGAACTTGAAGTTCTTTCTAAACTAATAACTATGAATGAAAAGGGAGAAGGAAAACAATAAGAAAACAAGTGGTGATGCACCAATATTTGATATCCTCCTAATTGGCTAAAATCAATACTCAAAGATCAAAAAGGTTTTTTCACACAAACTTACAAATCTCTTTGCATTGTCACATAAGTGTTTCACCTATTAGATTTGAAAAGGTATTTGACATTCAAAAGAGTAATGGATAATTCCAAGAAAGAATGTAGTCTTAAACCACTTCCAAAATGTCTTTACACTTATGAATGAATACTAACAAGGACCTATAACAATACTCTTTCTGCACATTGGTAGGCAATTGAGGATAATGGGTTAGGAAAGAAAACTTTCACTAAACAAGAACAACACAATTTGGACCAATACACAATAATGAAACATATGAGTGGAAAATGACTTGTCTTATTTCCTCAGGAGTTTCCAAGTACAAATTTAGCCAGCATTTTAGTATCACTAGTGGATGCTCCCAAATGAGTCAAAAGAATACAAATATATAGGTTTTTGGAAGAGCTCGAGCAAAGGAAAGTCTAAAAATGATTTAGATGTGTGTTAACTTTAGATTAGAATAGTTATGTTGCATTTTATAATAATTTCTCTTTGTGATTACACCAGTAGGATCAAGATACTCCAAAATGCATTTTCTATATACAAGCTCAACTGTTGAAATGTTGTTTTAATGCAAGCTATTCTTTACTAGCTCATCAAGCTATGAAATAGAGTGTAACAACTTGAACTATTGAATGCCTATTTTTTCTTGCTACTTACAACCATTCAAGATCCTACCATATGTCACCTCCATCTTTACCTTCTGGTTCCAACACTTTGTTTTAAACTCCAACGGGTATTCTATATAGCTTGAAATTGACATTCTATGGGTTGTCACTCCTTTGTTTGAATCCCAACAGATAATTTTTGTAAGCTAAACTTGACATTTTATAGGCCATCACCTTGGGCATTTCTTCAAACTTCTTGGCTTTATAATTTTTTCTTTGGGCTTTGTCATTGGCAATTTTATCTTTGGCATTCTTTTGGATAAAAATTCCACGGCCACTTTTCCCAAAAAATTCATTCAAGCCTTTTGTTTGTTCATTTCCTTTGGATAAAAAGTCTAAATGAATTATATCTTTAGGATATTCTTCCTTTAAAAATTTCCCTTTTCTAAAAGGTATGCACCCTTTGGATTTTTTGATTGGTTCCTTCTTCAGGAAACTTGTCCTCAGCTTTTCTACTTGGTTTTTTCTTCGAGCAACTTGTCTGAAAATTTTGTATTAATTTTTTTTATTTCCTTCATTCTTTCAGACTCCTTCCTTCAGACAATTTGTCTGAATGAATTCTTCTCTTTCTTTCCTCTTGTCTTTTCCTCAGACAAAAATTCCACATTAATTCCTTCATGCCTTGAACAATTTATATGAGCAATTATTTTCTTTTGAGTTTATTAAAAATGCCCCTTTGTCTTTAAAATTGAATCTACCTAAAAGGAAACTACCCTTCAGATGTTTTGAACTGCACCTTTTCCCTTTGTCAAACTGCCCTTCAAAAAATGGATGAACCCTTTGGCAAATGGAAAACTGCCCTTTGGGATTTTGCAAAATGTCCCTTCAAAAGAATGAAATAGACCCTTTGGCTTCTCAAAAGATCCTTTTAGAATTTTGTAAATGCATCTTTTAGAACAGATGAAAAAGTCTACTTAGCCTAAAAAAGTTCTTTGATAAATTTGTTTTGGACAAAATGTTTGAAATAATTCCTTGAAAAAAGTTTCAAAGTTTCTTTCGACAAAGTGTAAGTGTCCATTGGAAAACCCGTAGTGTTTTTTTTTAGAAAATATATCTCGAACAAATTATCTGAAAAAATATAACACTTAAACAAAACTTTGAAAGACAAAAACTCTGAAGATAAAACACTTAGTCATAAATAACTCTTCCAAAAGAATTAAACTTGTACATTTGTTGTGGCTTGTATAAAACATTTATTCCAAAGAAAAACTAAGGACTAGATGTGGAAAATAGGGGTGCCCAATTTTGGCCTAAAAGACCAAAATTTGGTCAACAAAGTTATCATCGTTTGACTATTCAACATCATGAAAAAAAATAACAAGAAAGATTTATTCATATTCTCCTTTGGGTTCCAAAATAACCTCTTCTAGGACCTTTTCTCCAACACAAAGATGATCCTTTTCCTCATTTCCATAAACCAATGTGTCCTCACTAACAGTCAGCTTCCCTTTATCTTCAATCCAATCTAAAATCTCAAACTCATCCTCCTTCTTAGTAGTGCCAATGTTAGGCCTCTCAAAAACATGAAGCTTAGCCAAAGAAGATTCCCAAGGAGAAAGGCAATCCTCAACATTAGAAGGGAAACATTGATCAATTAGAGAAGGTGGAAAAATAGGTTCAATGGCTTCTTGAGGAGGGGTGGGAGGAAGTTAAGGGTTTTCAAGTTTTTCTTTTCTTTCAAATTATCCACCTAAACATGATTTTTTCTTTTCTTCATAAGTTGCCACCACTTCTTTCCATCTTGGAAAGGTGTGATTAGAGGATCCTTCTTTTGATGCCATGATATATTGCCTTAAATTCTAATTGGTCAATTAAATCTCCTTTTCAAGATGAGATTAAAAATTCAAAATTTCTTCCTCACAATATTCTCCAAGTAAGTTAACCTACTCTACCATGATATCTTCCTTCTTTTGGCTGCTTTCTTGGATGGACTTCCAAGAAGGGAAACTTTGAGGGGTACATGAAGGACTTGAGGTATTTTGGGGCTACCAAGATTGAATTGTTTCATAAACTCTCAAAATCTCTTCTAGATTAAAAATCAAGGCACAAACATCAAGCATCTCATTAGAGAGGCTTTGCCAATGAGCTCTATCTATAGGCATCCATTCCTTTTTGACTTGTTCCAAAGCATACCTTAAACTCTTGACACAAACATTATGGATGACTTGGTCACAACCATATCTAGTATCAAGGTCTAACATGTAATCTTGATAACCAATGAGAGTCCTTTTGAAACTTGCAATGGAGTGGCTTGGAGGGGAACTAGGTGGACTAGGTGAAGCACAAGATGGAGAGGACTGATTATAGGCAACATATGGATCCTGACAAGTTTGGACAAGTACTTAATAATATTTTGAAATACCATACTCATTAATGAAAAGATCATAAATACCTTCAATGGGAGAGGATGCTTCACCACCCATGACACCTTCTTCTTCTTCACCAATTACACAATTCTGATTTGAATTTGTCTCCACATATGGCTCAATATGAAACCTCACCAAGGGCTATGTTTTTATGGTTACCTTAGCTCCATTTATTATTCTAAAATCTAGGAAATACCAATTAAAATAAAGGTATCCTCTTATTTTATTTGTGAAGTCCCTTGACAAGAAAATAGCAAAATGAGCTGCAAGATCTACCACCACAATGTCTTGCATAATGGGGAAACTTGGACAATCATGTAAAAGTAATTTCAATCCTCTAACTAATCCCACTATCTTGGTTAGAGTTATATCAAGCTACAACACACCTTTGCTATGTGGTTTGTACTTTAATCCTAACTCATCTACAACCACCTTAGGAATAACTGTGATACTAGATCCACTATCCACAATGCAATTATGAACCAATTTGTCTCCCATAATGAGTGTGAGGTAGAAAGGTGGAGGATTTTCAGATTTGGTGGAGGGTTATAGGATATAATTTGGTGTATTGGTAAAGAATACACCATTGTGTCTTAGAGCTTGAGGGGATACATGGATGTTTGAAATTTGTTCTTGTAGGAGTTCCTTTTGACTAGGTATATACAAAACTTCCCAAAGAGATATGATTGTCTTGGTATTCTTCAAATAATAAACAATGGTTAGAGAATAATTATTCACCTTTTATTGCATTCTTTAAGGTATGGAGGAAGCTTTAACTTGATGCATTGTAGGCTTGACAACCTTGCTCACATTCTAACTTTGATGAGGAGTATGACTAGTAGAGGGTATTGCACTAGGATTCACACTTTGTGGCCTTGGAGAGGCATTACTTAGAGTCATATGTGCTTTCAAAACATATCCCAAAGCTCTCTTTTTGGATCTTGTGTTGGCTTCAACTAATGTGTTTTGGTTCAACACATATTTATCTTCCACTTGAAAGTTCACAAAACTTGTACTTTAGTTGCTACCCTCTCCATGAGTATCCTTTTGCTTGAGATTTTTTTCTTCTAGTGTGAGGTAAGGAGTAGCTCCTTCTTGTGCCACTAAGGCTTGATTTACTTCTCCAACATCATATAAAAACTAGCCTTGATATTGTCCCCAATGATCCAAATGTTACTCTCCTTAAAATAGGTTAGTATGGATTGGAACAATAGCCCTTGTGGATGGAATGGAATTAGGATTATAGATATTGGGATGCCTATTGAAACCTTGGTGACCTTGTCCTCTTCCTTGGTAATTGTATTTTGGATTGGGTGGAGAACTTTCATGCACTTGAGCTTGTTTGATCTGAGCTTGTAATGACTAAATCATTTCATCTTTGTCTATAACATTATCCACCTTCTTGGGAGTGGTTCTAGACTTGGCATTAGCATTAGGAACTTGTGTTACACTTGGAGTTTCAATTGATCTATGAGATAAAAAAGGCATAGAGACTCTTAGGGGTAATTTCCCATCTTGTATCAAACTATTATTACCTTCAATAGCTATCTCATATGCATCTAGTAGAGTGAATGCTCCCATTTACTATAACATTACTACCATATCAGTGCCAATGACCTTAAAATAAGTGGGGAATACAAAGCTTGGAAGAGGCCTCATGATAGGTGTAAATCTATACCATGTCCTTTGAAACCTTGAAATCCCCCATAAATTCATTAGGACCTCTCCTTATCACATTCAGCTGATAGATTAGTGAAATGTGGTCACTCTTATTCTCAACCTATTCACCAACAAATCTCCAAAGTCATCCCAATTAATAATTTAACCACCTCCCAATGTCCTATACTAGTCAAGTGCTTTACCCTTTAGAGACATAGCAAGTAGTCTAATAGCTATGTTAAGTTGAGTGATATTGTGGAAGTTACAAAAAATTTAAATGTCCCTAATGTCCTCAGATGGGGTAATAGGGAAATTTCCATTGAAGCTAGGGAGACTTTTGGTAGCATTGGGAGGAATAGGATCATATGGAGAAATGTTAATTGGATTTTAAGTGTTAAAGGCTAGGAAAACATGTTGCCTATCCATCTCTCCTTCCCATTACTCTTCCTCTTGATCTTCTATCTCCTCAAGTTCTTCTTCTTCTTCTTCTTCTTCAAAACCTTCTTGCTCAAAATCTCTAAATGTTAAGAATGGTTTAGGATGTTTTTACTTAAGAGGAGATTTAGATAGAGGTACTTGATTGAATGATCTCATAGAAGATGATCTAGTGAAGACCATGAAGTATAATGTGAAGAACTTGATCTACAACTAGAAATTCTAAACTTTTAGAGTAACCAAATGCTAGACTAAAAACACTTTTACAACCTTGGGATTGTCAAGACCAGCATTTACCTTGACATGGAAATAATTAGGACCAGATGTCCCACCAGGAATGGCAAAACTATTTGCATCAAATTGTGCATAGTAGGACACTCTATTCATCTCATACAATTTGATACAACATTGAATCATCTCTCAAGTTGTGGGAAACTTGTAATAGAGATGAATCTCTAGGATTGAAAGGGATAGCTCCCTAGATTCTTGTTTTAAGATTCCTATCACCTAATCTAATGTTTGTTGATGGAAAAGGGTTAGAATTTTTGCATAAAATGGAAACTATACTAAAGAGGTGATACACCAAAACATATCTCACAAACTATCACACTCCTACTAAGCAATAAAGCTTTCCAAGACCAATTCTAGGCATTGAATGACTCTAACATAATTGCTTCAATATTAAGGTAGCATACATAATACAATCAATAAGTTAATTGATCTAGGGGTATATTGCACACCATAGAGACAATTTCATTTTTTAAGAAGAGTCTAGTACAACAAATACACTTCATATGACCTATTAAAATTAAAACTCTTGCTTAAACATGAAGGATAAAGGGAAGTAAGGATGATACTATCACTTGGATCTATTATTCATCACTCACAAATTTAGACAAAATGATCATAACTCAAAATTAGACTTGTATTTAATTTCCAAAGACAAAATTTAATGTCATACTAGTAGGGCTTCTCCATACTAGCTGTGGTGTCCTTCATACAATAGCCAAAAGGCTCAATTTATAGAGGATGGAAGAAGAGAGAGAAAAGAGAAGTTCAAGTGGCACAAAGACAAGTTTACAAAGATGAAAATCAGTTAAAATTCATATAAATGAAGTGAAAAAGGAATTATGAAACTAGTTTGCACATGATCACATCCAAAATAAGCCTCTTCTCTAAATTTGGTGTAACATCTTCTCAATCATTCTCTCTTAAAAATTGCCTTCATCATGGGATTTCTTGAGCATTCCAAAGCAAATTAGGGACAAGTGTTTCATGTGTGATGAGGAGATGGAGTTACAAAGAATCCTCCACTTACATTGGAAGTTTTCTTAATCATGAATATTCTCTTACACAAGACCAATCATCATATACAACCATGATCACTCTCCAACAGGCTTTTCTTGACAAGTGGAACTATCATCTTATTTTTTTCCCCTAACTAATCCATACCAAGGGTCTCATGACACATGGTAGGACACTTAATACACTTGGTACCATTAGTTATACCTTAAAAGGTCTTCAAATTTAGGTTACCATGCTTTTCACTGTGTCACTTTAGAGACTAGCTGAAGTGAGAGACCTAGCAGGGGTACTTGTGAACATTTCAAAGATTTGAAAATGGCATAGGGATTTGATTCAAGTTCCAAGCTATCCTCCCAAGTGATTGGTATCCCATGATCATCTTTAGGTCCTAAAAAACATAATAAATTATCAAATAAACCTAATTTATTCTTGACCTATATGGATTATATATAATCTATCTCCATGGCTCTAATCCTCATGAAGTTTTCAACAACTTCTCTTTCGCCCTTAGGGTCAAATTCATTCATTTGAATACACTTTGAGCCTCATTTCTTCCATCAGGTCACAAAACAAGGTTTCCAAGGGTTTTGAGGTCACTTGGAATCTTAGCCTTTGTTAATAAAGGATACACATTAGAAGTCTCTCAAAATTCCACTAAGGGATCCTCAGGTTCCCTCTCTAACTTCCCTAAACACCTCAAGGTCCCATGCATAAGCTCATGAAAGTTTCAAGCATTTGAAGTTGGCACTTGAGTCCTTCTCATGCATTATGTGAGGGTTTTAAGTGTTCTTCAGTCAATAATTGATTTTATGATGATTCTCTTATCCACTAAAGGTTCAAAAACCTATATTTACATCTCTCAAACATGCCTTAGTCATTAGAATAGCTCCTCAAGATCTAGGAATGGAAATGACATTTGTTTAGCAACTAGGCCTAGGCCTTCTCCCAAGGATATGCTTGTAACTTGATGGTTGAAAATCCTTTGTTAGACTTTTACACCTCTAAGATAGCTCATATATATCATGTCAACCTCCATAAAGGTGATCCAAAATATCTCAATGCTTGGTAAAGGTTGAAAGTGTAATTGATCCCTCATGAGGGCTTAGGCTCACATGTTGCCTTACTAGGTATGCCTACTGACCTTCTTGTATGGACCACATTGAATATATTATAACCCTCTAACCTAGCCTACCATGTTGTTTTAGATATTTTCCAAATATAAAATAATTCATTTGATCTATATTTTATTTTTGGACCATGCCTTGATCTATTTCCATAGAGTTGCAAGGTTTATGTAAGGGGAAAAGTGCCCCCTATCTGAGACAAAATAGGGGACACTTCCCTTATATATCTTGAAAATATTACCATTAGAGAATCTTATTTAACCCAAAAGGTGATATTTATCAATTTTTAACCTTTGGCTTCAATATTTGATCACCAAACATTCAAATTCTCTTAAACAGACTTTTGGATAAGGTAGACTGTGAGGGTAGGCAAGGTATAAGACTATCCTTTTGGAAAATGGGAGCCTTTTTTTTGATTTTTTATTCATATTATCAAATTTAAATATTATATGACATCATTTTATGAATTTATTTAATCCATTTCATCATCCATATACTATATGCCACCCAATACATTCCTATATTAAGCCAACTGTTCATGTCTATCTTAGTCCTCCAAAGTTGACTGTGTGAAACTTCCTCTAGGGCCCTATAGGTGAATATAGGGGTGTATTTTCTCATATCATGATGATTATATACGTACAACCCTACATTACTGATCCTATAATGCATACTTATCCTTCAATCACCTTAGGCACCTTCAAATGTTCCCAAATGTTGATAATGCCTAGATTGAGACCTTTTGTCCTACCTGTAGGATGACTTAGCTTTGTACAACTTTGTCTTAGGTGTATTTAATATTTACATCAGATACCTAAGGTTAATTTCAACCTATATAAATGAAATTCCATACATATAGTGTCTTTTAGTTCAAAAGAGACCCCACTTCTCACTCACTACCCATATACCATGTTTGACTGTGTTTCATGCATTTTAGGCCTACCTGTAGATTGACTTGTCTACAAATGAACTTGTTCATGGTGTTTATGATGGCATAGAGGTATTTTTTTTTCTTATAAAACATAAACCCTCTTTTTCTTGTGTATGATCATACTTGTTTCATAAGCTTAGCCCTTTCTATATAGACTGAGACAAAGTTGACCCTATTTACCTAACCTATAGGTTGTCATGGTTATGTTTAGGGCCTATTTTAAGGTTCTCTAATTTCCCATAAAGTATTTGAATTTTAAAATACTCTTATACCTCATTCAAATATCAAAATAAGGTCTAAAATCCAACTTCCAACTCACTATTTGAAACCTTGACTATAAGTGCCACCTTCTTAGGCCTGTGTACAGACAGAGGAGAGTGTTTAGGGGTCATTATGTCAAATTCCATCTTATCTTGTGGTATCTTTAAGATTAAAAATTATCCTTTAATCATTGTAAATATTTTAGCATGATGGAAGGCTATTTTTCAACTTGAATGGAAAAACTCTTTTCTTTGTCTCAATGTTTTAGACAACACTGGGAGAATTCAGTGTGTTTATGGACACTTCCAAGTCTTTCAACTTCCTCAGTACACTGACCCCCTAGCCTCCATTTTTTTCACAATTATTCTCCTCAATATAGGAAACAATATTGATAATTTAGGTGTCTTAAAACCTTAAGGAGACATTTTATGAGAGGTCAATAACAAACCTTGGGATCTCTGTTTTGCTCATCCAGGGAAAACATCCCTAGTTCAGTTTCTTGTTTAGAAAAGCTTTGTCAACACCATGCTTTAATCTCAATAGTATTAATCATTATATATAAGTCATAAATTTTCCCCATAAACCTTATGAGGGCTCAAACATGTAGAATACCTCTGTATAACTCTGCTAATGTCACTTGTAGATGTGCATATGACTGTGTATAGGCAGGAAGGATGAAATTAAGCAAGAAAGGTTAGTAATAAGTCTTAAAAACCCCTTAAAATACAATTATTAAATTTTCACAAGGAAAATATCCATCAAGGACACCTTGATATCAATTTCACAACACTTTTAATGGCACCTGTAGGTGAAGATATATCTGTGAGGGTTGATAGTCATGGAAGACTATACATTTGAGCCTTATTTTGACATTATATGAGTTGAAAAATTGTTATAACACCATAAAATTCATATTAAAGGATTTAAAATATTTAATAAACATCTCATGCCTCCATCCAACATGTAAAATCTCCTTCTTGGTGATTGAGATAACTGCAAGTATGAAAGGCCCAGTATGGAAGCATTTACAAGCCTAGAAGAGGCTTTCTTAGGCACTTGAAATTTCCAAAATAATAAGGAGAAAAGATAACCTATGATGAGGTCATTATTAATATTTAAAAACATCAAACCCATCAAAACCAAATACAATAAATAGGAACTAGCTCAAAAGGAGACCCCTCATGGTTTCACATGAATAAAAAATTGTCTGAGGTGTAAGTGATTATTCATGAAGGAGGAACCAAAAATATAATATTTCTTATTATGGATTTGAAGTAGACTTAGATCAATATCCACCCCCAAAATCATTCCTCCCAACTCCACTTGTACGGCCCATACCAAGTTCTTGATTTGACCTTCCTTCGCTTGTCAAGAGAAAATGGAAGAAAAGAAGTTGCAGGTTAACTTTTTGATGAAATATCTATACTCTAAGAATGGAAATGAGTGTTTAAAGGTGAAGAGTCACTAATCCCATGTTTTTAGCTACAATTGAACTCAGGAAATCTATACAAGTGCCCAAAAACCCCTAAAATCAAGGAGAAACTACCATTTCCTACATATAACTGACTCTTTAACTGCCATCTAATAGATTTTGACATAATTTGACATTATCCACATTTATATCCACCTTGGTGACAAATTTTTATTGCTCCACCATCCGTACAAGTCAATTAATAAGCTAAAAATGTGGCTAATTGGCCCTTTTTGCTTGTGAAACTTAGCGAGTGCCCAATTTATGACTTGTAGACACCTTGAGACAAATCTCAAAGACCATTTAAAGATTTTTTTAAAATAAATTTAGCCTTGGATGAAGTTTTAAAATGTTTTAAAAAGGTTGACTTTAGTTGACTATCCTAGTACAACAAGGATGGGCTTCAACAAGGACTAGGGGAAGGATAAGAAAGATGCATAGGACAATATGAGACCCTATAGGACACATGAAACCTTATTAAAAAGTTAAAAATAGTAGGGGTTGACCCAATTTTAATATAATTCAAATTTGGTCAATAGGATGTTGTGCTTAATGTGTCTTCATTGCTTAATTTACATGTTGAGTGTTTGACATGTCTCAACTACTTTATGTACATGCTCAATGTTTGATGTGTCTTCTGTGTGTTTAATGTGCCTTCATTTGTCTATGTGTCTTTAGTGTGATTGATATGATTTCTCAAAATTTTATGCATTTTTAGCATGTTTGTCATGCCTTCTATATTTACGACATGCTTTTAATATCTTAAGTGTTTTCTTTGTGCTTGGTCATATATGTGACTTGTTTCTTGTTTTAGTTATTGACATCAAGGGTTGGCACCATTTTATGTGCCATGATCTATAACATGCACATTCCTTTTATTGATTTCTTATGTTTTCATGATTCTTATCATGCATCTATTAGGGGTAAGAACCCATACTTGTGATCTGTACTACTTATATCTTAGTCCCATGTGGGCCATCTCTTATCAATATCACAATGTTTAATCTTGTGTTCATATGGGGAATATTACTTTGTGTTATATTTCTTACATTTCACTCATGTGGGGAAAATTATTCTCGAGATTATAGGGATTATATCACATATCCACATTGGTAAAATTATTTATTACATATATGCTTCCAATATTATATTTTTTTATGTTAGCCATCATTTTTTTTATATTTTATCTTACACATGACATGCATAATTCCTTTCTTTTGAGATATATGTTTTATAGTTTCATCCCAAATCTCAAAAGAGAGGCATATATCCCACTTATTATATTTATCTAGATGTAACACACTCAGCTCAGTGTTTGCTCTAATAAAATGGGGCATTCAAATTTTAATCACTACCATGATGGGTTGTACTCAAGATGTGCCACCTACTCCTACAAAGGAGATATGTTTAGGATATTACATAGAATGTTTTAGTACTAATTTCATTTTTTTAGTTTTATTTTTTTTTATTAAAAATTATACTTATAAATGTATGTCAGATTAAGTATAGGTCCAAGGTCAAATCAAGTATATCATTTTTAGTTTTATGGTTTAGTATATTATTTTTATTGCACACACTCATGTGTATGTAGAAAAAAAGAAATATTATTCTTATAGAATTCACATGGACATTTGAGCTTTCTTAAAGGGAAAAAAATCTTGTATCCATACCATGAATTGTCTACTTTTGTATGTATGTACCCATAAGGATCACCGTGGGATATATAGACACCTAAAAATGACACCTAGGCATTTTCTAGTTGTTAAATTACATATTTATAAGATGTTGGTGTACTTATCATTATTAGTTTAAATTAGGAATGATTGGCTTGTAATTATTAAATTATATGGTCATTGTTCATCCTCCTAACCCCCTCTAGTTATCATTTATATTCCCACCATATCTGGCCTTGTTTCCCCTCTAGATATTAGAAATGTTGGAGTTGATGTATTTGGCATGCTAGAAAAATCAAGTGTATGGTTCTTGCAAGGTTCCTATACCCACTCTTTTTCATTTCTCAGAGTGATCTTGTTACATATTTTTTTATTTTTTATTATTATTAGATGTTAGCTTGTACACCAATGGGATCCTAATTTGATTCAAGTCATCTATAAATACACAACCACCCTAGTGCATTAAGGCATCTATGATCTATCTAGAGACATTCAAGAAAGAGTCAAGTGAAACCTAAAAATTCATTTATTGTTCACAATAATCTATCAAGCATTTAAAGAAATCAAGCAATCATTAGATCATTCATTTAAGTGTTAAAGTTCATGTTAGTGACAGATTGCATTGCACTTATTTTCCTAGCTAATTTTTCCCTTAATTATTGAGTGTTGTTTTTAATATTGTACACTATTGAGGGCCCTAACCCATATCAATGTAGCTCAGCAATTTTGTGGTGTAGCGTAGGTCCAAAAATATATGTTAGTTTCCTAAAATTTTTTAGATTTAGATTCTTAAATAGGGCAAGGAGAAGATGTGCATTTTCCCAGTGATAGAAGCAAAGTTTCAAAAAATCGAGTGAGATTTTTAGACCCCTAGATCTGATAAATAAAATAGTCAAAAAAAAATTTCCCTACCTAAATTCTATTAGAAACATCAAGTGTATAGTTTGGACATCCTAGCAACATCAATTTAATGGTTTGGATAAGCTCCTTTGTCCATCATGATTTTTCAAGGTTCTCATGGTCTTACCACAAAAACTAGATTCTAACTATTAGACTTTGATCATCTCAGAATGACTTGAAATTTAAAAATACATTTGTAAACCATACTTTCACCTTTATTGCTTTGGTTTTGGAAAATTAATTAGGATTTTTTCTATTTATAAATTATGTAATTCTATTAGGGTCCACACCCTTTGATAAATTTTGGAAGAACAACGAAAGGAGAAACAAGATGAAGAGAGGGAGGAAAGAGAGGAGAGGGAGAGGGAGGGAAATATATAACTTGCTAATAGGGAAACATAACATCTTTATAGACTTAGTACAAGGGTCATGAATAGGTAAAAAAAATCATAATAGATCCCATAAACAAGGTAGGGAAGGAAAATGTATAATCAGACCTACAACTGTGGGCCACTATTGCAAGTATTCCATCAACAGAAGTGTGATAACAATAAGAAGTCTTCCCTTTAGATTGAGCACCAACAAAGTTGGAAGAAATAAAGTCATCTTAGAATTGGAGGGGAGTGAACTTGATGCAAAAACCACTCCAAAATTGAACCCTTTGAGCCAAATTCTTGGAGAAACTAAAAGGTCAACCAAAGACCACTAAGGTCGAGACCAAGAAGAAAACTAGATAAGAGAAAGAAGAATTAAGGACCTCACTCTGAAAGAGAGGAAAAAATCATAAGAGGGCTTAGGGAGGAGAACCATGTTATCAAATATGACCCTAAACACAACCAACGCCAATGCATGGCTGGAAGAGAGGAACATGTCCTTAATGAAATGCTCCAAACATAGCTAAGCCTCCACCCAAGGCCAAAGCCAAATAAAAAGACAAAGAGAAGAAAAAGAAGCCTTCCCTTTGTAGCTTTGGACACATGAGGATGATAGACCATTGAAATAAAGGGCAAGTAAATAGAATTGAACTTTGAAGAAACCTCAAGGATAAAAGAGATTACCCTCAACAAAGAGCTCCATACACAACCCAATAATCTTCAAAAGACAAAGCTTGGCAAAGAGAAAAAATAATAAAGAGGGCTTCTCCTTTGCAACTTCACTCATAGAGAGACGTAGGGCCATGGAAAAGAAGGACCAAAAATAAGAGGTGAATCTAAGAAGAAACCATTTAGATGAAGTTATTATAACACAAGGAAAAAGATGAGGGACCATGTCGACTGCTCCTAAATAGCTAGGGAGAAGAAACCAAGTAGGGAGAAAAAGAGAACCCTAATCAAGGCTCCAAAAAAAGAAGCTGCTACACAAATAGCCCCAAAGAAGGCTAGCTGCCAAAATAACCACCCAGCAGCTCTCACTCCAGAATGCCTAGCAAAGACAACCCTCCATACTCAGCCCAATGACCACCAATAGCCAAAGACCTACAAAGGGAAGAGAAGAAGAAAGTAGATTCTTCAACCATACCATAGAAATACCAGAAGAAAAACTAGAAGAGATTAGAAGGCATCAACATAGTCCATCAAACATAATCCAAAAACATGCAACAAAGTGGAAAGGAAGAAGAGAAGCTTAGTCATCAGGGAGAACAAAGATCATAAAGAAAAGGCAAACAACGAAGCTACATGGAGGAAGAAGAAACCCTTTGCAGCTCTAGTTTCATGCACGATAGCATCAGTTATGTGACTACAACGAAGAGAAAAAGGGTTAGAAAAATGAAGGCCATACCAAATAAATGAAGGCTGTAGAAGCCACCTCTGTAGTAAATAAGAGAAATAAACAAGCTTGGTGTTTCCATTTACTTCTATTACTTGGCACTTTAGCTGAGTGGTTAAGACGTGTATCTATTAGGAACAATAGGGTTTCATGTAATGTAATTATATTTTATATCATCAAGTTAAAGACAAATTTGGATATTAATTTCTATATCTTTATATCATCTCATGACATTTTTTTTTGATTACATGGATTAGGTGCATAGAATGCTTCTTTGGCTTAGGTGCCAAAGACTGAGGGGTGTCCATTCCACCAAATTCATCTGGGGCATGATCTCGACATCATCTCTTTTTTTTTATCTCATGGGATTTTTACCTTGGTGGATGGTTAGGTAGTGCCTTTTACACCATCATCCTCACCATTAAACTACAACCATGCAACGTATTTTTATATCTTTTAGACTGTTAATTTTTTTCACACTATTAATTTCTCTTTTATTCTTCTTTTTACTTAATGACTAATTGGTATTCTATTAATGTTTTCTATATATTGAAAAGATATATTCATAAAATAATTAAAGATAAGATTTTAAAAATTTAGATTTTTCATCAAAATTATTGTAAAAAAAAGTATCACTACTTGAAGCATCTTTAAAGAGAAGATGGGTGTATTATTATTCCCAAGTACATCAAGCTCTCTTTTAATTTGAGATTTCTTTTTGGTCAATTGTGATTATGCTCTCATCAGCATTATATACAATCTGGATACTTTCTTCTACAACATTCACACATATATAGAATTTGAGATAATGAACTAAAATTAAAATTAGAGGAACATTTTGCTGAGATTTTTGGTGGGTTTTACTACCTCTAAATAGAAGAAATCAAGGATTTCTATGAGATATTATTAATTATAAGAATTAAAGATACATGTGTAGTTATATCATCAAAGAGATTACCCAACATAGAGTTGGCCTCCTTAAGAATCAACACCACAACTATTTGTTTCATAGTTCAACTTGAAACTCCTTTCTTCAACCTCAATCTCATAGGCACAAAGAAACCCATTGTTCTACTCAACAATCACGATCGATCAAAGAAAGATCCCAATAACTTAACTCTTGTATTTTATGTTTTATCTCTTTTTTATCTTGCAATTTCTTATTTGAAATGTGCTTTTATTGTAGTCCTATTGACATATTATGGTTACTATTGGACATTCATATTCATATTTATGGACAACAAATTAAAATAAACAAGTATCACATAACAATGAGTTAACTTAATATAGTTTAGCTTTACTCTTTATTTATAATTATGAATAATCAAAATTCAAATGATGGCAAAAGTATATCGGTAAAGGTATAAATATAATTTTGATATCTAATGGATAGATTCATTGAAATTCATAACTAATGATTTTTTTTTGAAAACATTCTAATATGAACAAGTGTGATGAAGTGACTAGTTCATATCGTTTGCTATGGCTTAGTATGGAGAGTGCCATAATTATTTATGAAAACATGAATGATACACAATATTGGTTTATTCAATTTGAAAATGTAAAACTTGATCAATTCAAAAAAAATATTATTTTTATTGATAAAAGATAAGTTTTGAAAGGGTCCATGCCCGTTTATAAAGACCAGATAAGATAGATCATGAAAGTAAAATAACAAAAAGTAGTCAAAAAACAAGTAAGAAAGAGCCATAGAGGCCAAACCATAGTAGTACATCAATGAAAATTCCACCTCTAGTCAACAAATCATCAACAATGGTGCCTAGAACATGGGGAGAGAGAGAGAGAGAGAGAGAGAGAGAGAGAGAGAGAGAGAGAGAGAGAGAGAGAGAGAGAGAGAGAGAGAGAGAGAGGCCAACAAGGTCACAAAGACTCTCCACTGCCTCCCAATATTTTGTAAGCACTTGGAGTTGGTTTTCGAAGGATGTTTCCTCTGTAATATTTCCTTCCTCTTCCTACTTCATTTTCTTACCCCTCATTCTCTTACTAGGACCTTCCTGAGGATCCATTTCTTTATTCTTTTTGAGATTATCCTAAAGGGTCTTAATGCATGAGGGGTAATTTCTAATTATGGCTTTACTAACTGAGATCACCTACTCCACTTTAACTTTGAGGGAATGCACTTCATTTTACACTCTATCCAACTTCTTGTTACCATAATCCATATCTTCTCTCATATGAAAAATGTCTTGGAATAAGTCCTAATGAACTACATCTTCTTGAAGCTCTATTTTTTTGGCAATTTTCTCCTTATCTAGCTACAACTACATGTCCTTAACTTATTTTTTCAATTTATTTTATCATTAAATATAACCT